>JAJOZX010002617.1:520000-607500 GCA_023014485.1 Bathynomus jamesi | reverse complement strand
GTTTCATAAGTTTGTCTGTTCGCGAATTTGTTTTTCTCGGTCTGCCAGATCGTTTTTTAGAGACTGGCGTGGTTAGGCCACCATTGTTCTTAGCCCGTGAAACCCATAAATTAACGGTACTTTGGGATTGTTTAATTCCTTAGCTATCTGTCTCTGTGATTTCCCACATGCATGCAAAGCAACAATAGCACCTCGACAATCACTCTTAAGTTGTTTTTTAGCACACATTATATAAATTTTATTTACACCACTTTCTGTAAAAAAAAAAAAAAAATCAAGAAATTTACACAAACAGTGAAATCTGACAAATTTGAGACACAGCCACCCGCAACGAAGGCTACCAGAACACTAATTTGAGAATGCGTTGGATAGCTCTCATATCAGCGAGCAACCTCAAAGTTACCAGATGTCGCTAGAACAAATAGAAAGTGAATTACGTGTCTCTGAATATCAAGGGAAAATATTGTATTTTCTTGAGTGATCGGATACTTTTCGCGGGCACTGTAAATATAACTATTATTCGACCATATCCCCCCCCCCTCATACGTCCATATTTTATCTTGACCATTATCCTCTGTCAATTTTATTAAATATTCATTTTGCTCGTGAAACGCAAAACTTCATGCATTCGTTCGAAAACGCGCAAATACGTTCTCTTATTATTTTTTTATTTTTTATTTTTTATTATATCACCTCCCGCAATGAACTCGAAAATGCTGAGGTAAGTGATCAAATTCCGCTCACTACGACAGAAGCGAAAGCTTCTAAGATAAAAATCTCCTTTCGCTCTGATTTCAAATTTATAACATGTTATAACATATTATAACATATTATGTTTATATAAATCCATACCGTATGTGCCCATGTACTTTTTATTATATTTCTAACATCTTAATTGTCTATTAATATGAAACTGTAAAAACAAAACAAAGTTATAGTAACTGTTTAATTGTAATTAACTGTAATACTTTAATTTAATATAACGTAATGTACTTTAATGAAACTGTAATTAATAATAACTTGTAATGTACTTCAATGAAACTGTAATTGAATGTAATGACTTAATATATAATGTAAGAATGTACTTTAATAGAACTGTAATGGACAATCATAAGCGAATGTGAAGTAATCCATAATTGTAATCGTAATTGTAATGAACCAAAATTAATACGTACTCAGTCATGTACTCAAATTGTGCTTATGTATTACTATGAAATTATATCGCCTTCATAAATGTAGACTCGGCGAAAAATACAAATTATTTTTTTTTTTTATTTTTTTTATTATTTTTATTTGGAATTTTTCAAACATCTGATCATGTGTTTAAAAGGGGGGAACTTAACCTTCAACTGCCTTCCCCCAACATTTAGGCTTATATTATACATGTATTTGTAAAATGAACTACACTTCTTTACGGGACTCTTCTTTGGTCACTACTGCGAGACTCCCTTGTTAGCAGCCTCGCTGCGAGGAGGGGGCAGAGGCCCCTTGCCTCCTTAACTTTTTAGATTCCGGCCTGAGCCATGGTCGAAAGAGGTCGAACCTCTACCCCTGTAAATTCAGACCACTACCTGTAAATTTTTAAGAAGTAAATTACAGTAAGAGAAACTTTTTATTTCCCCCCTCGAGTTGGGTTATCTTCAGAAGAACTTAGTTAAGTCGATAAGTTATAAAAGAAAAGTCGATAATTTTAGTATCAGAGAAAGTATCAGAGTATTATAAAAAGAGAAGAATTAAAAACTGACGACCCAAGCACATAGAAGATATTGGCATAACAGTCTGGCGAGTCTGTAGCCAAGAGTTTAACAAGTGGCGACCCACCGTTTGACCGCCGGAAAAGAATCAGAGTGTTATAGAAGAAATATCCGTTGCTGCCTCCTAACCAGAACCCCCGTCGACTCCGAACCACCCCAGGGCCATAGACGGAGGGGTTAAGAAATTGGCGACCCTATAGCCAGGATAAACATTTGGCGACCCTACTACCAAGATTAGAAGAATATTTTAAGAAGAGGATTTTAACAAGTGGCCACTCTTTGGCCAGGATAGAAATTACCCTGCATCAGGATAAAACCATTTGACCGGCGTGTCACGACTTCCAGTTCGTAACATCCACCCTTGAACCAGTGTGTCACGACTCCAACTTCTCCACGCCTAGTTTTCATCCAAGAAGAAGTAGCCAGCAAGACACGTCTTCAGGATACGTCTCTAAGGATTTCGCCGTAGAAATTTTGTTAAGTACAGCGGTTTTTTTTTAAGTAATTTGTAAACATTTGAAAAGTCAGTATTATTAACAGTTAATATTTAGTATTGAGCCAGAATTAACACAAAACACAGTGAACACTTCAGACACCAGTGATACATTTTTTTTAGTGAAACTAATTTTCACAGAAGTTAAAAGTAACAGAATTTAAAAGTAACAGAAGTTAAAAGTAACAGAAGTTAAAAGTAACAGAAGTTAAAATTAACGGAAGTTAAAAGTAACAGAAGTTAAAAGTAACAGAAGTTAAAAGTAACAGAAAGAGTTAATTTCAGAGAGTTAATTTCAGTTAATTTCACTAGTATAGTCAGTAGAGAATAGTTTTATTTTATGTACCAAACATAATAGTACAGTACCTTCGCGTTCATTAGAGTGAAATATTGTTTACATTTTTTTATTTTTGTTTACAATTTTTTTCAAATTATTGAATTGAATTGACTTGCAATTTAAGAAAGAGAGTTTATAGAGAGTTTATCGTTTATAGAGATACTTGATTGCATTTCAAGTAAGTCGGTTGCACCAAGAGGGACAACCAAACCACAGAGGTTAATAGTCTCCACTTGATAGAGATCAAGTGCAGTCATTTTCCATTTCAGTTAATTTCAAGTTAGACAGTTTCAATACTTGATAGAGTTCAAGTTAGACAGTTTCAAGATACTTGATTGCATTTCAAGTAAGTCGGTTGCACCAAGACGGAAAACCAAACCCCAGAGGTTAATAGTCTCCACTTGATCGAGATCAAGTGCAGTCATTTTCCATTTTCAGTTAATTTGAAGTTAGAAGGTTGCATCCAGAGGGACAACCGCCCCAGAGATTTCAGAAGTATTCGAAGTCAGTTTTATTCGAAGTCAGTTTTTATTCGAAGTCAGTTTTTATTCGGTCAGTTTTTATTCGAAGTCAGTTTTTATTCGAAGTCAGTTTTTATTCGAAGTCAGTTTTTATTCGAAGTCAGTTTTTAAGTTCCAAGTCAGTTTTTAAGTTCCAAGTCAGTTTTTAAGTTCCAAGTCAGTTTTTAAGTTCCAAGTCAGTTTTTAAGTTCCAAGTCAGTTTTTAAGTTCCAAGTCAGTTTTTAAGTTCCAAGTCAGTTTTCAATGCAGTCAATTGAATTCAACTTTCTTTGTAGTTTAAGAGAATTTAATTTAAGAAAATGTAATTTAAGAATTTAATTCAACCTTTTTTTTTGTTGTAAAAGAGAATTTAATTCAACCTGAATTGACCGGGTTGCGTCTTTAGTTAACCTTTCTTTGTTTTGTTGTAAGAAGGAAATTGACCGATTTGTCTTTTCTTTTCATGCCATTGTTGCGTATATAAATATATAGGTAAAATGACATATTTTATTGTTTGCAACCAAAACCGTTTTTACAAATGTTTGTAACGAGTTTTATAGTTATTTTGATTATATGATGAGAGAAATAGTGTAATAATTAATCGATCATGTACCTAATTTATCCTGCTCTGTACGGTCGGGAAATTTACCCGTATGACCGCACATACCCTAAATTTCAGTTGTTTGTTCTTTTTTGTCATTTAATTTTAATAAAACTTCTACACAATAAAACATATTTATCTATATGCAAAAAAAAAATTAAAAATTTCAAACTAAAATATCAAATAATTCAAATTCTATCAACAGTTAACGAAAAAGTATGATTTTTCTACTTAACATGCAAAAATTATTAAACCTTTTTAATATTTTTTTTTATTATATAAAAATAATTTTTAATGTAAAATTTAACTGAAATTATTAAAAGAAAAGATTGTTTGAAATGCTTTCCTTCCATTTCAATAACTTTTTTTATTCTTGGCCGAAATTCATCTATGGCTTGATTTACTTTTATTTTTAAGAATATTATAAAATTATGTTTAGCTCATTAAAATGTATGTTGATTTCTATTTTTAATTTGTATTTTTCATTTCTTTGTTCAATTAATCGTGAATAATTGTCCTTAAATTTAGAATTTTGTAATAATTGACCTTGCGCTTAAAGGATTTTATAATAATAATAATAATGATAATAATAATAACAATAATTGACTTAAACTTAAAAGATTTTATAACCCTAAACCCATCTTAAATTATTATACATTATTTTTAAACTTTGTTACGTAATTCAAAAACCTTCCAAATCCCTACACATACACACGCATGTATGCACACTATATATACTATATATACACAAACCTTATGCTAAAATCATTGGATATCACAATAAACTATTTCATTGCGCGTAAGTGCTAACTATGTAATTTAATCTTAATCATTTTTGCTTTCTAATATATCTTGCTCATGCATTTATTCAGTTAATTGAACAATCCTCTCGGCTAATCTGTCCCTCGAAATTGTAAGATACATACTTTGTACCTAGTACACCCAATTACACAATAGACCACAGGTCTATACATCATCCACTACGCAATTCTATTTTTACCTACAATAGTCACTAAAAATTAGTTTATAGATTGTACGATTTACGTTTTTCCCTTTTATCTACTACTCATCATGTATGTAATTTTTCCCACAGAAAAATTAAAAATTAAAAAAAAATTTAACTACCATTGTTTGTCTAACTTAATTGTTTGTCTAAATTAAAGTATTAATCTTTGAATTTTTTATATTTTATAATAACTCTAAGTAAGTGTCATGTTAAAAATTTGATTACTCTGCATTGTACCCAACCACCCGAACTCGTTCTGTATAAAATTTGTATTGTAAAAAAGAATTTGTCATCATCTAATTTGAATTCATTCGATGTTATTTTCTCAATTGTATTGTATTAATTGTATTATATTATTGTATCAATTAATACCATTTTAGAGGGGGGGAACACTAAAAATGAACAATGAATAATCAATATTCATTTTTACATGAGAAACCAAAATCGCCTAAGCGAGTTTGAATAATAATTTTACTTGTAGCTTCCTCTTTTTGTTTGTGTCACAACCCTACGATCTACCATTTCTATGGTTTAGTCGTATCCATTTTTCATTTGTTATAGAAGTCATTATAATTAATTATGATTGTCTTGCATCTCACCCTCGTCCCTAGATTACACTAGGCAACAAATTTCAACTTTTGTTTTGTTACAGACACGTGAACTACTGATTCCTAGTAAAGCGGTGATGCTGATTTCAGATCTGATATCAAAATTTCTCTATCACGTCCAGATTTTGTGTAACCAAAAACCCCTATTTTTCATTTTTTTTCTCACCCGCTTCTATTACGAAAGCCGTCTAAGCTACTTTTCCGTGCCACGTTTTATGTTAAGCATACTTAAATAATTAGTGAACAGGGATGTCTTTCCTCCTTTATTCTGGCTTAAGACAGACAGCGGAATTCCGCTGGCGGAGTTACCACCCCTGCGCCCAACCATCCACCCAAAGCGCGTTAGTATTTGTTGTTACTACTGAAATGCAAATTCCTGTTCTTAAGTGAAACTTTGGTGTGTCCTCTTCCTTTGTCGCTTGTAGGATGACGAGCTCTCCTTCTGCAGGAACCAACAATAATCTCCCATCATATTTGGGTTGAAATTACCTTGGTATCTGTTTTCCATAACTGAGATCTGTTGGTGGAAGCGCTCACCATGCTCGTCACTTACAGCCCCAAGGTTGGCCGGGAAGAAGTCAAGATGAGAATGTAAAAAATGAATTTTCAAAGACATTCTGCATCCCATTATTTCATAAGATTTAAGCATGTTTTCTACGAGTTTACGGTGGTTTTCAGCTTTGTGGTTTCCAAGAAATTTTTGACAACTTCAACGAAAGATGTCCATGCTCCTAGTTCATTCTCATTTAGGTTAGATGGAAACGATGAGTCGTGGATGACACTGCGGATCTGTGGTCCAGTGAAAACTCCAGCTTCTAGCTTAGCATCTGTCAATATTCCTTTGAATTTATCCTTTAAATATTGGAAACCACTACCTTGATGATCCATACCCTTCACGAAATTTTCATAAGGCCAAGTTTAATGTGAAGTGGTGGAAGATGTACTTTCTGAGGGTCAATAAGTGCTGGGTGTTTCACATTGTATTTACCAACAACTTGTTCAGTTCTAGATGGCCAATCATGTTTTTTGTAGTGGTTCTTGTCATCTCTGCTGTTCCATAGACACAAAAAGCACATATGCTTTGTGTAGCCCAACTGTAACCCAAGAAGTAATGATACAACTTTAAGGTCGCCACAAATATTCCATGTGTGGTCCTTATATTTGATGAGTCTTAGCAGCAGTTTCATCGATTCATAAGTCTCATTAAGGCCAGTGGCATGTGCTACAGGTATTGAAGGTTTTTCATTGCCGTTGTGCAGTAATACAGCTTTAAGGCTAGCTTTACTAGAGTCAATGAACAGTCTCCATTCTTTTGGATCATAGCGACAGCCAATCCCTTGCATCAGATCACTGATATCGTGGCAGAAACAAACGTTTTCTTCCTGTAAGTAAAATGATGAAAACTGCAAATGGCGATGGCGGAAATGGGAAACTTTGGTGTTTGGTTGGAGAAGATTAAATTCTTGAAGTCTTGAACCAAGCAACTCTGCCTTTTCATTTGGTAATTCCAAATCGCGCACTAAGTCATTTAACTCCGCTTGACTTAACAAATGTGGGGAAATATTTGCATCTGGAACATATATGCCATCTTTCCCTGTTTCTATATCACTAGCAGAATCTTCAGATGAACTGCTGTCTGTTATCGTTGCTGGTGGAACTGGTGGTGGATTTGTTTCATCATGTGGTACTGGTTTCATTGCTGATTCGCAGTTTGGGTACGTGATCTTTGATTTTTTTTCTTTGTGAAACCAGCAATCTTTGTCAAACAAAAATAACAATCATTGAAGTGATTTTTCGGCTCACGCCAAACCATGGGGACTGAGAACGGCATAGCTTTTCTTTTACCATTCATCCAAGCTATAACATTGCATTGCACTGTGCACAGCAAATATGTGGTGCCCAGTCCCTCTGTTGGTCTCCTAACTTACAGTCAAAATAACACTTGTAGGCAAGTTTAATCTTTGTTGTTATGTTTCTACGTTGTGGCTTAGGTGTATATTGTCCACAGACAAAGCAGAAGTTGTCTGGGTGATTTACACAAGCACGTCTATTTGATGCCATTTTGAATTACCATACAATATCTGAAAAAACGTAGAAAGTAATTATTACGATGTGCAAAATAAAAAGAAATACACCCCGTAGTACAAAACAAATGCTATAAAAACACACAAGTCACCACAACCTGTCACTTGCTCATCAGCAGAGAGCTTCAACAACCGTTCTGCTTGACTGTCACGTAGCGACTGACCGTTGGGCCGTTGCCCGTTACTATGCTCTTGACTCAGTGTTGCCAACTCGGGATAAATTTTATTTATCAAAATTGTTCGAATTTGTATATAGTTGGCAAAAAAAATTGCTTTAACCTTGAAAAGCAAGTTTCATATTACTGGCATTAAGCCGATTAAAACCAAAATCTGGACGTGGTAGAAAATTTTTCTAAAAGTGATTTGCATTTTACACAAAATCTAGACGTGATAGAAAAAATCTAATTATAGATTTGAAATCAGCATACCGAAATTAGCTAGGAGCACCTATTTGGTCTTCTGTAACAAAATCTTTGTTGCCTAGTGTTATGCATACACATTGCATATAACAGGATTGAAACCCGTAGTTGTACTTCTTAGTCATTAATACCCACTCTTTGTCTCTAATTCGTTCTTGTAAATCTTCCTAATAATGATTTGTACTATACGTACAAATTCATTAACTATGACGTCACATTTTCCCGTCATTAATTTCCCTTCATCATATCTCTAGTATACAATGTATGTTAAATTCTTTAATAATAATGTTGTGGTGTTATGTAGTATAAATATTATTATTCAACCATATTCATCTATACGTCCATATCTTATCTTGACCATTATCCTATATAAATTTTATTAAATATTCATTTTTACTCGTGTCAGTCTATGAAACGCAAAACTTTATGTATTCGTTCGAAAACGCACAAATACGTTCTCGTATATTTTTTTTTTTTTTTTTTTTTATTATATCACCTCCCGCAATGAACTCGAAAATGCTTAGGTAAGTGATCGAATTCGCTGATGAGAGCAAAGTCGAACGCTTCTGAGATAAAAATCTCCTCTCGCTCTGATCCAAATTTATAACATATTATGTTGTATATAAATTATCTTGTATGTGCTCATGTACTTGTGTTGTACTAATAACCATATATAATAACCATTTATAATAACCATTTATAATAACCATATATTATAACCATATATTATAACCATATATTATAACCATATATAAATATATAAAAACACAGTAAGAGTGGTAAACGACGTAATGTACTTCAATGAAACTGTAATTGAATGTAATGACTTCATATATAATGTAAGAATGTACTTTAATAGAACTGTAATGGACAATCATAAGCGAATGTGAAGTAATCCATAATCGCAATCGTAATTGTAATGAACCAAAATTAATACGTATTCAGTCATGTACTCAAATTGTACTTATGTACTACTATGAAATGATATCGCCTTCAGGAATGAAGACTCGGCAAAAAAATACGATTAGTTTTTCATTTTTTTTCATTTTTATTTGGAATCTTTCAAACATCTGATCATGTGTTTAAAAGGGGGGAACTTAACCTTCAACTTCCTTCCCCCAACATTTAGGCTTATATTATACATGTATTTGTAAAATGAACTACACTTCATTACGGGACTCTGCTTTGGTCACTGCTACGAGACTCCCTTGTTAGCAGCCTCGCTGCGAGGAGGGGGCAGAGGCCCCTTGCCTCCTTAATTTTTTTAGATTCCGGCCTGAGCCATGGTCGAAAGAGGTCGAACCTCTACCCCTGTAAAATTCAGACCACTACCTGTAAATTTTTAAGAAGTAAATTACAGTAAGAGAAACTTTTTATTTTCCCCCTCGAGTTGGGCTATCTTCAGAAGAACTTATTCAGTAAAGTCGATAAGTTATAAAAGAAAAGTCGATAATTTTAGTCTCAGAGAAAGTATCAGAGTATTATAGAAAGAGAAGAATTAATAACTGTCGAACCTATAGCGAGAGAAAAGAATTAGAATGTGATAGAAGAAATATCCGTTGCTGCCTCCAAACAAGAACGCCTCGTTGATACGAGACAATCCAAGCACCATAGAAGATATTGGTATAACAGAGTGGCGACCCTATAGCCAGGATCTTAACAGAGTGGCGACCCTATAGCCAGGATAAACATTTGGCGGCCCTACTACCAAGATTAGAAGAAGATTTTAAGAAGAGGATTTTAACAAGTGGCCACTCTTTGGCCAGGATAGAAATGACCCTGCATCAGGATAAAACCAGTTGACCGGCGTGTCACGACTTCCAGTTCGTAACATCCACTCTTGAACCGGTGTGTCAGGACTCCAAGTTCTCCACGCCTAGTTTTCATCCAAGAAGAAGTAGACAGCAAGACACGTCTTCAGGACACGTCTCTAAGGATTTCGCCGTAGAAATTTTGCTAAGTACAGAGTTGGTTTTTTTTATGAAATTTATAAACACTTGAAAAGTCAGTATTATTAACAGTTAATAACTAGTATCAAGGGGGAATTTACAAGAAACACAGTGAACATTTCAGACACCAGTGATACATTTTTTTTAGTGAAACTAATTTTCACCGAGTTAAAAGTCACAGAAGTTAAAAGTGTCAGAAGTTAAAAGTGTCAGAAGTTAAAAGTGTCAGAAGTTAATTGTAACAGAAGTTAATTGTAACAGAAGTTAATTGTAACAGAAGTTAATTTCAGAGAGTTAATTTCACTATTATAATCAGTATAGAATAATTTTATTTTATGTACCAAACATAATAGTACAGTACCTTCGCGTACATTAGAGTGAAATATTGTTTACATTTTTTTATTTTTGTTTACAATTTTTTCAAATTATTGAATTGAATTGACTTGCAAATTAAGAAAGAGAGTTTACAGAGAGTTTATAGAGTTATAGAGATACTTGAAAACAGTTTCAAGTTCCATTTTCAGTTAATTTCAGTTAATTGGTTGCATCCAAGAGGGACAACCAAACCCAGAGAATAGTAGACTCCGCTGATAGCAGTTCGGTGTAGTCCATTTCAGTTAGTTCAAGTAAGTCGGTTGCCCCAAGAGGGACAACCAAACCACAGAGGTTAATAGTCTCCACTTGATAGAGATCAAGTGCAGTCATATTCTGTTTTCAGTTAATTTCAGTTAATTGTTTGCATCCAAGAGGGACAACCAAACCTTAGAATAGTAGACTCCACTGATAGCAGTTCGGTGTAGTCCATTTTAGTTAGTTCAAGTATGTCGGTTGCACCAAGAGGGACAACCAAACCACAGAGGTTAATAGTCTCCACTTGATAGAGATCAAGTGCAGTCATATTCTGTTTTCAGTTAATTTCAGTTAAATGGTTGCATCCAAGAGGGACAACCAAACCCAGAGGTTTATAGAAATACTTGATAAGAGTTCAAGTCAATAGGTTGCATCCAAGAGGGACAACCGCCCCAGAGATGAGATTACTGAAGTCAGTTTCGAAGTCAGTTTCGAAGTCAGTTTCGAAGTCAGTTTCGAAGTCAGTTTTCAAGTCTCAGTCAGTTTTCAAGTCTCAGTCAGTTTTCAAGTCTCAGTCAGTTTTCAAGTCTCTGTCAGTTTTCAAGTCTCAGTCAGTTTTCAAGTCTCAGTCAGTTTTCAAGTCTCAGTCAGTTTTCAAGTCTCAGTCAGTTTTCGAGTCCCAAGTCTCAGTCAGTTTTCGAGTCCCAAGTCTCAGTCAGTTTTCGAGTCCCAAGTCAGTTTTCAAGTTTCGAGTCTCTGTCACTTTTCAAGTTTCGAGTCTCTGTCACTTTTCAAGTTTCGAGTCTCTGTCACTTTTCAAGTTTCGAGTCTCAGTCAGTTTTCAAGTTTCGAGTCTCAGTCAGTTTTCAAGTTTCCAGTCCCCAGCCATTTCTCAATGCAGTTAATTCAATTCAACTTTCTTTGTAGTTTAAGAGAATTTAATTTAACCTTTTTTTTGTTGTTTAAGAGAATTTAATTCAACCTTTTTTTTTGTTGTAAAAGAGAATTTAATTCAACCTGAATTGACCGGGTTGCGTCTTTAGTTTAGCCTTTTTTCTTGTTTGTAAGAAGGAAATTGACCGATTTGTCTTTTCTTTTCATGCCATTGTTGCGTATATAAATATATAGTTATGTATTTTATTATTTGTAAGCAAAACCGTTTTTACAAAGGTTGTAACGATTTGGATAATTATTGTAATGTATATGAGGAACATGCCGTCCCTCCATTTTGTTTGAACTCTTTTAATTTTTGTTCTAAGTAGTGTGACAAGCAATCTTTAAAAAAAAAAAAAAAAAGAGCAAAGTGCTCACGAAAAGACGTAATTGTCAATTTCAGACTTATACCCCCTGCTTAGTCACTACTCAATTCCCCCGAATGTAGTACTCCAAACTTTGTTTTTTATTTTTATTTTATTGTAACACCCCAACCCCGGTTGAACCGTGTCAACCAGAGAAATGGTTCAACCATGGTTAATTCCTCTATGGTACTATGGAACATAACCTCAATTTATGTTAAGTTGTGTTTTTTTTATTTTTAAGTATATTATATGTTTAGTTCATTAAAATGCATAATTGATTTCTATTTTTAATTTGTATTCTTAATTTTCTTAATTCAATTATCGTACCGATACTTCTGGTTAATGTTAATGGTTATATAGTTCATATATAGCTAGGAATGTTACTAGTCGAATTTAATTCCACCTTCAAAATATAATTTTTAACACCGCTAGATTTACTTTCATTACTTGTAAGGTCCTCTAAGTACGTTTTTTTTATTACCTTTATATATGTGTAACTGATTTAATTACGTAAAATCGATAATCCTAGTTCAATTACTTTTGATACATATTCGAATTCATTTTCTTTCCGTACTTCAAGCCACTTTCACATGAAACTTATATGCATACACCATCATCAATACTATCTGTAATTAGATTTTAACAATAACTGACTTAAACTTAAAAGATTTTATAACCCTAAACCCATCTTAAATTATTATAAATTATTTTTAAAACTTTGTTAATTCAAAAACCTTCCAAATCCCTAAACATACACACGCATGTATGCACACTATATATATATATACAAACCTTATGCTAAAATCATTGGATATCACAATAAACTTTCATTGCGTGTAAATGCTAACTATGCTATTTAATCTTAATTATTTTTGCTTTCTAATATATCTTGCTCATGCATTTATTCAGTTAATTGAACAATCCTCTCGGCTAATCTGTCCCTCGAAATTGTAAGATACACACTTTGTACCTAGTACACCCAAATACACACTAGACCATAGATCTATACATCATCCACTACGTAATTCAATTTGTACCTACAATAGTCAATAAAAATTAGTTTATAGATAGTACGATTTACGTTTTTCCCTTTTATCTACTACTCATCATGTATGTAATTTTTCCCACAGAAAAATAAAATTTAAAAAAAAAATTTAACTATCATTGTTTGTCTAACTTAATTGTTTGTCTAAAATTAAAGTTTTAATCTTTGAATTTTTATACTTTATGAAACTCTCTAAGCAAGTGTCATGTTAAAGATTTGATTACTCTGCATTGTACCCAAACCCCCGAACTCACTTGTTCGGTATAAAAATTTGTAATGTAAAGAAAAATTCGTCATCTAACTTGAATTAGTTAGGATGTTATTTTCTCATTTGTATTGTATTAATTATACCCTATTATATTATTGTATACATATTTCAAAGAGGAGAGCAATGTAAAAATGAACAATGAATAATCCATATTCATTGTTACATAAGAACCAAAATCGCTTAACGCGAGTTTGGATAAAATTTTTATTTGTAGCTTTCTACTTTTGTTTGTGTCATAACCCTACGATCTCCCATTTCTATGGTTTAGTCGTATCCATTTTTTCATTTTTCATTTGTTATAGAATTTATTATAATTAATTATGATTGTCTTGCATCTCACCCTCGACACTAGATTATGCATACACATTGCATATAACAGGATTGGAACCCGTAGTTGTACTTCTTAGTCATTAATACCCACTCTTTCTCTCTAATTCGTTCTTGTAAATCTTCCTAATAATGATTTGTACTATAGTACAAATTCAATAACTATGACGTCACATTTTCCCGGCATTAATTTCCCTTCATCATATCTCTAGTATTCAATGTATGGTAAATTCTTTAATAATAATGTTGTGGTATTATGTAATATAAATATTATTATTCAACCATATTCATCTATACGTCCGTATCTTATCTTGACCATTATCCTATATAAATTTTATTAAATATTCATTTTTACTCGTGAGAGTCTATGAAACGCAAAACTTCATGCATTCGTTCGAAAACGAACAAATACGTTCTCGTATTTTTTTTAATTTTTTTTTTTTTATTATATCACCTCCCGCAATGAACTCGAAAATGCTCAGGTAAGTGATCGAATTCGCTGATGAGAGCAAAGTCGAACGCTTCTGAGATAAAAATCTCCTCTCGCTCTGATCCAAATTTATAACATATTAAAACATAATATAACATATTATGTTGTATATAAATTATCTTGTATGTGCTCATGTACTTGTGTTGTACTAATAACCATATATAATAACCATATATGATAACCATATATTATAACCATATATAAATATATAAAAACACTGTAAGAGTGGTAAACGACGTAATGTACTTCAATGAAACTGTAATTGAATGTAATGACTTAATATGTAATGTAAGAATGTACTTTAATAGAACTGTAATGGACAATCATAAGCGAATGTGAAGTAATCCATAATCGCAATCGTAATTGTAATGAACCAAAATTAATACGTATTCAGTCATGTACTCAAATTGTACTTATGTACTACTATGAAATGATATCGTATTCAGGAATGAAGACTCGGCAAAAAAATACGATTATTTTTTTATTTTTTTAAAATTTTATTTGGAATCTTTCAAACATCTGATCATGTGTTTAAAAGGGGGGAACTTAACCTTCAACTGCCTTCCCCCAACATTTAGGCTTATATTATACATGTATTAGTAAAATGAACTACACTTCATTACGGGACTCTGCTTTGGTCACTGCTACGAGACTCCCTTGTTAGCAGCCTTGCTGCGAGGAGGGGGCAGAGGCCCCTTGCCTCCTTAATTTTTTTAGATTCCGGCCTGAGCCATGGTCGAAAGAGGTCGAACCTCTACCCCTGTAAAATTCAGACCACTACCTGTAAATTTTTAAGAAGTAAATTACAGTAAGAGAAACTTTTTATTTCCCCCCTCGAGTTGGGCTATCTTCAGAAGAACTTAGTCAGTAAAGTCGATAAGTTATAAAAGAAAAGTCGATAATTTTAGTCTCAGAGAAAGTATCAGAGTATTATAAAAAGAGAAGAATTAATAACTGTCGTCCCTATAGCGAGAGAAAAGAATTAGAATGTTATAGAAGAAATATCCGTTGCAGCCTCCCAACTAGAACCCCTGTCGATCCGAACCGACTCGGGGCCATAGACGGAGGGGTTAACATATGTATATATATATGTATATGTGTATATATACATATATATATATGTGTGTATATATATATATGTATATATATATATGTGTATATATACATATATAGATATATATATACACACATATATATATATATTTATATATATATATATATATATATTTATATATATATATATATATATGTGTATATGTGTATATATATATATGTGTGTGATATACAGGGGTTAGACAAAATAATATGAATACCCGCCGATTTCACCGGTTATCTTTACGGACTGCTGGAACACAAAGTAAACGGTCAAATGACTGGCAAACCTATTTAAATGAGTAACAGAGAGTGCATATGTCATGTTATAACCCTCACGTTGTTTTTACAGATCTGAGTGAATTATGAATTAGCAGTTATGAAAGACCTGTCAGACTTCCAAAGAGGGCAAATTGTCGGAGCGCGGATGGCTGGTGCATCGGTGACGAAAACCGCTCAGATGTTCAATGTATCCAGAGGAACTGTCTCTATGGTCATGTCTGCATACCAAAACCATGGAAAGACAAGCACCGTCAAATGCAATAGTGGACGCAAGAAGAAGCTCTGTGATCGAGACCGCCGGGTGCTAAAGCGCATTGTGACAAAGAACCATAAGACCACAGCTCCAAAAATGACTGCAGAGCTTAACCAGCATCTTGCAAGCCCGGTATCGACCAGAACTGTACGTCGCGAGCTCCATGGAGCTGGATACCATGGGAGGGCTGCAATTGCCAAACCCTTCCTTTCGCACATCAACATTGAGCGGCGCAGAAAATGGTGTAATGACCAAAAGAATTGGTCAATGGACCGGTGGAAGAATGTAGTCTAGTCCGACGAATCCTCCTTTACGCTATTTCCATGTTCCGGTCGAGTTTACGTCTGGAGACAGCCTAAAGATGCTTATGACCCCGACTGCCTGACTCCAACCGTTAAGCATGGAGGCGGATCTGTGATGGTTTGGGCAGCAATATCGTGGAATACTCTTGGCCCGGCTGTAGTACTGCATGGTAGGGTTAACGCCCAGTTCTATCTGTCAATATTGGCTTACCAGGTCCATCCCATGGTCCAAACGCTGTTTCCCAATGGCAGCGCCGTCTTCCAGGATGATAATGCACCAATCCACATTGCTGGGGTCGTTAAAAACTGGTTTGAAGAGCATGTTAGTGAAGTAGAACGCTTGGATTGGCCTCCACAATCCCCGGATCTTAACATTATCGAGCATCTGAGGTGTCAGTTGGAGCAGCAGGTAAGAAGCTGATTCCCACCGCCGGCGTCTTTGGAGGAACTGGAGCAGGGTTTGCTCGAAGAATGGTTCAGGATTCCTCTAGCCACTGTCCAAAAGCTGTATGAATCAATTCCCCGACGCATTGCAGCTGTTATTGCCGCTAAAGGAGGACTAACTCCATATTAAGAATAAAAACCGCCATTATTCAAGGTGTTCATATTATTTTGTCTAACCCGTATATATACATATATATATATATATATATATATATATATATATATACAGGGTGGGCCGTAAGTTTCCATACATAGGAAAAATTAAACGTTTGTTTTTATGTTTCAGATACCCTAAGAATATGCGTTTGACGAAAGAGCAACGAATTGAAATCATACTGATGGCTGGGTCGGGAAGCAGTCGCATGGTTGCAATGAACTTTAACAGACAACATGGAACGAACATCACACACGACACTGTGGCAAAACTTATTAACAAGTTTCAGAAAACTGGAAATGTTGCAGATCAACCGCGAAGTGGTCCAAGACGTACAGCCACCGATGAAGACACAACAGCTACGATACTTACAGCGCTTACACGGAGTCCCAGAAAAAGACACGACGGTTGTCTGCAGAAAGTGGTGTCAGCAGATCGAGTATCAGGCGCATTTTGAAAGCAAACAAATGGCATCCATACAAATTGCATATGGCACAGCATTTGAGTGAAGACGACACGGATAGACGGATGGAATTCTGTGAATGGGCATTAACCAAAGTGAACGAGGATGCAAACTTTTCAACTAAGATCTTGTTTACTGATGAAGCAAATTTTTACGTCAATGGAGAGGTTAATCGGCAAAACATACGTTACTGGAGTAATGCTAACCCTAACTGGCTGAGTCCGACGAAGATGCAAGGTGCCGGTAAAGTGATGGTGTGGGCCGGGATATGGGGTGACAGAATTATTGGACCAATTTTTGTCAGTGGAAATCTTAATGCCGAAAGGTATCTTAACATGTTGCAAGAAGAGATTTTCCCATCCCTGCTAAACGAGGAAGGTAACTTCCCAGTTTACTTCCAGCAAGATGGAGCTCCACCTCATTATGGTCTTCACGTGCGTCGGTATTTGGATCAGCAGTTTCCGGATGCTTGGATTGGTCGGCGTGGTCCTGTGGAGTGGCCTCCCAGATCCCCAGATCTCACCCCCCTTGATTTCTATCTTTGGGGGCACTTGAAGGCCATGGTGTATCAGGAAAAGATACGAGACATAAATCATCTAAAGGAACGTATCACCAACGCCATTACAAGCATAACGTCAACTGTGCTAATGCGTGTTCATCAACAGTGGGGAACACGTATTGAAATGTGTTTTCAAAACAATGGCAACCATGTAGAGCATATTATATAAATAAAAATGGTTGTCCATAAAAAAATGTTTATTTTTCCTATGTATGGAAACTTACGGCCCACCCTGTATATATACACACACACAAATATATATATACTATATACACATATATATATATATATATGTATATATATATATATATATATGTATATGTATATATATATGTATATATATATATATATATATATATATATATATATATAATTATGCGGGTTGCTTCTACAGAGCTTCAATTTAATATTTAGTAGAAATCCAATGACAAGGAGAAATGTAAATGCCATGAAAAGTCTTCTTTATTGCGCAACGTTTCGAGCAATACGCTCATCTTCAGGCTGTTTAATAACAATGTGAAATTAAAATCAATATTGAATGAAAAACAAAACAGAAAATTTCTATAACCTATTCGTAAAGACAAATTTTAAAAGACTGAGAAAAGAGGGTTAAATTCTAAGTTTTACAGATTTACATATAAAAATTAAGAAGTTATTTTTAAATACATGTAGTAAATGTGAAATTAATACACTGGAAAAATTACCAATAGTACACTGGAACAATGGAGCTATCTACCTTACACAGCAGTATCCGAGGCCGACTAATTTGAGCAGAGGCAGAGGCAGAGGCAAGGAACGGGAAACACGAAGGGTGGCGAGGGAGATAGGGGAAGGAGGGATTATAAGGAATTGGGGAAGGAGGAGGGATCATAGCAAATTGAGAGGGACGGACGATGAGTCAACATTCAGACTAGGGGACAATGCTTTAATGAAAAGGGATTCTAAAATTCTTAGTGAGTTGGGACAAGTATTACAACCAAGAATTTTAAAATTGTCTAAAGTGACATCAATTTTGCATTTAATGCTATGTTCACGAATACTGGAGGCTTCCTTAGTTTTTAAAATTTTACCTGTTCGGCCACTTATTCCCATATGCGAATAAAATCTAGCCCTGAGAGAGCGAACAGTGCTGCCGATGTAATTCCCAAGGAGACACCTGGGGCAGGTAAATAAATATACAACACCGCTACGCAACGAGTCAGGGGTTCGATCCTTCGCTGAGAAAAAGCTACCTAAAGACGTTTTATTAATAAATATGATGCGGAAATCAGTATGATAAAAAAATTTCCTTAACAATTTTGTAAATTTAAGCTTAAATTCCTTATTCAAGGGACCCATTTCAGGTACCAAGAAATATTTTATATCCTTCGGCACAGTAATACATGGAAGTTGAGGGCTATAAACATTATTTAAGAAGGATCTAATTAGTTTGTCTACATATTGAACAGGAAAACTATTATTAGTAAAGTATGATCTTAGATTATTAAATTCATCATTAAGTAAGGTAAAGTTAGAGGTCAAATTATATCCTCTGAACAGGAGAGTTTTAATACAAGACATCTTATAGTTGAAATCAGTAAAACTAAAAAAATTCATGCCCAAACCAGTGAAAGTGGGTTTCCTATAAACTGATGTAGTAATAGAATCACCGTTTTTCGAAATTAAAAGATCTAAGAAGGGGAGAGAGCCATTTTGCTCAGTTTCCATTGTATACGTTATATTGGGGTGCAAAGAATTTAGGAAGTTAAAGAATTGTTGCGCTTGTACCGCATTATCAAAGACTGCTATCGAATCATCAACGAAGCGTCGATAGAAAATTGGCTTGAGATGAGTGGGAGATTGTCTAAAAATTACACTTTCTAAATGAGTCATAAAAAAGTCAACTGCTAACGGTCCGACTGGTGATCCCATCCCTACCCCATCAATTTGTTGGTAAACCTTATTGTTGAAAGTGAAATAGCATTGTTTGAAGACCAATTCTAAAAGTTCCTTCAAATGAGACAATGAAAAACCATGAAAATTATCAACTGAGCTAAAAACCCTATCTAAAATAATGGCAATAGTTTCAGATACAGGTACATTTGTGAAAAGTGACTTTACATCAAAACTGACAAAAAACTTTTTTGAATCGAAGTTTTTACCCAGGAGTTCTTTTTGGAATTCAAACGAGTTATTTATAGTGTAAACATTTTTCGCAAAGGGGGACAGGAGACGAACAACAAATTTTGCCAATTGAAAGGTGGGTAAGTTATACGAAGCTAAAATAGGACGGAAAGGTGTTCCAGCTTTATGGATTTTAGGCAGACAGTATAATTGAGCAAGATTAGCACCAGATGCGAACAACTGAGTGTAAGTATCATTTTTTATTATCTTTAAGGACTTTAGTCGTGACAGAAATCTATTAACCTGGTCTTCTAACCTTACAATGACTTTATTTACAGGTTCTAGAATTTGTTTGAATTTAGTAAGATCACTTAGGATTTCATTAGTTTTGTTTATGTAGTCCGATTTATTCAAAATAACCACTCCGTTACCCTTGTCTGGTCTAGTCACAACAATCTCCTGGTTCTTTGCCAAATTCTTAATACACTGCAAATCACTCTTCCTAAATATGAAAGATTGAAATTTAAGATTTCTAAGTTTTAGAAAAAATTCTTGAGTTAAATATGAGAACTGACATTTGAAATTATTGAAATCCCCCACATGGGGAACATTTTTCAAGCCATTGAAAAATTTTTCAAAGTAAAGAAAAAACGAAGGCTTATATATTTGAAACAACGGAAGCTTAAATTGCAAACCAAGTGACAGTAAAAACTTTTCCCGAGGGGAGAGTGTGTAACTAGAAAGATTCGAAATTACCTTCTCTGAATTGAAAAAATTTGGTGAATTCATTCCCAAAGCCTTTAACTTACGTTCATGTGTTTCCAAGATGGTAGAGTGAAATTTTTCTAGTTCACGTTGTACAAGAGAAATTATTAATAAATAGTCCAACAACGACAAGGTATTTTTAAGAGTAGTTATATAATGCCCAAGAGACTTGTTATGCGAATCTGATATTTTGATTTTATAATTAATTTCATTATTTAATAAATATTCCAGGGACGATTGATAAAATTCAGAGTCATATAGATTATCACGGTAGAGTTTGAAGTAAACAAATTTCGGGAAAACCCTGCAAGTCCGACACATTTCAAGAAAATAACAGTCCAGTTTTGACTTGAGAAACTTTCGTGAAGTCTTCCAAACATGGCGATAAGCCCTGAGGCCATCTTGTCCATACCTTGAATATATATAATTATGCGGGTTGCTTCTACAGAGCTTCAATTTAATATTTAGTAGAAATCCAATGACAAGGAGAAATGTAAATGCCATGAAAAGTCTTCTTTATTGCGCAACGTTTCGAGCAGTACGCTCATCTTCAGGCTGTTTAATAACAATGTGAAATTAAAATCAATATTGAATGAAAAACAAAACAGAAAATTTCTATAACCTATTCGTAAAGACAAATTTTAAAAGACTGAGAAAAGAGGGTTAAATTCTAAGTTTTACAGATTTACATATAAAAATTAAGAAGTTATTTTTAAATACATGTAGTAAATGTGAAATTAATACACTGGAAAAATTACCAATAGTACACTGGAACAATGGAGCTATCTACCTTACACAGCAGTATCCGAGGCCGACTAATTTGAGCAGAGGCAGAGGCAGAGGCAAGGAACGGGAAACACGAAGGGTGGCGAGGGAGATAGGGGAAGGAGGGATTATAAGGAATTGGGGAAGGAGGAGGGATCATAGCAAATTGAGAGGGACGGACGATGAGTCAACATTCAGACTAGGGGACAATGCTTTAATGAAAAGGGATTCTAAAATTCTTAGTGAGTTGGGACAAGTATTACAACCAAGAATTTTAAAATTGTCTAAAGTGACATCAATTTTGCATTTAATGCTATGTTCACGAATACTGGAGGCTTCCTTAGTTCCATTGTTCCAGTGTACTATTGGTAATTTTTCCAGTGTATTAATTTCACATTTACTACATGTATTTAAAAATAACTTCTTAATTTTTATATGTAAATCTGTAAAACTTAGAATTTAACCCTCTTTTCTCAGTCTTTTAAAATTTGTCTTTACGAATAGGTTATAGAAATTTTCTGTTTGTTTTTCATTCAATATTGATTTTAATTTCACATTGTTATTAAACAGCCTGAAGATGAGCGTATTGCTCGAAACGTTGCGCAATAAAGAAGACTTTTCATGGCATTTACATTTCTCCTTGTCATTGGATTTCTACTAAATATTAAATTGAAGCTCTGTAGAAGCAACCCGCATAATTATATATATTCAAGGTATGGACAAGATGGCCTCAGGGCTTATCGCCATGTTTGGAAGACTTCACGAAAGTTTCTCAAGTCAAAACTGGACTGTTATTTTCTTGAAATGTGTCGGACTTGCAGGGTTTTCCCGAAATTTGTTTACTTCAAACTCTACCGTGATAATCTATATGACTCTGAATTTTATCAATCGTCCCTGGAATATTTATTAAATAATGAAATTAATTATAAAATCAAAATATCAGATTCGCATAACAAGTCTCTTGGGCATTATATAACTACTCTTAAAAATACCTTGTCGTTGTTGGACTATTTATTAATAATTTCTCTTGTACAACGTGAACTAGAAAAATTTCACTCTACCATCTTGGAAACACATGAACGTAAGTTAAAGGCTTTGGGAATGAATTCACCAAATTTTTTCAATTCAGAGAAGGTAATTTCGAATCTTTCTAGTTACACACTCTCCCCTCGGGAAAAGTTTTTACTGTCACTTGGTTTGCAATTTAAGCTTCCGTTGTTTCAAATATATAAGCCTTCGTTTTTTCTTTACTTTGAAAAATTTTTCAATGGCTTGAAAAATGTTCCCCATGTGGGGATTTCAATAATTTCAAATGTCAGTTCTCATATTTAACTCAAGAATTTTTTCTAAAACTTAGAAATCTTAAATTTCAATCTTTCATATTTAGGAAGAGTGATTTGCAGTGTATTAAGAATTTGGCAAAGAACCAGGAGATTGTTGTGACTAGACCAGACAAGGGTAACGGAGTGGTTATTTTGAATAAATCGGACTACATAAACAAAACTAATGAAATCCTAAGTGATCTTACTAAATTCAAACAAATTCTAGAACCTGTAAATAAAGTCATTGTAAGGTTAGAAGACCAGGTTAATAGATTTCTGTCACGACTAAAGTCCTTAAAGATAATAAAAAATGATACTTACACTCAGTTGTTCGCATCTGGTGCTAATCTTGCTCAATTATACTGTCTGCCTAAAATCCATAAAGCTGGAACACCTCTCCGTCCTATTTTAGCTTCGTATAACTTACCCACCTTTCAATTGGCAAAATTTGTTGTTCGTCTCCTGTCCCCCTTTGCGAAAAATGTTTACACTATAAATAACTCGTTTGAATTCCAAAAAGAACTCCTGGGTAAAAACTTCGATTCAAAAAAGTTTTTTGTCAGTTTTGATGTAAAGTCACTTTTCACAAATGTACCTGTATCTGAAACTATTGCCATTATTTTAGATAGGGTTTTTAGCTCAGTTGATAATTTTCATGGTTTTTCATTGTCTCATTTGAAGGAACTTTTAGAATTGGTCTTCAAACAATGCTATTTCACTTTCAACAATAAGGTTTACCAACAAATTGATGGGGTAGGGATGGGATCACCAGTCGGACCGTTAGCAGCTGACTTTTTTATGACTCATTTAGAAAGTGTAATTTTTAGACAATCTCCCACTCATCTCAAGCCAATTTTCTATCGACGCTTCGTTGATGATTCGATAGCAGTCTTTGATAATGCGGTACAAGCGCAACAATTCTTTAACTTCCTAAATTCTTTGCACCCCAATATAACGTATACAATGGAAACTGAGCAAAATGGCTCTCTCCCCTTCTTAGATCTTTTAATTTCGAAAAACGGTGATTCTATTACTACATCAGTTTATAGGAAACCCACTTTCACTGGTTTGGGCATGAATTTTTTTAGTTTTACTGATTTCAACTATAAGATGTCTTGTATTAAAACTCTCCTGTTCAGAGGATATAATTTGACCTCTAACTTTACCTTACTTAATGATGAATTTAATAATCTAAGATCATACTTTACTAATAATAGTTTTCCTGTTCAATATGTAGACAAACTAATTAGATCCTTCTTAAATAATGTTTATAGCCCTCAACTTCCATGTATTACTGTGCCGAAGGATATAAAATATTTCTTGGTACCTGAAATGGGTCCCTTGAATAAGGAATTTAAGCTTAAATTTACAAAATTGTTAAGGAAATTTTTTTATCATACTGATTTCCGCATCATATTTATTAATAAAACGTCTTTAGGTAGCTTTTTCTCAGCGAAGGATCGAACCCCTGACTCGTTGCGTAGCGGTGTTGTATATTTATTTACCTGCCCCAGGTGTCTCCTTGGGAATTACATCGGCAGCACTGTTCGCTCTCTCAGGGCTAGATTTTATTCGCATATGGGAATAAGTGGCCGAACAGGTAAAATTTTAAAAACTAAGGAAGCCTCCAGTATTCGTGAACATAGCATTAAATGCAAAATTGATGTCACTTTAGACAATTTTAAAATTCTTGGTTGTAATACTTGTCCCAACTCACTAAGAATTTTAGAATCCCTTTTCATTAAAGCATTGTCCCCTAGTCTGAATGTTGACTCATCGTCCGTCCCTCTCAATTTGCTATGATCCCTCCTCCTTCCCCAATTCCTTATAATCCCTCCTTCCCCTATCTCCCTCGCCACCCTTCGTGTTTCCCGTTCCTTGCCTCTGCCTCTGCCTCTGCTCAAATTAGTCGGCCTCGGATACTGCTGTGTAAGGTAGATAGCTCCATTGTTCCAGTGTACTATTGGTAATTTTTCCAGTGTATTAATTTCACATTTACTACATGTATTTAAAAATAACTTCTTAATTTTATATGTAAATCTGTAAAACTTAGAATTTAACCCTCTTTTCTCAGTCTTTTAAAATTTGTCTTTACGAATAGGTTATAGAAATTTTCTGTTTTGTTTTTCATTCAATATTGATTTTAATTTCACATTGTTATTAAACAGCCTGAAGATGAGCGTATTGCTCGAAACGTTGCGCAATAAAGAAGACTTTTCATGGCATTTACATTTCTCCTTGTCATTGGATTTCTACTAAATATATATATATATATATATATATATATATATATATATATATATATATATATATATATATATATATATGTATATGTATATATATATATATATATATATGTATATGTATATATGTATATATATATATATATATGTATGTATATATATGTATATATATATATGTATATATATATAGTATATGTATATATATATGTATATATGTATATGTATATATATGTAGATATATATATGTGTATATATGTGTATATATATATATGTGTTTATATATATATATATATATATATATATATAGTATGTACAGGGTGGGCGGAAAGTAGCTCCCTATTTTGGATTGGTAAAAAAATACGTATATTATCCATTTATTTCAGAAGAAATAATATGAAAAGGTAGGCATACATGGTAGGTTTTCTATAAAATTCAATGTGGGCTCCAACTCTTTCCACCAGCTTCTGGAGCTGCCCAGGAATGGCGTCCACTGACTTTAGCAGGAACTCCGGCGGGATGGAGGACATGACTTCTCGAATTCGGTCCTCCAGTTCTTCCAATGTCCTCGGTTTGGTGCGGTAGACTTCTTCCTTTACCCACCCCCAAAGAAAGAAGTCGCACGGTGTCAAGTCGGGGCTCCTGGCTGGCCATTGATGTGGACCACGACGACCCATCCAACGCCCAGGGAAGTGGGCATCCAGCCACTCACGGACAACAAGAGCGAAGTGCGGAGGGGCGCCATCTTGCATAAATATCAGATCGTCGATGTTCTCCCATGTGCTGACAACCGGCTAGACCTCGTTTCGCAACATAGCAAGGTACCGCTCAGCATTCATGGTGTTGCGCAGAAGGAACGTGCCCACAACCTGATCTGAGGTCATACCACACCACACCGTTACACTGAACCGATTCTGCCGTTTTTCAGCGGTAACCGTGCGACTTCTTTCTTTAGGGGTGGGTAAAGGAAGAAGTCTACCGCACCAAACCGAGGACATTGGAAGAACTGGAGGACCGAATTCGGGAAGTCATGTCCTCCATCCCGCCGGAGTTCCTGCTAAAGTCAGTGGACGCCATTCCTGGGCGGCTCCAGAAGCTGGTGGAAAGAGTTGGAGCCCACATTGAATTTTATAGAAAACCTACCATGTATGCCTACCTTTTCATATTATTTCTTCTGAAATAAATGGATAATATACGTATTTTTTACCAATCCAAAATAGGGAGCTACTTTCCGCCCACCCTGTATATATATATATATATGTGTGTGTGTGTATATATATATATATATATGTATGTATATATATATATATATATATATATATATATATATATATATGTGTGTTAACCCCTCCGACTATGGCCCTGGGTGGTTCGAATTGACGGGGGTTCTTGTTAGGAGGCAGCAACGGATATTTCTTCTATAACATTCTAATTCTTTTTTCTCGCTTTATGGTCGACAGTTGTTAATTCTTCTCTTTCTATAATACTCGGATACTTTCTCTTGGTACTAAAATTATCGGCTTTTCTTTTATAACTTATCGACTTTACTGACTAAATTCCTGAAGAGAAAAAGGCTCGAAGGAAAAGATAAAAACTTCTTTTATTCTAGTTTACTTCTCAAAATGTACAGGTAGTGCTCTGAATTTACAGGGGTAGAGGTTCGACCTCTTTCGACCATGGCTCAGGCCGGAATCTAAAAATTAAGGAGGCAAGGGGCCTCTGCCCCCTTCCCGCAGCGAAGCTGCTAACAAGGGAGTCTCGTAGCAGTGACCAAAGCAGAGAGCCGTAATGAAGTGCTATAATGAAGTGCTGTTCATTTTACAAATACATGTATAATATAAATCTAAATGTTGGGAGAAGGCAGTTGAAGGTTAAGTTTCCCCCCTTTTAAACACATGATCAGAAGTTTGAAAAATTCCAAATAAAAATTTAAAAAAAAAAAAACTAATCGTATATATTTGCCGAATCTTCATTTCTGAAGGCGAAATCATTTCATAGTAGTACATAAGTACAATTTAGGTACACGACTGAGCACATTTTCGTTTTGGTCTATTACAATTATGATTGCGATTATGGATTACTTCACATTCACTTTTTGTTGTTTAATTACACTTCTATTAAAGTACATTCTTACATTATAAATTAAATCATTACATTTAATTGCAGTTTCATTGAAGTACATTACGTCGTTTACCATTCTTACAGTGTTTTTATATATGTATATATGGTTATAATATATGGTTACAATATATGGTTATAATATATGGTTATACTATATGGTTATTATATATGGTCATTATATATGGTTATTAGTACAACACAAGTACATGAGACATGACACACATGATATAACTTTACGCATGATAATGTTATAAATTCGAATCAGAGCGAAAGGAGATTTATTAATCTTTGAAGCGTTCGATTCTGCCAGTTAGCGGAATTTGATAACTTAACTAAGCATTTTCGAATATCTTGTGAGGGGTGAACGCACTTAAAAATAAAAAAATAAAATGAAAAAAATAATACGAGAACGTATTTTTGCGTTTTCGAACGAATGCATGAAGTTTTGCATTTCATAGATTGACACGAGTAAAAATAAATATTTAATAAAATTTATATAGGATAATGGTCAAGGGAAATTAATGACGGGAAAATGTGACGTATGGATGAATATGGTTGAATAATAATATTTATACTACATAACACCACAACATTATTACTAAAGAATTTACCATACAGTGAATACGGAAGATGTCAAATACTAAGCACATGATTCAGTGTACAAGGTATGTGAAACGTAGAGAGAATTAAGTTATTTTATGACGTCATAGTGTATAAGTCATTATTAGAAAAGATGAATTAGGGAAATACAGTAATGAATAAAGAAGTACAAATCGAAATTCTATCCAAAACTCGCTTAGGCGATTTTGGTTTCTTATTTAAAAATGAACATTCAAACATAAAAACTATACGAACATAAATACTGCATGAGGACAATGAATCCATATAATGATGGTATAGGAATTGTTCATTCTTCAATTTTTACAGTGCTCCCCCTTTTTTTTTTTTAAATAATATTAACACAATAATATAATACAATTAATACAATACAATTGAGAAAATAACATCTAACGAATTCAAATTAGATGATGACATTCTTTTTTACAATACAAGTTTTATACAGAACGAGTTCGGGTAGTTGAGTACAATGCAGAGTATCAAATCTTTAAAATGACACTTGCTTACAAAATATAAAAAAATTCAAAGATTAAAACTTTAATTTTATGCAAACAGAATAAAAGGATTAATACATTAATTTGGACAAACAATTAAGTTAGACAAAGAATGATATTGTTAAATTTTTAGCAAAATTTTATTTTTCTGTGGGGAAAATTACAATCATAATGAATAGGTAAAAGGGAAAAATATAAATTTTAAAGTTCATGGATTTTTCAAGGTTACCATGATAGTACAATTGATAAACTAATTTTATTGACTATTGTAGGTAAAAATAGAATTACGTAATGGATGATGTATAGACCTGTGGTCTAGTGTGTATTTTTGTGTACTAGGTACAAAGTGTGTATCTTACAATTTCGAGGGACAGATTAGCCGATAGGATTGTTCAAGTAACTGAATAAATGCATGAGCAAGATATATTAGAAAGCAAAAGTGATTAAGATATAATTACATAGTTAGCACTTACGCGCAATGAAATAGTTTATTGTGATATCCAATGATTTTAGCATAAGGTTTGTATATATAGTATATATAGTGTGCATACATGCGTTTTTATTGACTGTTGTAGGTACAAATCGAATTACGTAGTGGATGATGTATAGACCTGTGGTCAAATGTGTATTTATGTTTATTGGGTACAGATTGTAGTGGTTGGTGATACGTTCAAAAGGAGAAAGGGGATTTATAGTTGAATAGTTGAAGTTATACGTCAGTGTGCAGATGTATCTATAAATATTGGTAAGAAGCATCTGTAGATGAGTGAGTCGGTACAATAGTATGTAGAATATGAGAGTAATTTGCTCATCCCGTGAAGAACTAGATCATTAGCTGTCATTGGTGGATTAGGATTATATATTTATATATATATATATATACTTTAAGGAACAGATAAAATAACTTAATAAATGCATGAGCGAGAATTTATATATAGTAAGCAATAATTATGATGTATTATGATGATGATGTTTGCATACGAGTTTTAATGCAAAAGTGAATGGAGGTACGGAAGGTAAATGAATTCGAATATGTGTCAAAAGTAATAAAATTCAATTAGGATTATAGATTTTACATAATTAATCAGTTACACGTATAAGGTATTTAAAAAAAACGAACTTAGAGGAACTTACAATTAATGAAAGTAAATCTCACGGTTTTAAAATTGAATTTTGACACCCAATTAATTAAATTCGACTACGACAATTACTCAGTATTAATCGAATAAAAAAATATAAAAAATATAAAAATTGAAAATAGAAATCAATTATAAACTATAATGAACTAAACATATACTGTAATATTCTTAAAAATAAAAAAAACACAACCTAAATTGAGGTTATGTTCCATCGTACCAAAGAGGAATTAACCATGGTTGAACCATTTCTCTGGTTGACACAGTTCAACTGGGGTTGGGGGTGTTAAAATAAAATAAAATAAAAAGACAAAGTTTGGAGTACGACATTCGGGGGGATTGAGTGACTAAGCAGGGGCTATAAGTCTGAAATTGACAATTACATTTTTTCGTGAGCACTTCGCTCTTTTTAAAAAAAAAAAAAAAAAATGCTTGTCACACTACTTAGAACAAAAATTAATAGAGTTCAACAAACGGAGGGACGGAATGTTCCTCATATACATTACAATAATTACCAAAATCGTTACAACCTTTGTAAAAACGGTTTTGTTACAAATAATAAAATACATAACTATATATTTATATACGCAACAATGGCATGAAAAGAAGACAAATCGGTCAATTTCCTTCTTACAAACAAAAAAAAATTAAACTAAAGACGCAAACCGGTCAATTCAGGTTGAATTTAATTCTCTTTTACAACAAAAAAAAAGGTTGAATTAAATTCTCTTAAACAACAAAAGAAGGTTGAATTAAATTCTTAAATTACATTTTCTTAAATTAAATTCTCTTAAATTACAAAGAAAAAGTTGAATTCAATTGACTGCATTGAAAACTGACTTGGGACTCGAAATAAAAATGACTTGGGACTAAAACTGTTTGACTTGAACTCTATCAAGTATTCTGAAACTAACTTGAACTCTATCAAGTATTCTGAAACTAACTTGAACTCTTATCAAGTATCTTGAAACTAACTTGAACTCTATCAAGTATCTTGAAACTAACTTGAACTCTATCAAGTATCTTGAAACTAACTTGAACTCTATCAAGTATCTTCAAACTAACTTGAACTCTATCAAGTATCTTCAAACTAACTTGAACTCTATCAAGTATCTTGAAACTAACTTGAACTCTATCAAGTATCTTGAAACTAACTTGAACTCTATCAAGTATCTTGAAACTAACTTGAACTCTATCAAGTATCTTGAAACTAACTTGAACTCTATCAAGTATCTTGAAACTAACTTGAACTCTATCAAGTATCTTGAAACTAACTTGAACTCTATCAAGTATCTTGAAACTAACTTGAACTCTATCAAGTATCTTGAAACTAACTTGAACTCTATCAAGTATCTTGAAACTAACTTGAACTCTATCAAGTATTCTGAAACTAACTTGAACTCTATCAAGTATTCTGAAACTAACTTGAACTCTTATCAAGTATTCTGAAACTAACTTGAACTCTTATCAAGTATTCTGAAACTAACTTGAAACTGAAAATGAAACTGACTTGAAATTAACTGAAACTGGAAAATGACTGCACTTGATCTCAATCAAGTGGAGACTATTATCCTCTGGACTTACTTGAAATACAATGAAGTATCTCTATAACTCTATAAACTCTCTGTAAACTCTCTCTTTCTTAATTTGCAAGTCAATTCAATTCAATAATTTGAAAAAAATTGCAAACAAAAATAAAAAAATGTAAACAACATTTCACTCTAATGTACGCGAAGGTACTGTACTATTATGTTTGGTGCATAAAATAAAATTATTCTATACTGAATATAACAGTGAAAATAACTGAAAATAATTTTATGACAATTAACTCTGTGGCAATTAACTCTGTGGCAATTAACTCTGTGGCAATTAACTTCTGTGAAAATTACTGTTTCACTAAAAAAAAATGTATCACTGGTGTCTGAAGTGTTCACTGTGTTTTGTGTTAATTCTGACTTGATACTCATTACACTGGTATGCATATGAAATTTTTTTGTCTGCTGTGAGGGTTTTTTCAACTCATATTATATAATTCGACCATGCTGAATTCGAAAATGACATTGGTTTTCCTCAATCAGGTCAGGTTTTTTCTCTATTGGCCATTTATTATAAGCCCAATTTTATTCTCAAATTTATTGATTTTTTTAGCTTAAACACTGTAGATACGAGTAATATTATAAGAACACTCGTGAAAAATGAAAACATTTTGTGAATAAATACTTTTATTCATACAATGAATATGGAAAAAAGTTTATTGAGGAAGGAATTAAGTTTTTTTGGCTTTCCGTCTGTGTTTTTCTTCGGGCACGTCTCGCTTCAAACACCAGCAATAGTCCGCCAGCATATTGATATCCCAGTTTCCCTGGTACACCTCTTCCATTATTTTGATATCTTGGTGAAATCGTTCAAACTGTTCCTCACTATAATCCCCGCAATTTTCAGGAAAATAGTCCAAGTGGGACCACAAAAAGTGCGTTTTTATGGACATGCGCGACCCATGAGCTTTGAAAGCTTCCATCAAGTTTTCGACAACGGACTCGTATTCTGGACTTCTACGCTTGCCAAGAAAATCAGTGACAACTGATTTGAATGCCTGCCAGGCATTCTTCTCAGTTGGAGTCATTGCGTTTTCGAACTGAGTATCATTGATCAAAGTTCGAATTTGAGGACCATCAAAAACCCCAGCATTTAGTTTAGCATCAGATATATGAGGAAATTTACTCTCGAGATATCGGAATGCTGAACCCTCCTTATTCATTGATTTGATGAAATTTTTCATCAAGCCCAGCTTAATATGAAGTGGTGGGAGCAAAATTTTTGTTGGTGGTACAAGGGGCACTGAAACGACATTATGCGACCCAGGTTCAAAATTCTCTCTGGATGCCCATTCACGCTGTGCATAGTGCTTCTCATCCGCTCGGCTATCCCATTTGCAGAGGAAACATGGGTATTTCGTGTATCCCCCTTGCATTCCCAATACAAATGCCACAATCTGAAAAAAAAAAAAAAATATTTAAAGAATTTAGAGAATTTGTTCTATCAGATAAAAAAATCTATGCATTGGACTGTATCACTTCTGTGGGGAAGTTAAGTGTTCTTATACGCTCTCAAATAACCTTTGGAAAAACAACATAGTCAATAGCAATAGTTTACTTATGATATTAGTATTACCTTCAAATCTCCACAGATCCTCCAGTTATGTTGGTCGTATACGAGAGCATCCAGTAAAATTTTCATGTTATCGTAGCTCTCAGTAAGTTGTACGGAATGTGCTACAGGGACTGATGCAACCCTATTCCCAATGTTGAGAAGTACTGCTTTCAAACTTCGTTTAGACGAGTCTATAAATAGCCTCCATTCTGATGCGTTATATGGCAGGCCCAAGGATTCGATTAGCCCCTCAACATTGCAGCAGTACACTAAGGAAGAGGTATTTTCGTGCACTGCATAAAACTTGCGGAATTCTTCTTCTCGTTTCCTATACCAGGAGAATGTTGTTCTCGGAGCCAGCAAGTTGTCCTCTCGAAGTCGTGAGCCCAAGATCTCGGCAGCTAATTTGGAAAGTCCTAAATCCCTGGTAAGATCATTAAGTTTGGCCTGGTTGAGAGGCCTCGGCTCATTTGAAGCGGTATTTTGAGGTATATACGACTGGGACTGGTCATTGGCATTGGTCATTGATTCATCATCAGAATCATCGAAGTCCAGGGTTTGAGGTGGGTCGGGTATTGGAATTCCAGGACCATGGGGTACAGGTCTCATAGCAGAAGGAATGTCAGGGTATACAACAATGTGTTTATTCTTCTTGTTAACTCCTGAAAATAGAAACACAGAAACATGGATATAAAACTTGCATATGAAATAGAAGAAGCATTCAGACAGTGGCGGCTCGTGAGGGAAGGCTGTGGTCTGTAAGATATGAAATAGGTCGATGGAGTCTGTATATTTTCTTTCTTTTTCATTCATATTGTCCCTTCGGGGACAGTATGAATGAAAAAGAAAGAAGAAAATGTACAATCATTGTATATGTAACTTGTATAACAATATGTATGTGTAAATGTATTTTCTATAACAATATGTATATGTAAATGTATGATTACCATTATGGTGAATATTATGCTATATATGGTGAATATTACATTATGGTTAATATTATGTCAAGTTTCATACGAGGATTTCAAAATATTTAAGAAAAATAAATTTATAAGCCCACCTTGGAGGTTTGTCATGCAGAAATAGCAATCTGTCACGTGATCCTTTCCTTCTCTCCAAATCATGGGAATTCCAAAAGGCAAAGATTTCGCTCTGCCTTTGCTCCATCTTCTCAAATTTTCAATGCACGTCTTGCAGCACATATGAGGGGCGAAATTTTTGTCCTGGTCCCCTAGCTTAATTCCAAAGTATGCTCTATACATTGTCTTCACAAATTTAGTGATTTGGGACTGGTTATTTGGCATGGTAACCGTCCCACATATGTAGCAGAATCTATTGGGATCATTTTTACACGCTCTATTCATTATGAAATATTTTATCTATATGCCTGAAAAGTAAAAAAAGATATTATACAAGTGAAACAAGTGATGATAGATGTTACTGTTCCAATTCCGCTTTGACAAAATCACGAAAAATTCTATTTTACTTATGAGGCCATAGCCGGATAACCTGAGCTGATTGAGAAAAACGGATTGCAGATTCGAAATCAGCAGGACAAACTCTATAAGAATCCCTTACAAAAGCCTTGACAGAAAAATTGATGCATACCAGTGTTATTAACTGTTAATAATACTGACTTTTGAAGTGTTTATAAATTTCTTAAAAAAAACAAACTGTACTTAAAATTTCTACGGGCGAAATCCTCAGAGACGTGTCCTGAAGACGTCTTGCTGGCTACTTCTTCTTGGATGAAAACTAGGCGTGGAGAACTTGGAGTCGTGACTCACCGGTTCAAGGGTGGATGTTACGAAGAAGAAGTCGTGACACGCCGGTCAAATGGTTTTATCCTGATGCAGGGTAATTTCTATCTTGGCCAAAGAGTGGCCACTTGTTAAAATCCTCTTCTTAAAATCTCCTTATTCTGGGGCAGGGTCGCCAGTTTGTTAACCCCTCCGTCTATGGCCCTGGGTGGTTCGAATTGACGGGGGTTCTAGTTAGGAGGCAACAACGGATATTTCTTCTATAACATTCTAATTCTTTTTTCTCGCTTTATGGTCGACAGTTGTTAATTCTTCTCTTTCTATAATACTCTGATACTTTCTCTTGGTACTAAAATTATCGGCTTTTCTTTTATAACTTATCGACTTTACTGACTAAATTCCTGAAGAGAACAAGGCCCGAAGGAAAAGATAAAAACTTCTTTTACTCTAGTTTACTTCTCAAAATGTACAGGTAGTGCTCTGAATTTACAGGGGTAGAGGTTCGACCTCTTTCGACCATGGCTCAGGCCGGAATCTAAAAATTAAGGAGGCAAGGGGCCTCTGCCCCCTCCCCGCAGCGAAGCTGCTAACAAGGGAGTCTCGTAGCAGTGACCAAAGCAGAGAGCCGTAATGAAGTGCTATAATGAAGTGCTGTTCATTTTACAAATACATGTATAATATAAACCTAAATGTTGGGAAAAGGCAGTTGAAGGTTAAGTTTCCCCCCTTTTAAACACATGATCAGATGTTTGAAAAATTCCAAATAAAAATTTAAAAAAATAAAAAAACTAATCGTATATATTTGCCGAATCTTCATTTCTGAAGGCGATATCATTTCATGGTAGTACATAAGTACAATTTAGGTACACGACTGAGCACATTTTCGTTTTGGTCTATTACAATTATGATTGCGATTATGGATTACTTCACATTCACTTATTGTTGTTTAATTACACTCCTATTAAAGTACATTCTTACATTATAAATTAAATCATTACATTTAATTGCAGTTTCATTGAAGTACATTACGTCGTTTACAATTCTTACAGTGTTTTTATATATTTATATATGGTTATAATATATGTTTATAATATATGGTTACAATATATGGTTATAATATATGGTTATAATATATGGTTATACTATATGGTTATTATATATGGTCATTATATATGGTTATTAGTACAACACAAGTACATGAGACATGACACACATGATATAACATAATGCATGATAATGTTATAAATTCGAATCAGAGCGAAAGGAGATTTTTTTATCTTTGAAGCGTTCGATTCTGCCAGTTAGCGGAATTTGATAACTTAACTAAGCATTTTCGAATATCTTGTGAGGGGTGAACGCACTTAAAAATAAAAAAATAAATATGAAAAAAATAATACGAGAACGTATTTTTGCGTTTTCGAACGAATGCATGAAGTTTTGCATTTCATAGATTGACACGAGTAAAAATGAATATTTAATAAAATTTATATAGGATAATGGTCAAGGGAAATTAATGACGGAAAAATGTGACGTATGGATGAATATGGTTGAATAATAATATTTATACTACATAACACCACATCATTATTACTAAAGAATTTACCATACATTGAATACGGAAGATGTCCAAATACTAAGCACATGATTCAGTGTACAAGGTATGGGAAACGTAGAGAGAATTAAGTTATTTTATGACGTCATAGTGTATAAGTCATTATTAGAAAAGATGAATTAGGGAAATACAGTAATGAATAAAGAAGTACAAATCGAAATTCTATCCAAAACTCGCTTAGGCGATTTTGGTTTCTTATGTAAAAATGAACATTCAAACATAAAAACTATACGACCATAAGTACTGCATGAAGACAATGAATCCATATAATGATGGTATAGGAATTGTTCATTGTTCAACTTTTACATATGTATAATATATATATATGTGTGTGTATATATATATATATATATATTATATATTATATAATATATATATATGTATTATATATGTGTATATATATATATATATGTGTATATATATGTGTATTTATATATATATGTGTATATATATATACATATATGTGTATTATATATATATGTTATAATGTTATAATGTTATATTGTTTCAGACCAACAAAGACCCTAGGATCCACTCATGGCTGGTCTACCTAACTGTGTTCGTAATTGTGTATGTCCTCCGTGGTGGCCGAGGGGACCTACAATTTTACGTAACAACTTCCTCTACATTGGCAACGACAAGTTTAGCAAAACTAATTAATTATCGATTTAAAACTAAAGATAGAATGTCTGGATCCAGTGCATCAAGTCTTAATAGACTACTGTCCACAAATATGTTACATTCTATATCTATTTATAACCGACATGCAAATATATCAGATCCAAAGAATCCAGTCAATTTCATTACGGTATCCATCAATACTAGTACCTTGCCACGAAAAATAAGTCACGGTCCATATCGATTGTGGACGAAGTCAAAATTTAAAATCATATACATTACAATATATACACTTAGGCGGAAAAATGTAGGTGTGGCTGTGAAGACTGTACAGTAATGTAGAAATGTGTGTGCACCCATCTTGGGTCTCCCATTTAAGGGTGTTTGTGGGGCAAGTGAAGATCATGAGTTTTTCAATACCTCACAGTACTATGGGGGGCACCGCTCAGCAGAGGAATCTCTTTAAATGGGGTGTGTAAGGACAGAGAGTATCCCCTAACCCAAGATGCTGCCTCCCTATATCCCACAACACTTGTGTTGAGCTGTAGGATCTATCGCCACAAGGCCTTAATTTTACTACCTTAAACTATACCCAATCTATCAACATATGCGTCTAATCGGCTTTTAAACATGTTTATAGACGTGCTACTAATTACTTCTATCGGCAAACTATTCCACTTATTTACTATTCTATGCGTAAAAAAGTTTTTGGCAACTGCTGTCTCGAACCTTCTACTTGTCAACTTACACCCGTTATTTTTAGTCCTATTATATTGAGATATTTCGAAAAAGCTATCTCTATCTACGTTATCGAACCCATTGATAATTTTGAAAACCTGGATTAGATCATCCCTTAACCTCCTAGTCTCGAGTGTTGTCAATTTTAACTCCTTAAGCCTATCCTCGTACGACTTTGACCTAAGCGACGGAATCATCTTAGTTGCTCGTCTTTGAACTCTCTCGATTTTGTCTATATCTTTGCGCATATGCGGATTCCAAAATTGGACCGCGTACTCCAAATGGGGTCTAACTAATGATTTATAAAGAGGAACTATAATATCGCGCGATTTGTACTCAAAATTTCGAGCTATAAAACATACCACTTTCTTCGCCTTATTGACCGCTGCTGTACTTTGTTTCGCTACTTTTAAATCACTAATGACTATAACTCCTAAATCTTTTTCGTGCTCTACGCTTGTTAAATGTTTCCCTGACATACTATACGCAAAATTACCGTTACGAGAACCTATATACAAAATTTCGCACTTATCCACGTTAAATCTCATTTGCCATGTGACTGACCAATCAACGATTTTATTCAGATCTTCCTGAATTTTACCTCTATCTTTGTCATTAATCACCCTACCACCCAGCTTCGTGTCATCCGCAAACTTTGAAACTGTACTGACTAGGCCGACATCTAAATCGTTAATATATATAAGAAAAAGCAAGGGGCCACTCGCTACATTAGCCCAACACGACTCCGCTTCATCAACGACCACCCTCTGTTTCATACCTCGCAACCACTCTTATAGCCAATTTATTACTACACCCCTGATTCCATGAGCCTTAGTTTTTTCAATGAGTCTTTTGTGCGGCACGGTGTCAAACGCTTTTTGAAAATCTAAATACACTACATCAACCGCCCGATGTCTATCGTAAACGTCAACCACGCTTTGGAAAAATTCTAAAAGATTAGTTAAGCAAGATTTGTTTCACCTAAAACCGTGCTGCGTATTTCTAAGTAGTTTATGCACTTCTAAGTGTTCGAATATACGATCCCTAATTATTGATTCCAGTAGCTTACCTACAACAGACGTTAAACTGATTGGCCTATAATTTCCCGCCGGACCTTTATCGCCTTTCTTAAAGATAGGTGTTACGTTTGCTAACTTGAAATTATCTGGTACGCACCGCTCAGAAATAGACGCATTAAAAATCTTTGTTGGCGGCACAACAATGCTATCTTTTAATTCTTTTAGTTGTGTGGGATATATGGAATCCGGACCCGGTGATTTACGCGTTTTCATTTTATCAATATAGCGCATTACTTCCCCTACACTAACGACAATATTATCCAAAATATTACCATTATGAAAAGGTATTATGTCTATGACCGTAGCGATATTCGTTACATCTTCTATAGTAAAAACTGACGTAAAAAATTCGTTTAGCAAGGTAGCCATTTCCTTGTTTTCAGAAACTAGATCTCCGTTTACATTTTTCAATGCACCCAAGACACTTTCTACTGGATTTCTATTAATGACGTATTGAAAGAATCGCTTGGGGGTTTCTTTACCGTCACGAGCTATGGAGATTTCAAATTCGCGCTTGGACTTTTTTATCACACTTTTCGCTTTACGCCTCAGAGATATGTAGTTGTTTCGTAACAACAAATTGTCTTTATCGCACTTATGTTGCCTATAAGCCCTATCTCTACTCTTTATAATGTCTCCTACTCTAGAAGTAAACCACAAGGGCTTGTTGTTTACTTTCGCACGCTTAATTTTGTACGGTACACATTCCTCATTTATAGTCCTAATTACTGTTTCGAACGATTCCCACATTAGTTTTGCGTTGGAGTTCCCCATCACGTTTTCCCAATTGACGTGTGACAATTTATTTCGAAATTTACAAAAGTCTGCGTGCTGGAAGTTAGGAATTTTAGTCGAGTTAGTTGGTTTCGAGTGACTTACTGAGAGGACAAACTCTACCATATTGTGATCGCTATTGCTTAACGGTTCTATTACTTGAAGATCAGTAATTAGCCTATCATCCGTAGTTATTACTAAATCTAAAATACTGTCAACCTCGTAAGTTCCCCAACCTTCTGAATAAGAAAGCTATCCTCGAGAAAATTAACTAAACGATTACCTTCCGCGTCTCCCTGCATTGTATCGTAATTCACGTTGGCGCAATTAAAGTCACCCATAACTAAAGCCTGCTCACTACCGATTATTCTCTTAATTCACGATATAACGCTTCGTCCGTATCAGCTGTTTGATTGGGGGGCCTATATATAACCGCAACAAGAAGTTTGAAGTCGTTTAATTTAAGTTCTGCTATAGTCGAATCTATCGGTTTTGGAAATGAGTGCTTTATTTCTATAACGTTCGCAATATTATCTTTGATATACAACATAACACCGCCTCCTCGCCTACCTATTCTGTTTTTAACAAAAAGTCTATAACCTTTAATTTGATACTCCCCTACAAAGTCACGTGTTTCAGTGCTAAGCCACGATTCGTTTATCGCAATTAAATCATAGTCTTTACAAGCAATTAAAGAAAAAAATTCATTTATTTTATTTCATAGGCTACTAGCATTTAAGGATAGAACCTTCAAATTGTTTGTAATTACGACACCTTCTCGAGCGCAGGGGAAATTATTGGAATTTACGCTGGGACCGTTCGAGTTACGGCAGCCTGAAAAGAAGAGACAGTATTATGAAATAGTCTTCCTAAACGCGCAGCTCCAACGTCATTAAGATGAAGTCCATCTTCGAGGAACAAGTCCCTCCTGCCGTAGAAATTGTTCCAAAAATTTGCAAAATGCACTCCTTCCTGTTGGCAAAGAGACTTTAGGTTATTGTTAATATAGGTCGCCTTGCTGTAGAAATCGTTACGTTGGATAATTCGAGGAAGTATACCTGTTTAAACAATTATTTTAGTTTTCTCCTTTAGTCGCTCTAATAAGTCCCTGTACCTAGCCAGCAGTTCTTCCGATCTAGAATTTAAAACGTTATTAGTACCGACATGAATAACATACGTTGTGTCCTCGGCGGTACCGTCTGTAAAATGGTCAACATTATTAGTTATATCCTCCACCCTTGCACCAGGGTAGCAGTAACGGCGCCTACGACGAGGGTTTCTCCCACAGAATTCCTCGAGCTGCCCTCGAACATTGGAATCACCAGCGAGTCGTATTTCCGATTCATCAGTATCTTCGAAACCTAAAACAGAAAACTTATTGCTTGTTATTACTGGTAGACAAGTCTTTGCTTTTCGCAATGGGGCTCCATTTCGCACTCGAACGAAGGGTTGGGAACTACGGGAAGAGAGAGGGCTATTAGTACTATTTATATTATTAGTAGAAACTGAGGCAGGAGGGGTCGTAACTGGAGTCTCAAGGGATTCTAATTTTGCCGTCAGGAGCATCACGGTTTCTTCAAGCCTCACCCTGGCCTCCCTCTCACGTTCTAACTCGTTCCTCAGCACTTCCATGCTTGAGCACCATCTGCAAACTAACTATTCATTAATATTAGCCATTGTAAACGCGTAAGCGGCAAATTTCCCTTCACAGCGACTGCAAGTACTTGACGGGGGTGCCATGCTTTTAATTAGTTAAAAAACAAACAAAAACAAAAAACGAGCCCTTGGAAATTAATAAATTACAACGTAGGTATACCGCGTGCTTATTGTGCCGTCACCTGCGAAAACCGGCAAGAATGTTCTTGTAAAACAATTTTATGCTAAATGAATATATAATTACAAAGCTACCGACGAAAGATCTGTTAAAGAAAAAGTATTAAATGGCACGTATCTGTCGCTCTTCGACCGACTTAATTCCTTTTTTTCCCACGGTGATTGACCCTTCGGGAGGTCAGGTAGTGTGTTAAGGGAAAATGAACCTTAAGAAACCGCGTTTCTGATAGATTTGAAAAACAAAAAAGGCAAACCAAGGGAATTTCAACCTTATGAAACCTCGTGTAGTAATAGATTCGGAAAACAAACAAACACTAGCCTTGGTTTAGTCAATTAATATAGTAATGAAAAAGTCAATAAATGAAATATATTCGTTAATTAATGATTAGTAACACGAAGTAATTTAGTTAAGAGTGCACCAGACACTATTTTTTTTTTAAAGACACTTGAACGATAACCACTTATTCAATTGGTAACACTGGACACTCGATAAAACACGTCTGCTCACAAGGAAAGACTGATATACATATATATATGTGTGTGTATACATATATATATATATATATATATATGTGTGTGTATATATATTATATATATATATATATATATCTATATATTATATATATATACGTATATATATATATATATGTGTATACATATATATATATGTGTGTATACATATATATATATATATATATATATGTGTGTGTGTGTGTGTATACATATATATATATATGTGTGTATACATATATATATATATATATTTATTATATATATATATATATGTGTGTGTATACATATATATTATGTGTGTGTATATAATATATATATATATACATATATATATATATATATATATATATATATATATATATTATTATATGTGATTACGGGTGTTCCAGAGGAAATGTCAGAATGCACCATTGACTCTCTTGGGTATTTCTAAGTAGAAAGTATCATATCGAACATGTGCCTGATTCCCAACCGTTACCGAGATACAGGCCTCTACGTTTTCCAGGAAGGTGGATTGGACGTGGAGGACCTGTGGCATGGCCCCCTCGTTCGCCTGACTTATCTCCGCTAGATTGTTTTGTCTGTGGTTTCTTGAAGAGTAACGTTTATCAGCGGGGTAAGGCCGAAACTAGGGAGCAGTTGGTTGCACGTATACACGATGCGTTCATGAACCTCAGAAATGAACTTCCGCGTTTTTCTTGGCAAGACTCGATGGATCGGAGGCTCGCCGCGTGCATTGAAGAAGGAGGGGGTCACTTTTGAAACCATTCTGCAATGAGTGCAATATGTATTGTATGTTTGTACTTTTTGTAAACCACAAGTGTCATTAAATAGTATCTAAGATCGCCTTTTTATTATGTTTTAATTACCCAAATGTAGAGGTCTGTATCTCGGTAACGGTTGGGAATCAGACCCATATCGATATAATACTTTCTACTTAGAAATACCCAAAGAGTGAAATGGTGCATTCTTGACATTTCCTCCTGGGACACCCTGTATATATATATAATATATATATGTATACACACACATATATATATATATATAGGGTATATATATACAGGGTGTACATAAAGTCAGGATCTATTTTTGTGAAATAATTATTTTTTTCTATTTTTCTTTTCAGAAGCCCTTAGAATGAATACAGAAGAGCGTGTGGCAATAGTAATTTGGCGAATCGAAGGAAAGAAATACAATGACATCAAAGAGAAGTTTAAAAGGAGATTTCCTAAGCCGGGGCTAATAGACAAGACAATACGAAAATTGGTGAACAAATTTAAACAAACGGGATCTGTAAATGATGAAGCAAGATCAGGACGACCGTGTATGTCAGATCTTACCGTGAATGCAGTACGCGGAATTATCACTGAGGAGCCACGTACGTCCGTTCGTGCTGCATCACACAGACTCGCCCTCCGGACGTCATCTGTGCACAAAATTCTGAAAGTTAATTTGCAGAAGAAAAGATATCATTTGCAGGTTTTACATGATTTACATAAGGAAGAATTCCCTCGACGAAGTGCTGTGTGTGCTGATCTCGTAGAACAAATCTGGAGTGATAATTTAATGGACAACATTCTCTTTAGTGATGAAACCACTTTCCATACGTATGGAAAAGTAAATCGCCCTAACTGTCGAATTTGGGCAGATGAAAGACCGAATGATTTCGTCCAAAATTGGGAAAGAGAGACACCTAAAGTTAATGTCTGGATGGGTTTAACAAAATCTAAGGTTTATGGTTCTTTTTTCTTTGCTGAAGCTACAGTTACAGGGGTTTATTTATCTGGACATGTTGCAGCAATTCCTTGAACCTCAGCTGATTGGGGATAGGATTGTTAGTACAGTCGTCTATCAACATGATGGTGCTCCTTGTCACTATGCCAAAATTGTTCAGGATTATCTAAATGGACGTTTTCCAAATCGCTGGATCGGACGCGGAAGCAACAGACCTCGGCCAGCGAGATCATCAGATTTAACCCCTTTAGATTTCTTTGCATGGGGCTTTATCAAATCGCACGTCTATCAGACGAAGATTACGAGTCTTGAAAACTTACGTACACGTATACGAAATGCTGCAGATAACGTAACCCCGCAAATGCTCCATAATGTGTTTAGAAATGCTGCGGAACGATTTGAGCTGTGTAGGGATACTGATGGGCGTCACGTCGAATCCTACTCTTAATTATTTAATAAATGTTACCACTTTATCATTTTATGATTGAATTCCATATAATTTCCAAGTGCTTCACAAAAATAGATCCTGACTTTATGTACACCCTGTATATAGATATATTTGTATACACATATATATACACACATGTATACACACATATATATATGTATATATATATATATATATATATATATATATATATGTATACACACATATATATAAATATGTATACACACACACATATATAATATATATATATAAGCACACACACACACAATATATATAATATATATTATATATAATATATATATATATATATACACACATATATATAAATATATATATATATATATGTGGACACACACACATATATATATATATAAATTATATATATACTGTACTATATATATATATATATATATATATATCTATATATATATATATATATATATCGGGTGGCCCAAAAAAAAGTTCTCATTTTTCAACTAGTCATATCTCAGTAACCCGTGGACCTATAGAGACGATGTTTTAACACAATTTACACCAAAGCCTTGTCTCACTATGTTTAAAATTTGAAAACGATATCATTTATGCTTTTCTCACAATTTAGAAAATAACAACTCGTGTCAAAAAAACAAATATCATGAATATTTTATTTATTTTAGCCAATTAAATGATCGATTGGACCACCGTCCTGTTGACAAACTAATCGGAGTCTCTTCCACACAGAGATGCTTCGTTGCACCTCATTATTGTCAATTTCCTGCCATGATTGTAGTATTTTGTCCTTTAATTCACGTTCAGTAAATTTTCGCGCTGCCCACGATAAACTTTCTCTTTCAGGAACTCCCAAATCGAATAATCCATTGGGTTACAGTCCGGGCTTTGAGGCGGCCACTCATTCTTGGTAATGAATTTGTGCGTATTATCATTCAGAAATGCCTGTGTGGCCTTGCTTGTATGTGACGGTGCCCCATCTTGTTGAAAACAAAAATCATTTTCTGGATAGAGCCGACGGCAGTCTGGCAACAACTTTGTGTTTAAAAGTTCCATGTAATTTACGGAATTCACTTTCGTCGTTTCGGTATCAATAAAATGAACGTCAGTTTTACCGTTCCAAGAAACGCCTGCAGATATCATCACTTTTTTGAAAATCGCGATGTTTCATGATACAGTCTATTCACCGGAATATCGCGTTTTCGACCACGTCCGTAGACAACATCATTTTGAGTATTTCGTGGAATTTCTAGTGTAAAATCCTTCTCATCCGTGAACACTATCTTCTTAACACCATCAACTGAAAATTTATTAAGCACCTGTCTGCACCTGTGTTTTTCTTATCCTTCACATTTTCGTTTTTCTAGATGTGGGAATCCTTTTGAATGGTTTTAGGTTCAGTTATTTTACTACACGTTGCACAGAACTCCTACCAATACTCAAATTTTTGGCACTTGTCCGTTGCGATAAATGAGTACCTGGTTCATTTTCTTGAGAGCAGATTTTATCATTTATGTAATCCACGTTTTCTGGTGTTGTTGCTGTTTTTGGCCTGCCACTTCCTGGTTTCCTGGTGGTGGTTCCTGTATCGCGAAGCTTCTTTAACAGTTTGTCTAGTGTACGTCTCTTCCAACCTCTCCCTGGAAACTCTCGTAGTAATCTTCCACTCTTCCATCCTTTGTCAATGTAGCAAGCTTTAATGAGAGCACAGTCTTCTTCTGACAACGTCATGATTGCGACTGAAGGACTGAAGGATATGTATTCTGTAAGCTTGTAAACTCCGAAACGGGCGTAGCCTACGCATGGCCTAAAATTCGCCAAAAGGGCGAGCATAGAATACAATCGATATTTGTTTTTTCACACGAGTTTTTATTTTCTAAATTGTGAGAAAAACATAAAAGATATCGTTTTCAAATTTTAATCATAGTGAGACAAGGCATTGGTGTAAATTGTGTTAAAATATCGTCTATATAGGTCCACGGGTTACTGAGATATGACTAGTTGAAAAATGAGAACATTTTTTTGGGCCACCCGATATATACAGTATATATACATTATAACTGCAAACACGCAGTATAATTAACGTAAAGAACGACTCTTTGTATAGGAGAATTATCCGCGCAAGATGAGAGCGAAAGAACGAAACAAATGAAAAAATGAGGTAACCACCCGGGAATCGAACCCGGGTGGTTACCTCTTTTTTTCATTTGTTTCGTTCTTTCGCTCTCATCTTGCGCGGATAATTCTCCTATACAAAGCGTCGTTCTTTAGGTATTATATATATATATATAATATATATCTATGTATGTACAGTGTCGTGTATTGGTTTTAAAGACAATAATGTCTGATAAGAATTTAATAATGCTTCGTTTAATAAAGATAATAATAATGTTTAATAAGAAATTAAATATTTTTTACATAAATAAGAATTTTTTATTAATGTTTTGTTTTAAATTAAGGATATAAAATACTAGTCGGCAACACTCGAAATGCTCTAAGGCCGAAGGATGCCCTAACGGCATCTCGGGCGGGGTTATGTTCCAATTATCATAGTTTGTTTATTTTATTAATATGTGATTGTGATTCTAAAAGAGTTAATTGTCACTCTCCGCGATAAAATATTGATGATGAATCTGCACTAGCGATCCCCTGTTTGTTAAAATGTTTCGGCGTAAATAAAACGTCAGTAAATAGTGATAATGTGTGTAATTTATCCCCGTCCCTTCGCATTTTTCAATTTCAAATGGCGTCTACCGGCTCAAGCAGTCAACCCGCACGTGTTTATAAAACACAGGAAAATCAAGAGTAAAAAGTTAGACTAGAAGGAAGAGCGATAAGTAAAAAGTCGAATAATGAAAAGAAAGCGAAGAGTAGAAGTAAAAAAGAATCTTTTGAAATTCGAAATATCATCTGTATTCAAAAGCCAGTCATTTACTCACGCCATACGACTGGCTGGGCTCCGAAATCAGCCAAAGGGTCAAGTTGAACAGTCAACGGCTGGAGCCATCATGCTCAAATACGTTCCTGTGGTAAGAAGTGCCTCTCTCCAGTTATGCCTTTAATAAAGCCTTGTCATTCATTTTTTCTTTAAATACATACATACAAACATACATACACACGTAAATTAAACATACATACGCATGCAGACACAAACAATCATATACTGTACTTATATGCAAACACACAAACATTCATATACTGTACTTATATGCAAACACACAAACATTCATATACTTACATGCAGACATAATTATATACATGTTAGGCTAGGTTACCTCACTCTCCCATTGGAGTGTTTGCCCCTGACCCCCATTCGTGTGTAAACCCCTCTCCCCATTTCCTGCAGTGTTGCAGGGCTCTGGTAGTGTTTCATGGTATGGGCACTCTTGCAGTATTGTATGGCGCTGTTGCAAAACAATATTGATCATGTTGCATGCAATTGCACTCTACATTTTTCCTAACCTACAACTTTCCTGACCCTTTCTTCAACCCCAGACTTTACCCCCTGAACATTCCCAAACCACTCCACAAACTTACCCTTCTGCTTTGTTTCACTCAAGGCCAGGACCCCCAAGCCTCTCTCACGAAATAGAATACCAATCTCTCCCTTCTTTTCATCCTGACCACATTCACGCACATTCAGACACCCGATCCTGAGTCGTCACAAGAAAGTCCCCGCTCTGCAAAGTAGTAATAAATCAGAAAATGCATAACCATCAAAAATTAAACAAATGACGTTATACTGCATCAAATAGCAATCGTGTCAATAATTTCAGTTATAATAGAAGTATATTATCTTTAATATTTGATGATTTATATTTGTACTTTATTTATCTGTTGGGAATTTTCCGACAAATACTTCGAGGCTAGGGGTCGAGCAAAACTGCCTCAGGGATGCAGCCTGAAGACCGCCAGATGGCCATTTCTAACATACAGTATTTCAAGGTGATTAATTTAATTTTACACAGAAAAATAGTCACTTTTTACTAAATTTTTCTGATTCACTGGATGTAAAAAGAGTCAGAATGTACAAGTAAAAAATGGAGTACCCCGTTAAATGTCATTACCCAGTCTACTTTACAAAATGACTCTTCTCATACAAAATTGCTTTTTATAAATATTTTCGATTGGTATAATTAGGAAGATAAATGGAAGCAGGAACTCTTTCAAAATACATTCAAATTGAATGGGAAACTTCTTCAGAAAGCAATTCTTATCACTCACTAAAACAGAGATACAAAAAGATTTTCAAATGTTACATCTCTATCTGCAGATGCACTACTCCCCTTTTTTGCATGTAAGAGACAAATTTTGCACAAAAAAACAAAAACGTTTCGTTCAACGAATACTTCTGACCAATTAAAAGTTTTTATATATTTAAAAAAAATTAATCTCTCCCAAAGGAAAAATTCGTCTTCTTTTCACTTTTTCAATCTATAAAAAAGTTTTTACAGTGAAGAGAAAAACTTTTTGAGACTTCTTTTTGTCGAGAGAGGAGCTTCTGAATGCCTTCGAGAGTCAAATTCATATTAAAAGGCAAAGGATCTAAACTACTTTTATATCTTTTTTTTTTTTTTTTTACAAGTTTCGCTTAATCAAAAACGATTTTGATTGATCGATTCCTGTCGCCAATTCTCTTTAATTTTCACACTTATATTACCTCACTTCAGAAAACTTCAATTAATTATCCATTACAGTCTTCAACACGTTTTTCTCCTCTTCTTAACCGCAAACACGAGCCAAAATTATCGTGTCCACAATTTTTTTTCTCATATTTCAACGAATTTGTTGAAAACTGTTTTGTCTAAAGTTATCTCTCTCTCTCTCTCTCTCTCTCTCTAACACTCCTCACTTTATATATATATATAATAATATATATATATATATATATATATATAAAATGTGTGTGTGTGTGCGTATGTGTGTATATGCTTTGTCAATAAATGGTAAAAGGTGTTGTTATTAAATTAATTTAGATCAAACATTTTAAACACACACATACACATGTCTGGTTATTTTACGAAACTGTGATATTTTCACATTTTCATTTGTGGAGGCCGACATTTAACCAAATCTAAATAGTTTAGTTAAATTAACATCTCTTAATCTAACGTAACATAATGTAACCAAGCGTACCTTCATTATACCTCTTTTCATGGCATCAAATGTTCAGTAAAAAAAATCTGAAACTACGACAGCACCGCTAATGTCGCTACCCGCACGTTTGTGTTGCGATGAACTCTGTGTGTAACCTAGAGATCAGTGGTCTGCAAACTTTTTTAATGGAACCTCCATTAAATAAGCAAACAATTTTGTAAAATTAAGAGTGGGTATCCCTCTTGAAAAATAATTTAGCGTATTTATTCTGAAATGGCAGGGAACGTTATTCAAAATAACAATGCAAAATTCCTCTCAAACACTAATAACAAGGGAAAGTCTTCAGGCGGTCTTTTTAACTAAAAACAAATAATTATATTATACTCCAATAAAGTTTTTATGTTGTTCTATCATACGCAGAGAGCAGGAATTACGTCAGTGTTGATGAAATCGCTCTGAAAATAATAATAATAAGATATCGTTTATATCGAAGAGCATTGTATAATTTGCCTGCCGTGCATTTTAACTTTTAATTCATTTATTACAAAAATACAGGTTTCAGGTCGACCGTAGAAATGTGAAAATTTGCGGAATTTGCTTAGACAATCAAAATGATCCACTTCCTCTTATCGGCCATTTTCATTCATCTACAATAAAAAGAAACACTTCATATTAGTTACGGAATTACAATGACAAACTTCAAATACCAAATACAAACTACAAATTCCACCAATTTTCATATTTCTAGGGTCGACCTGAAACACCCTGTAGTTTCGCTTTAATAATAGAATATACATAGAATAGTTTATATTTCTATGACATTTGAAGGCAATAAAACTTTGTCCCCCTCAATTTTATGCTGACATAATTTTGCCGAAAGTTACTCTCATTTTGGCTATGATGGATATACTGTAATATCGCCAAATACTCGAAATGTTTACCAGTTTTCTCTGAATTGGCGAATGCGCAGCGCAGTTAGGGCTTACATGATATAAAATAAAACGCCTTTCGTATCGTGATTTGTATTATTATGTGGGCATAAATTGCTTTAAGGAAATTTAATGGAAATTTTGTTTCTGTTAATCTGTTACAATTCAGTTGCGTAAATCATTCTATGCCTTCTAGGCCACCCAGGGTACCCATTTATCTACCAACCACTTTCTTTATTGTGTGGAAGGATGAACAGCTTCGTTTTGCTGTTGGTTTTGCTGCGCGCCGGCTGCCGTCACCGGGTCTCGAACTCGGGACCGATGGATTCATAGTCAGCGACGCTAACCACTACACCACCGAGGCGCATATATATATACACGGTGAACCAAAAGTAGGTGGACAGTAGGTTGAATACGGTTTGTGTTATATTATATTATAACTATGGTGTTCATTATAACTATGGTGTTTGTGTTTTATTATATTAAATATTATAACTAAATTTATTTAAATTTTATTTGTATTATAGTATACAAAAAAATTAAATATGTATTCTCAAAATAAACGTTATCATTTACTGTCCACCTACATTTGGTTCACCTATATATATATATATATATATATATATATATATATACATGATACACATAGACCGTGCATTTATATATATATATATATATAAATGCACGGTCTATGTGTATCATGTATATATATATATATATATATATATATAGAGGGTGGAGCGAAAATATGAATTTTAGAACATCAATTTGGAATACGTAGAAAAAGTTGTAAATAACGCTAATTTAAATGTCCACCAAATTTGAACTAGCTGCTGTTTCAGTAAGAGGCTCCCCAATGATCTTGAATAACCGTCACATTTTGAGTCTCAGTCACTCAGTCTTCCTAAAGTGCGTGCAGTGAAAAGATGTGTTACAGTTTAGCTTAGCTTATTAGTATAACTACTTAACCGTTTTTGCATGCGTAAATATTTATTTCCTCTAATTCTCTGATTTAATTACATTAATTCTATTTTTTCAGAAATATTAAAATGGATAAAAAAGTAAAGACAAGACAGTGTAGAATATGCCCAGTTTTTGGCGCTGCTAAAGAACTAAATAGCAATAGGCTTCCAACCTATGAAGAAATGTTTAAACATTATTTATGGGTAAGAGCTGACATAAAGTTCACTAATAATAACAAAGATCCTGCAGTCTCTGACTTATCAGAAAGAGTCGCTTTAAATATTGAAAATATTTGGGTAAAGGCCTCAATTCCAACAGTTTCTCACAAAAGAGTTTTGCAGCTTATTCGCTCCTATCATAATAATTATATGGTGTTGATAAAGCCACTCAAAGGAAGAAAAGGAAACCTAAATTATCAAAACAAATTACAGTTGTTCAGAGAAAAAGCTAAAAATTTATTTGATATTGCTAGCTGCAAATGTGAGTTTGATTCATGTCACTGATAAAACTAAAAAGGTTCCTCGCATTGAGCAAAAATTTCTCACTGATCAAAGAGGAGATAGAAAAATGGCAATTGGGAACATAAATAAAATAACAACTGAAAAACTTAAAAAGAATATGAAACGAAAAGAAGGGAAACTTTCTCGAATTAGCAAAAGCATTTTAACTAATGATGATGCTGTAGGCCTAGGCCTTGATTCTTCTGATTCGGAGAGTGACATTTCAGCTTGCTCATGGAAAGAATCAAACCCGACCCAAACAAGAGATGTTGATGATGCTAGACCGTCTAACTCGCATCAACAAATGAGAGTTAATTTAGGAAATGTTGCACAAGTTTGTGATAGATACTGCATATCTGACCGGGCAGGTGCATCTTTGGCATCTGCTGTCCTGCAAGATGTTGGTCTAATAGGAAATGAGGATACCTCCCTCGTAATTGACAGGAGTAAAATTAGAAGAGAAAGGATGAAAATACGGCGTAAAATGCAACAAGAAGATAATGAGGAACACTTAAAAGCTCTATATTTTGATGGAAGAAAAGATAAAACTAAATGTCATATCAAGCAAGGCAAAAAATATTACAAGTCCGTCATTCAAGAACACATTACCTTAGTAAGAGAACCAGGGTCTTGCTATGTTTGTCATATTGCACCTGTCTCTGGTACTGCTCATGGTATTAAAGATTCGTTAATTCAGTTTTTATCAGAAAATGTTCAAAACATTGATGAACTGGTGGCTATTGGATGTGATGGATCTCCTGTAAACACAGGAAGACATAATGGAATTATTAGCCTCTTAGAATTGGCATTAGGTAGACCTTTGCAGTGGCTAATATGTCAATTGCACGCTAACGAACTTCCACTTCGCCACTTGTTATATCACATTGATGGGAGCACAACAGGACCTGATACCTATTCTGGAACAATTGGCAAAGCACTGAAAAATTGTGAGCAACTTCCAGTTGCAGGGTTTAATAAAATTGAAGCCGATATACCATACATAGCAAATGAAGACTTAAGTACGGACCAGAAGTATTTGCTTGAAATCTGTAAAGCTGTGTGCTCAGGTAAATGCTCTAAGGATTTGTCTGCAAAAAATCCAGGAACTTTATCTCATACAAGGTGGATAACTACAGTACAGCAAATCGAATTCTACGCTTATACATTGCTAAAGATAAACCATCAGAGAACCTTCGTGCATTAGCAACATTTGTAATGAAAGTTTATGCTCCAATGTGGTTTACCATTAAGTCAAAATCTTCATGCACAGAAGGAGGAAGACATGTCTTGGAAAACATTTCAAGATCAAGATACCTTCCACTTGAGCCGAGAAACGTTGTGGATTCTTCAATACAACGCAACGCTTATTTTGCTCACCCAGAAAACCTATTGCTCTCCATGATCATCGATGATCAGGAGCACATCAGAGAGCTGGCAATTCGAAGAATTATGCTTGCAAGAAGCAAAACACAAAAGAAAACCCGAAAGTTTACAATACCAAGGCTGAACTTTGAAGCAAAAGAATACATTGATCTTATTAATTGGAAAGAAGGGCGATTAAGTCCTCTGCTTTTGCAGCAATTAACGGAGAAGGAATTGAGAGAGCTCGCTTCCAAACAGTCTGATTTTGGAGGCATACTTGGGATGCCATGTCACACACAGACCGTAGAAAGATGTATCAAGCTAGTAACAGAAGCAGCAGCTACAGTTTGTGGAAAAGAATGAAGGGATGGATTCATTCGAGTGAGATTGGAATCAAGAAACAATGCCATTTTTTAATACTAATTCACAACATAGTTCGATAAGCAGGAAAAGGAATAAGACTTAGACAAAAGTCCATAATAAGGTTGGGTGGTTGGGATGTGCTAGGCTGGAACTCGATGTGCAGCTACCTCCACGTGGTGAGTTCTGTGTACTTTGCTTTTATATATAATATATATATATATATATATATAGATATATATATATATATATATATATATACAGGGCTATTTAAACTGATTCATCCGATTTCAACTGAGAATACTTCCGTACCTATCAACCGTGCATCAACTGGGCATACACCACATGAAAGAGGAAATCTCCGAGTTTTACATGATCACCGCGAGAGTGCTCCAAAGTCACGCCGTGGCCTAGCCTAGCAACAAACAGTCAGTGTGAAAATGGCGTCCGCACAGCAGAAGGCGTTTTGTGTGTTGCAGTTTTCGAGCTGTAAATCGGTAGTCACAGTGCCGATACCTGCCGATACCACCGACGGATGCTCTGAGCACCCGGTGGATCTGTTCTGTAACGTCGACGAAACTCACGCTGCACTGTGACTACCGATTTACAGCTCGAAAACTGCAACACACAAAACGCCTTCTGCTGTGCGGACGCCATTTTCACACTGACTGTTTGTTGCTAGGCTAGGCCACGGCGTGACTTTGGAGCACTCTCGCGGTGATCATGTAAAACTCGGAGATTTCCTCTTTCATGTGGTGTATGCCCAGTTGATGCACGGTTGATAGGTACGGAAGTATTCTCAGTTGAAATCGGATGAATCAGTTTAAATAGCCCTGTATATATATATATATATACTGTATATAATACAATCACAAAGTAGCGTAATGCTGCCAGAAATGTTGAAATTAGAAAACGATTTTTTGCCCTCGCTGGGGACCCTGAACAATTAATTCAAGGGACATCAAATTTTGAGTGAACATTGACAGGAGCCCGTTGACAACAAGTATTCCAATTCGATATTTGAAAAAAAATTTTTGGTCTAATTTTACTCCACTCTAATAATATATTATATATATATATATAGAGAGAGAGAGAGAGAGAGAGAGAATTCCTTCTTCCTCGCCGTTTGCAGACATCTTAGAATCATCAGGAAGCGAAAAACACACGTAGTGTTCAAGGAAACAGAAACAAGACGACGCTTTTGTGTCTTCCCAAAAAGGCCCGCGAGAAGTTAGCACCTTACGGGCCTATATAAGTCAGAGTTCACTGGAATTTGCTATCACTCCGCTTGTTACTTTCTCCTCGTGAATCTACTCTCTCCACGGAGCGCCGTTTTCGACCTCAGCCGGCCTCAGTCCTTCAGGTCACATTTCAACCATTCAAAAAACGAAGTAACACTTGAGGCGACTCTACAGTTCCATCCTGCAAGAAACATCATCATTGCTGTGGGCATTTTCCGCTGATCCCTCTGCAACAAATCTCTACCGACTGTCAACACTCATTCTCTCGCCGGCAAGGCCAGTCTGACTGCAGAAACACTCTTCGAGGCCCAGGTCCGTAAACCTCTTATTGAGCTGCAAGCCACAAACCCATTTTGTTCTTCACTCATCCTTCACCACAACTCGATCGGCGCCCGTTCAACAAGTATTTCAACAGGCCCTCTACAGTCTCCAAGTTCGTCTTCGGCGAAACGCAATACGGGCAACCTTCACCTAGGCCTACAGTCTCCAAGTTCATGTACGGCAAAACGCAATACGGTCAACCTTCACCTAGGCCTACAGTCTCCAAGTTCATCATCTCGGTAAGCTACTTCGTTCCTCACTCGGGATACAGTTTTGTTACGTCGTGCTTTCACAAGCTCTGCCTAATCAAGTAGGCCTTAAAGTGTTCCCAGTACCGTCAAACTAACTCTCGCGTTAAGACCGCAGTAGGCCTATTCAAGTGTTGTACCAATACCGTAATTTTGTATCATCCTGTTATTGTGCTCATTCGTGTAATTTACTTATCTTGCATCATATTGTTTTGTGATCTTTTATGCATTTCATTCTTAACGACTTAATCCATTTACTGTAACAAAAGTACGTGCATTATTTCAGTTATCAATAGGCCTCATTATTTATTCTGTGTTCCCTTTTGCATATTTCATTAGCCTATCTAAATTAGTGTATTACTTAACAATTAGTCTGTATAATCATTCCTTATTGCTAATACTCAGTCATCTTTAGCATAATATAAATGCCGTTATATAACACTGGGTAACAAAATTTGAAAAATTTCCGTGCTACTGTAGTATGCGGTCTACCTACGATTCGGCGGTCTACCTTTTAATTATAGCTTCTTATCTTGTTTACTAATTGTTTGTTTACATCCCATTGTCAATCGCCCTTGACGATTGGTTAGGCTTAGTCATGATATTTTCGTTAGTTTTAACGAAAATATCATGATTAAACCTAACCAATCGCAGGTAGACCGCATACTATACTACAGTAGCACCAAAATTTCCTGTTTGTTGTGATTTTTCTGTCGTTTCTTAATGATTTCGGGGCGCTGATTCCAAAAATGATATTGGTTTGGCTCTATCATCAACCGTTTCAAAATTATAGGTTATCACACTTTTCATATGGCAAAATATATAAAGAAGGCTAACAAATATTTTCTGAAAATAAAAACACTATTGGAAATTAATGTTTATTGAGCCAAAATTGTTTGACAAACCCAAAATGATGCAAAGGATATAATATATATCATGAGGAGAACCGATAAGAGAATAACAAGCCTCGTTATGCAGTATACGTTCCTTAAAAATGCACTGAAGAACGCGACTTCCGCGTATGAACATTCTTATCCTTTCTGATCAGCGACCATACGTAGTCTCCCATCATGGAAGCATCCCAATGGCCCTGGTACCTTTTCTCCATCGTTTGAATATCTTGATGGAATCTTTCGCCATGTTCTTCACTCACATCGCCCAGGATATCACGAAAAAAGTCTAGATGTGAATGCAGATAGTGTAATTTTAAAGAATACGGCACCCCATTTTGCCATAGCACTTAATCAAGTTTGACACTAACTCCTTATAGTTTGGTGCTTTATGGTTGCCTAAAAACCCACGAACCACATCACGGAAAGCACACCAAGCCTCTTTTTCGATCGGAGTCATCTTGGCTTCAAGGTTCTTTGAATTCAACAGCGCCTTGACTTGTGGTCCTACAAAGATGCCAGCCTTGACTTTGGCTTCAGAGAGTTTAGGGAACATGACCCGAATCTGTTGGAAAACTTCCCCTCCAAAATCTAACGCAGTTACAAACTGCTCAATTAGACCCAACTTAATATGGAGAGGTGGTAGCAGAACTATGTCAGGCTTCACAAGAGGTTCCCTGAGTACATTGTACTTTCCTGGTTGCAGTCCTTCACGTGGAGGCCACTGAACTGTTTTATAGTGCTCAGTTGAAGCCCTGCTATCCCACAGGCAAAGAAAACATGAATATTTAGTAAACCCTCCTTGTAAACCTAACAGGAAACCAATCATTTTGAAATCACCACACACGTCCCAGTTATATTGTTCATACCTGATTTGAGTGAGCAGTTGTTTGACATTTTCATAGTCCTCTTTCATTTGAACAGAATGTGCAACTGGTATGGTATGGATGGATATTTGTTCCCATTGTGGAGTAGAACAGCTTTTAAACTCCGAGTTGAACTGTCAATAAATAGGCGCCACTCTGAGGGTATATGTGTTAACCCAATAGCTGTGAATAGACCATTAACCTCGCTGCAATAACAGAGAGAGCCATTGACATCGTAGAACCTTGCAAACTCTTCATGCCGCTTTCGGTATACAGTGCTCTTGCAGTCTTCTCCAAGCAAATTCCACTCTTTGAGTCTGGAGGTCAGAAGTTCAGACCCTGATTTCGTCAGACCCAAATCTCTAATTAAGTCGTCCAATTCCCTCTGATTTGGAAAGTGAGAGTTTGTACTGAAAGTTACTGTATATTCTTCATCAAGACTGTCCTCACCAGCCGACATCTCAGAGGAGCTAGCTGCATCCTCATTTTCAACCTGCAAAGCAAAGAAACAAAATATAGGCATAGCTATATATATGTAGAAGAGCATCAGCACTAAGAAAAATCGACACATAATGACCCACAATCTGTAAATACAGAAGGTAAAGTAATGGATAGATACCTGTTCTAGTGGACGTGGTATTGGAAGACCTTCGCCATGTGGTACAGGAGCTATGGACGAAGCTATGCTTGGATACTGAAGAGTCTGCCTTCCTTTAACTTTCCTATACTTAGAAACATCTACCATGCAGTAGTAGCAATCGTCGTGGTGGCTCTTTGGTTCTCTCCATATTCTGGGTACCGCAAAGGGCATTGCCTTGCGTACTCCCGCCAGCCACCCTTCAAGTGTGGAGCGGCAGCTTCCACAGATCACATGGGGTGCCCATTCGTATATCTTTTTTTTAGAATTTTTAAATTTATCCTTTATACCTTTTTCATCTTTAGTATGGTAATAGCCCTGGCGGTTAAAAAGGTATCCTTCGCTTTTTGAAAAGTTGAGTACATTTTCCAGATAAGCTCGTAGGTGGTCGTACCCCGTCCCTGCCGAGATGTTAACCTGGTTTAAATACACTTCACACTGGCTGAATATGGAGTGTAAAAAGTTGGTTTCAGGGTAGGCAGAGTAACTATCATCGCAGTCCGTTCCATCAGAATGGGCTATACGCAGTTTAGCGTACATGTGCATGCAGCTCGGGTCAAAAAAGTAAGGGCCTGAGCTGGGTATCACGAATTCTATAGGGGCACTCGGCGAACTAATTGTGTTTAATGGGTTAATTGTAATAAAGTCACTATGCTCAATAGAGACATGAATGGGGGGGCATATCAAAGAGGAACAATTCCGATTTACAGCATTGTGAACTACACGGATGGATGAACCGCGTCGTGACGAGTTAGAAATAGTACCACCTTTCTCGACAACTAGTAATCAGCCTATGATTCGTGAGAGTAGTGTCCTCAGCTTATATCATTTAAAAAAATGATCAGCCATAGGTTTCATACGCATAGAGAACTTCTTTTTTATTTCATTTTACGTTTAGCGCCACGTGATGGTAACCCCTTCTTCCTGGCAGATCTCTTCTTTCCCCCACCACGCATTTTTCTCTTTGCATCTTTGATGATTTCGTCCCGTGTACGTTTTAAATGTCTTTTTTAGAGCTTCTTTAGGTTTAGTTCCACCCAGTATGTCTTCTGCCGCGTTAAAACCTGTTTGTAAGCCTTCCGCCCTAGGTACCTGGCATTCCTCTTCAACACTGGGACAGCGGTGCTTAGTATGGATGAAAAAATGGATCCAAGTCCACTCCCACGCTGGTATCTCACTCCTCGGTAGACTGTGAATGGCCTTCGGGTCATTATAAACGCAGAAAGTGTAGATTCACTGTTAAGCTCCCATCACCGAATGGGAAATTTTTTCCCTCAATCGTTCTTATATATATCGAGATGTTGGTTAATAGATAGGTCGCAACATTCACATAATGGGGCTTGTCATATGTAATGCTCAAACTTTTCCTTCTATGGTTGGGGATGTGTGCAATGCGCAGCAGGCGCGCCTGGGTGTCCCCAACAAATTGGTGCTCTACGATATTGCTGTAAATATAGCACATGTCTGGGCGGAGAGCTTTCACCCAATTTCTCCATCTTCAATTGATACATTAAGCTGGACAAGTCATGCTGTGCCTCGTGAAAGGTATCTCTTTGGAGAGCTGCGCTATATCGGCCCTCAGCCACAATTGTGAACAGCTCTTTATCTTTAATATTTCTACTAAGCGTTGACTTTAACTTCAATGTGCATGCAGGCGTGTCTATGTTTACGACTTCAAAAAGTAAATCGTTTGTCAGGTACGACTTTTCAAGACTCTTGTTTAACCCCGTCACAATGTCCATGGCTGTATCATAATGCCGATTCCTAGCGATACATTTGTGCTATACTGTTCCTCACCGAACAGGACTGACGCATAGTATTGTCTAAGGTTATGCCTAATTTTTCGCACTCATCGATTCTTCTAAGGATCAGAAATATGATTTGCTCATTTTCAAGAGTTAAAAATTTGGAGACTAACTGGAGTTCACATAACCCACCTCATACGAATCACGCTCCAATTCAATGGGTCCGTGGAGTTCTGTCACAAAGTTGGCCAGGGTGTTGTTAGGATGTACAGACAGAGAAGAAGAGGACGGGAGTGTGACATAGAAGTGGCTAGGCGCCATGTTGCATACTAATTAAGCTTCATTATTGCAGCAGCTTTTATATAGGTGTTGAAGCTTTCTGGGTAACCCAGCCATTTCACCAGGTACATTTTTCTCTTTCCTGAACCTTTGCTGCCTAAAATTTTTTCAATTTTAAACACACTTTTTCCTAAATTAAATGTCACTTTCTGCAACTTCTCGCGGTAAAAGCCTCCAGCGATCTCTTCCCCATTCAAATCTTCAACGTAATACATCATTATCTCACCTTTAGGTCTCATAGCACGAACTTTAAAAATCTCACGTGTCCATCCTTGCTCAAATCCCTTCGCGAATTTATTTCCCGAACGTGATAGCCTTACATAATCATTGATTTTGAAATGTGTAGAGTGTGGTGGCGGTGCTCCATCTCTTCTCACCTCTGGCAGCGCACCTCTTTCTAAAACTTCGTTAGGCGTTGTGCCAATCGTACGGTGGTGTGAACGGTTGTATGATGATGCCAATGACCCGAGAACGTTTATATATCTGTACGTGTTTTTATGTGTAAAATAGCGATGCATGCGTTCCTTTATGGTACGCTGAACTCTTTCAGCTAAAGAGGCCTTATGTATAGAACGGCTAGTGTAGTAACTTATATTAAACTCTGTCAGCATGTTCTGAAAAGCGCGCCCTATAAATAGCAAGGAACCCTGTCTTCTTTTAACATCAACGTTTCGGTCGCTTTAGCAACTGTTTCAGGCGATTTATATTTCAGTGGATTTAGCCACAGATATCTAGAGAATACATCTATTATGAATAGGATGTAGCGGTATCCGCCATTATACACTGAATATCTTTGCATGGCTGTTAAATCCGTTTGCCAAATAGTCAATCGTATCAGCGGTTGTCTTGGCCGTTTTAAACCTTTTTCTCACCGGTTTATGAAGTGTATAAGCATCCTGTTCCCGAAAAAACCGCTCAACATCTTTTTTCCTACACCGTAAACACCTCTGTACAGTCTATTAACGCCACCATAGGAGGCGGGGTTAGAAATGTCATAATAGCGTTTACTTAATATGTTAGCCATTTGCGTATTTTAGAGACACGTGGATAAGGTTGGCCGTTTGTTCTCTTCTTTCTCTCTTCAGAGACGCTGCTGCTGGGGCGATGGCGTACTCAGTTGTGACACATGCGAGACTTGATCCAGGTCTTTTAACCTATTCAGATTACCTATCAATGTTTTGGGGACATTTATTTGTTGTAGTCTTGCTTTAATATGCTTCCATCCTGTTGGTGAGGGTCTGTCCCACTTTCTCACCAGATCATGAACAATATCAACGATATTGGATCCTTGTACCCTTGTTCCTTCAACAATGACCTCGCCTGTATCGGCCCACTGTATGATGGGGTCCTCACTCAATAGATTATAAAGACTTAAGCCTTTATTCCTCAATGTATGTGGGAGACTGTTTTTTACACATGTTCGATGTGTTGTGTTCCGTTGTTCTTTGGTTGGTCATCTCTAACGTCGGGCCAGGTCCTGTGTCGCCATGCTCAGCGCTACTCGCGCTGTGCCTAATAACCACGGGGAGCTCTGTCGGATTCTTATAATCTTCGTACTCATGAAGAAATTTCTGCAAAGCCTCTTGGTACAAGATCCTTTTCTCATCAGGTGACTTTTCACTGTTTAATAGGGCTAGCAACTCGCTTTCCATTCTTTTAAGCCTACTTTTACGGGGTTCTAGAGCCGTGTCTGGAATCTTTGAACTTTGCAATGAAGCATACACCTCGTGCGGAATCACAACCACCTTCATTATATTAATCTAGTCAGTAAAGGACCCAAAACTGAAAATAAGATGGGTAGGAATGATCCTCCTCTTTGTACAATAATTCGCTTTTTCTTACCCACAGTTTGACTTTTATGAGCGAGCGCTCGTATTATGTTCTTGTAACGACGTAAGCGAGCCTTCTGAGAGGGTTTCATTGGCACATTACATTTTATAACATTAAGACAGATTTCACAGATGCATTTTAAAAAGTCGGAGTCGATATTTTTAACAAACATCTGTTGCAGTGCCCGGGGCAATCGTTGATAGATTTTTATTAATTCACGATATTTCTTCAGCCTATTTGTCATTCTGGAATATACACCGTTTCAGGTTCGCTTGGGAATATATTCGTTCTTAGAAGCACCCTAAACGTGTTTCGCGGGTGAAGGTCACAAAGCAAATATCCATAACGCTGGTTTGTGGCTTCTTTATAAACCTCCAAAAACTCCTTACGCTGATTCGGGAACATTTGATTGGCTAATACCCCAATTTGTGACACATCTCTACGTTGTGCGAATAAGACTAGATATTGTGTATTTAGCGACACATCGCGCATGTATCTATTTTTGAAAAATAGATTCTGGTTGATGAAGAATACGCTTATGTTAAGATGGTGGGAGAACACTGTAAATGTCTCGGCAAACGTTTTATCCATTTCCAACATGAGATCGTCAATTACAATAACTGTATGCTCATTACCTTTTAACGAATTAACGTCATAGACACCCTTGTGGAACAAAATTTCATCTTGGTACTCGTTGAACACTGACTGATACGTCGAATAGCACCATATTACTTTATGCACAAATTTTGAGAACATCTCCCCCTTATCTTTAATGATTTTAAGCATAAATACAGTTTTTCCACATCCTGTAGGGCCAGATATAATACATGTGGAGGGGCTTGTGAACCTGAATTTTTCTACAGATTCCATCTCTAACACGTCACACCCCTAAGTGGGTCATTTACAAAATATTACAAATTTTGAGTGCTGTTCCTTATATTTTTTTTCTTCTTCCACAGAACCGTGAATGACGACGATGTACAGCACCCCATCATCGATATCACAGACGAACCCGATGACCGTGCAGCTACAGAACCCTTCCCGCGACGAACCCTCACCAGCGACACCTGTAGCATGCGACAGTTCAAAGCGGAAGCATGATGAAGACCCTCCACGTCAGGTATAAAGCGTGCCAGGATTGCTCCGGTTGTTAGACCCCAGTAATAGATCCCCAACCCTCAACGTCTTACGACACAACCCCCACAATAGTACCTTCCTCAAATATGCCCCATTGTTCAGTTCCGGGTACTTCCTCCACAACAGCTTCTCATACTGTGGAGGATGGTATAACATTCGAGTTGGTGCGCACCACCCCCACCCCTGCCCTGACTAGAAATCGGTACGTGGTCAGGGTTGCCTGGGTCCCTATATACCAACGGACTGCGGCGCGTAGTTGAACGTATTGTGGAGTTTGCCCTTCAGGACCGCGACGAACGTGAAGTCCGGACGAGGTTACCCTTCAGGTTCGTGTTAAATGAGGGGGACGATTTTTGGGTGGTAATACTGTTCACACGTTTGGCGACTGTAGATATAGACTATATCTTGGGGCGTATAATGCAAGCCTCTCAAAGTGCTACATCCTTCAATATGGACAATTTCATGGTAGATATTCACAAAGTATTCCGAGTTGCGGGTCATAGTGCCACACCTTATACTCTTAATTTCAATTCCCCGGTTATTTACAGAAAGCATTTAAACGTCGATCGTGGTTGTGGTTTTATAGCATTAATTTTAGCTCATATGTTCACTGTGCTAAATACTTGGACGCAAAAAATTTGGTTGCCCACGGTTGTGCAGCGTGCCCGTAAACTGGCTTCAGATTGTAAGCTTGAGTTTGAGTGTAACATGGGTCCTGAAGAACTGAGAAGGGCTGAGCAGGAAATGAATGCACGTATAGTCGTATTTGGAATGGATGATCGTCGTAGGACTGTGTTTGTTTTTAAAAGCAGCGTAAGAGATCGTACAAGAACCCTACTTATTTTAGGATTGTCAGGAACATCTTATCTCCCCATCCGTAACATGAGGGTTCTCTACGCCAGTTATGATAAAAGTCGAAAATAAGGAAGGCATCATGATTTGCGTAAGGGATGTCTCGAGTTTGCTGATGATATGGTGAAACATTATAAGGATTGTTACATGGTATGTGAGCAGTGTAAAAGCCCCAAATGTGAAAGTCAGGTAGTTGAAATCGAGAAGAGGGAATTTAATGTGTGTAGACGTACATTTTTCAATAATAAATGCTTTGAGCTCTTGTATAACCGTGTACTACGATATAGAAACTTACACGTACGCTGAAACCAAAGAGGTCATTCCACATTTACTCGTAAGTCAAACTATCTGTGATGAGTGCATGGAGATCGAGTGTGGCGTGTGCCACAAATGTGGAAAACGAACAAACGTTTTTGAAACGACCGCACACGGCATCCCTCTGAAACTCTTTGTGTCCTATATTGTCAAATTAGCGGAGAAGTTCAAAAAAATTACTGTGTATATTCTTGCCCATAACGGGGCGAAATCTAACACACAGTTCATTTATAAGGAGCTGCTTGAACACGAGTCGTCTGCGATATTTACAGGTGATCCCTTGAAAAGAGGCAACAAACTAATACAGATGCAGATAAGAGTTAATGTACAATTTAAAGACACCTTACTGTTCACACCTTGTAAATTAGCAAAGCTACCCAAGGTCATGGGCGTAGCCGCTGAAGTTCCAAAAGGATATTTCCCTTATACACTCCTCACTAACGAAACTTTAAATTACGTAGGACTACCTCCACCCAAACATTACTTTAACTACACCAACATGAGTGATAGTGAGTGTGAAGATTTTGACCGTTACTACAACAGTTTTAATGAAGCTAATCCATACAATATAGCCGATGAATGTGAAAGTTATTGCGTGAATGACGTACGTGTACTTAGAGTATGCTTTCAAGCCTTTAGAAGGATGTACATAACCCGTTTCAAATGCGATCCGCTGTAAGTCGCGAACACGATCGCCTCATTATGTTTTACAGTGTTCAAAAATAATTTCATGCCTAAAGACACCTTAGCAGTCATTCAAAGAAACAACCCCCGCAGTTATGGGCACAAAGCTATTTACTGGCTCATACACCTACAGCAGCAGACCGGGGTACACATAAAACATGCCCGCAACAGGGGTGAAGTACCCGTTAAGGTCAACGGTCGTGTTTTTTGGGATGACGACCTTAGTGAGGATCCAGCCACTGGTGAGAAGACTGTGTATTCCTTTAACGGCTGCTGGTGGCATGGATGCCCTCGCGCTGAATGTGCCTTCACAGGGGACTTTCATGGAAGATCCCCCGCCGACAGCCTCGCATGGACACGTAATCATGATCAACTTATAGGCTCCCAGTGCACTCACAAAATCGTGTGGAAACATGAGTATTAAGCCGGGTCGAAAAATTAAATTTGTGAATTTCCATATGCCTGTGGCCAAGAAATTTGTAGATGCACTATAAATGCTCAACAATGATTAAAAAAACTATATTGATCAAGTTTTAGATGTTCCGCAAGTCCTCTGAAGATTGCCAGTAAAACGTTAAACATTACAAAAAACTTTAAAACTTTTAAAACTTTATTTAAATACGTAAACTTTATTAATTATTTGGCAATTATGATTTTTTATTAAGATTTTCTTGTATTTTTTGTATTCTTGTCGCTATTAAGTTTTTGTTGATTGTGTTTCGTCCAGAATATATATAATTTATATATACAATTTTTCTTTTCAGAATTGATTATTTGAATAGTTAAATACGCGTTGTTACACTAACAGAGTGACTTTCCCAAATTATCCGAAATGGCTTAGGCCGTAAAAGTGAAAGCAACTGTTGAAAAAAATCACGAGTCCAGCTGTTTCCCTTTTTGGGAAAGCTGAGCTCAGTGGAAATCAACTTCCCCTATATGAAGACGTTTTAAAAGAATATTTACAAACAAGATATCTCTTACTTATAGCTAGTGAGGGGAAAAAAGAGCCAAATGCTAATGATGTGGCAAGAATAGTTGTATCAAAGGTAAATGAGATCTGGAAAAGTACATCAATTCCAACAGTATCAGCACAGCAAATATTAGACAGAGTAAAGGATTGTCACGAAAAATCTAAAAATATGATGAAGACTGTTAGAAAAAGGAAAGATTTTGAATCTAAACTGACCGCGTTCAAATCCAAAAATCAAAGGCCTTTTGATATTGCTGCCTGCAAATGCCATTGTAGTGAATACTCTTATTTTAGTTTCAAGTTAAATGTTAATTTTACCGTCTTGAATTTCGGAATAGTTATAAATTCATTTTAAATTAGTTACCCCATTATAATTCAATTGTGAACCATTAATACTAATTTTATGTATACTATATTATTTTATTGTATGTAAACATAATTAATTATATATCACAATTGTCAGTTAATTATTTATATTCAATATTTATTTTAATCTAATACCATGTCCATTTTGCAAATAAATAATAGAAAACCAAAGGTTATATTTTCCACCTTTGGTACTGTCGTAGTTTCGCCTAACGGACTCAATACGGCTAGTGAGATAATCACTGGTTGGCACTTAACTAGCGGCAGTGCTTATGGCTACATCATCCAGGTTAACCTATACCGGATAGATGCGCTACGGTCCCAAGCCGTAGCTTGCCTAGGCCAACGACGACGACGACGTAAACCAACAATTGGTGACCCCGGAGCTGGATTACCCCTTTTACCCGAACGACTAGGATTAGACTGTAACGTCGTTCGTGCCCATCACCCCCTTCACCCGAACGACTAGGACTAGACTGTAATGTCGTTCGTGCCCATCACCCCCTTCACCCGAGCGACTAGGACCAGACTGTAACGTCGCTCGTGCCCTCTGCCCATCACCCCCTTCACCCGAGCGACTAGGACCAGACTGTAATGTCGCTCGTGCCCTCTGCCCCTCACCCCTGCCCGTGCGCTCTGTGCCTGCGCTCGTCTCAACCTCCACTCCTTCGTTGGGAACTTGTCGTCTTGCTTGTACGTCAGCAAGCATAGGAGAAGATGCCTGACGACGCTGGTGCCATCTCCCACTTGAGCGTAAAGCTCCCCGTCTTCTGGCCGGGTGATCCATTTATTTGGTTCCACCAAGTGGAATCACAATTCAACTTGGGAAGGATCACCGCTAGCAGGACAAAATACGATCATGTTTTGTCCTCTCTACCAGCGAGCATCATCTCTGAAGTCCGTGACGTCATCGTGTCTACTTCCACGAGTGAGGACCCGTACAACGATCTGAAGTCTGCCATCCTGTGCCGCACCACTGTCTCCGAGCGTGAGAAACTACATCAGTTAATCTCAAAAGAAGAACTTGGAGACCGTAAGCCCACTCAAATGCTGAGGGCTATGCAGTGCGCTCTAGGCGAACGCGCACAAACCTTCGATAAGGACATCTTTAGACAGTTGTTCTTGCAGAAACTTCCTCCATCAGCTCAGCGTGTCTTGGCCACTATGGATCCTGCTACTCCAGTTGATAAACTAGCAGAAACTGCCGACAAAGTAGTGGAGATTGACACAGCTCCGGTCAACAACGTGAAACACAATCGGAACTGGAGTTGAAAGTGGAAGAGTTAAGTCAACAACTCAACCACGTTTGTTCTCTGCTACAAAATCAACGGCAAAGAAGCCATTCTCGGTCAAGATTTACGAAGAGGCATCGTTCGAGTTCCGGGAAGATCTGCTTCTACCACTCGAAATTTGGAAAGAAGGCTAGGAAGTGCATCTCCCCTTGCAATTTTTCGTCGGAAAACCCCAGCAGCGAGTCCTAATGGCGTCTAGTACTCGCACTGCCAACCTGTTATTCATAAAGGACAGGAACTCTGGTGTCAATTTCTTGGTCGATACCGGAGCGTCAGTCAGTGTATTCCCTCAAAAATCTGGTCATACGCACTCGGAATCTCCGCCTCTATACGCTGCTAACGGTTCACGCATACCCACGTACGGTACTCAGTCGCGTGAACTAAACTTGGGCCTTCACCGATCCTTCAAGTGGATTTTCATCTGTGCTCAAGTGCAGCATCCCATAATCGGCGCTGACTTCCTCCAGCATTTCAAACTCCTGGTGGATCTTGACAAGCGACGCTTATGCGACCAGGCCACACTGCTTTCTGTTCTTGCCAAACAGGTTGCCCTTCCGGACGCCTCGAACTCTGCACTTTCCCTCGTTCCCCCTAATTCCATGTACCAGTGCCTTTTCCAGCGATATCCAGGAATTCTTCAACCGATGCAGATGGGTGATACCATTAAGCACACCATTACCCATCACATTACAACAAAAGGTCCCCCTGTGTTTGCAAAACCCAGACGTCTTGCCCCGGACAAACTGAAAGCTGCCAAATCGGAATTCCAGCTTATGCTGGATCTTGGGATAATAAGACCTTCCAAAGCAGTTGGTCCTCTCCCCTACACCTGGTCCAGAAGAAGTCAGGAGACTGGAGACCATGTGGGGATTACCGATTTTTGAATTCGACAACCATCCCGGACCGATATCCGGTACCAAATGTCCAAGACTTTACTTCTCTTCTCCACGGCAAATCTATCTTCAGTAAAATAGATCTCGTTAAGGCTTTCCACCACATTCCCGTAGAGCCTTCGATATTCCCAAGACTGCAGTTTGTACACCATTTGGGTTATTCGAATTTTTGAAGATGCCGTTCGGGCTACGGAATGCTGCGCAAACCTTTCAGAGGTTATAGATGAGGTCACCAGAGGCTTAGACTTTGTTTATGCCTACATCGATGATTTGCTTGTGGCCAGCTCAACGGAAGAGGAACATAAGGAACATCTTTCACTCCTCTTTCAACGCTTAGAACAATACGGTGTTACTATTAATGCATCTAAGTGTGTGTTTGCACAGCCAACCTTGGAATTTCTTGGTCACACGATTTCGCAGCACGGAATTACCCCCCTTCAGGACAAGTGTGAAGTGATAAAAAATTACCCAATGCCAAATAATCAGCGTGAGTTACGTCGGTTTCTAGGTTTGGTAAATTATTACCACAAGTTCATTAAAAACTGTGCCAGTGTTCTTGCCCCTCTACACGCTATGATCACACACAAACGCAAGGTAACGAAATTAGTATGGTGTAGCGATAGTTTACAGGCGTTCGACAATGCCAAAAATGCTATCAATAGTGCATTGTCTCTGTCATTTCCTATCAGTGATGCCCCCCTAACTCTGACGGTCGATGCCTCAGATGTTGCGATCGGTGGAGTGTTGGAACAAACCATTAACGGTCAACAAGCACCCATCGCGTTTTACTCGAAAAAGCTGCAGCCAGCCCAAACGCGTTATAGTGCTTTCGGACGTGAACTTCTTGCTATTTACTTAAACGTGAAGCATTTTCAACATTTCCTTGAAGGCCGAGAGTTTTGTGTTTTTACCGACCACAAACCTTTGGTCACTGTCTTCAATAAAACAGCTGTAACCACTCTCCCAGAGTCATCAGGCAACTCGATTATATCTCGCAATTTACCACAGATATCCGCCACATCAAAGGTGTCTTGAACACTCCAGCGGATGCACTTTCAAGAATAGAGATTACTTCTGTTACCCTCAGCTCTACACTGTGGAATGCTATTGCACAGGATCAAGATAAGGATACGGAACTACAAGACCTGCTCAGAGAAGACTCCACTCACTCACTTTCCCTCAAGAAAATGAGTATGCCAGGATTGTCTGTGCCTCTCTATTGCGACGTATCAACAGCTGCTATTCGCCCTTATGTCCCTCCATGTCACAGACAAGCAGTCTTCACGGATCTTCATAAGCCCTCCCATCCTGGTATCCGTGCTTCGCAACACCTGGTTACTTCTCGCTTTGTTTGGCCCTCGATGCGAAAGGATGTCAAACATTGGACCAAAACGTGCCTTGCCTGCCAGCGTGCCAAAGTCCAAAGGCACACCAGGTCCCCCTTTGACGCATTTCCGCCCCCATCCCAGCGATTTGAAATAATTCATGTAGACATTGTTGGCCCTCTTCCAGTGATTCAAGGCCAACGTTATCTGCTCACCTGTCTCGACCGCTTTTCCAGATGGCCTGAAGCCATCCACTTCCTGATATCCAAGCGGACACTGTTGCAAGAGCCTTTCTTCATGGATGGGTATCAAGATTTGGATTGCCGACAAAAGTCATCACTGACCAAGGTCGCCAATTTGAGTCTTCGCTTTGGAAGAAGTTTACCAGCTTGTTGGGTACAGTACATGCGCATACCTGTGCGTATCATCCGCAAGCTAACGGCCTCGTCGAACGCTTCCATCGCCAGCTGAAGTCATCCCTTATGTGTCACGAAGACTCCCATTGGATGGATAAGCTTCCACTCGTTTTGCTTGGTATTCGCTCTGCATTTAAGAGTGATCTGAAGACTACAGCGGCTGAACTAGTCTATGGAACAACACTGCGGCTACCAGGTGGCTACTTCACTGCAGGGATAAGTCATGCGATCGTACGGAATTCGCTCAAACACTTTCCTCTCACATGCAGTCCCTTCAGCCTGTTCCCCCTCGATTGACTAGCCAACAGAACATCTTTATTTCCCCAGCCCTCCAGTCTTGCACCCACGTTTTCGTTCGTGTACCTGTCCCAAAACGGCCTCTCCAATGTCCATATGACGGACCCTATGAAGTTCTCCGACGTACGCGCAAATCATTTCTCATCCAGCGCGGTTCCAAGGTCGACAAGGTTTCTATCGATCGTCTTAAGCCTGCGTTTTTGGAATCAACCTTAAGTGAGGTACAAGTAGCTACCAAAAGGTTCAGCGGAAATCTGTGTCGTTCGGAACTCTTTGAACTTCCTCTCTGGTGGGGAGTGTGTAGTGAATACTCTTATTTTAGTTTCAAGTTAAATGTTAATTTTACCGTCTTGAATTTCGGAATAGTTAAATTCATTTTAAATTAGTTACCCCATTATAATTCAATTGTGAACCACATTAATACTAATTTTATGTATACTATATTATTTTATTGTATGTAAACATAATTAATTATATATCACAATTGTCAGTTAATTATTTATATTCAAATATTTATTTTAATCTAATACCATGTCCATTTTGCAAATAAATAATAGAAAACCAAAGGTTATATTTTCCACCTTTGGTACTGTCGTAGTTTCGCCTAACGGACTCAATACGGCTAGTGAGATAATCACTGGTTGGCACTTAACTAGCGGCAGTGCTTATGGCTACATCATCCAGGTTAACCTATACCGGATAGATGCGCTAACGGTCCCAAGCCGTAGCTTGCCTAGGCCAACGACGACGACGACGTAAACCAACACCATGATCTGTTTTCTTGCACTTATGAAAAAGAGCTAAAAGATCCTGCCATGGAACGTTCTTGCCTAATTGACCAAAGAGGTGCACGAAAAATGGCAATAGGCAGTATTGATTTACAGACAACGAAGAAACTGCAAATAAAATCGAAGCGTAAAGAACAAGAAAGAGCACGATTTTCTATAAACATTGAAGATGGAGATATCAATAACCCATCCACTTCCAGGGAAGCGCCAATGGACTGGGATAACTTTCATACAATTCCTGATTCTGATACATCAACAGATACAGATAGAGAGCGTGATGATGATGATCACATTGAGGAAGGTATAAAGAAATCAGGTGAAGCACATAAGCTCACTCGCAAATTGCCTTCATTAGCAAAAACTTGTGACTGATTCAGAATATCAGACAGCTGGTGCAGCCGTTGCCTCTGCTGTTCTGGAAGATTTTGGTCTCATTACCTCTGGAGATTATCACAATGTTGTGGATAAGAATAAGGTGAGACGGCAGAGAAAGAAGATCAGAGAGGAGTTGAGTAAATCAAGTGAAGAAAGTATAGAAACATTGTATTTTGATGGAAGAAAAGACTTCAGTAAAGCAAATCTCTGAAAGGATGGGAGGTACTACAGTACAACAATTACTGAGGAACACATCACGCTTATAGCTGAACCAGAATCAAAATATCTTGGGCACTTCACTCCTGTGACTGGAAATTCAACTAACATTTCTAAGGGAGTGATAAAGTTTCTTAACAGTAACAATATTAAGGTCGACAATCTGAAGGTCATTGGATGTGATGGAACCAATATAAACATTAGCATACATAATGGAGTTATCAGGCAACTAGAGGTACACTACAATAATCCTTTTCATTGGTTCGTGTGTTTGCTGCATACCAATGAGCTACCTCTCCGCCATTTGTTTAATTATTTGGATGGTAAAACCATAGGACCAAAAGCCCTTGCTGGAAATGTTGGCAAAAGTCTTATTGTGTGCGAAAAGATGCCAGTTGTCAAGTTTGAAGCAATCAAATCAAGTAATATGCCTTCTATTCCGGAGGATCTCGATCTAAGCCAAGATCAAAAGTATCTCATGGAAATTTGTAATGCAGTCATAGAAGGCCAGTGTTCCCAAAACCATGAAAACCGCAACCCAGGTTCTTTGAACCATGCCAGATGGCTTACGACAGCCAACAAGATAGTTAGACTTTATGTTGCGACCAAAAAGCCGTCAGAAAACTTGAAAACTCTGACCGAATTCATTGTTCGCGTTTATGCCCCAACGTGGTTTAATATAAAGCGAAATCCTTACTATTACCAGGGACCAAGGCAACTCTGGTTTATGATATCTAGTTCAAGATACCTATCTGATGAGCTTAAGGCAGTCATTGATCCTGTTATTGAAAGAGGGGCATAGTTTGCTCACCCAGAAACTTTATTGGTCTCGATGTTATTTGATGAAAGGCAAGTGATTAGAGAATTAGCTTTCCGGCGCATTCTCTTAGCCAGGGAAAGTGTGTCCTCGGGCATTAGAGAATTTAGACGGCCTAAAATTAATTTCTTGGCAAGAGACTACACAGATTTAACTCGATTTGGAGACTACCGAAGACATGAACCACCTCTGACAAAAACCTTTACAAACACCCAGTTAGAGCTTATCGTAAGGGGTGATGAAACTAACCCTTTATTGAAAAAGTACCCATGTCATTCACAAGCTGTGGAAAGACATGTCAAACTTGTAACAGAAGCATCAGCTTCTGTCTGTGGCCAGGAAAATAGAGATGGTTTTATAAAGGCAAGAATTGCTTCAAGATCAAACATGCCTACATTTGAGTGAAAATGCGAATACAAATGTCAATAAACTACATGTAAAAACTAATGGAAGGAAGGTTGGGCTGGGCATGGTGTGGAATTCGACCTACAGCCACCTCCTCGTAGTGAATTCTGTGTGATTTGCCTTGTAAACTATCATGGCAAGTCAGCAAAGAGCAGTAGTTTACTATAAGGAGTATCGGAAAAAATCACCAAAACTTTAAGTGACTTGTGGAACCTCAAAATATTTATATAAAAGCTTGAAACTTTGTCATGATACTTCCTATGTAGGTACACAAATTTTCGTAATACAAGGTAAATTAAACTTCCCCAAAAATTTTTTTCAAGCAAAAACGACCCGGCCTAATATATATGCTGTATATTCGTCAGCCAGACTGTACTGAACGGACGCATTTCCTGAGCTCTCTGATATTGCTTCTACTTTTGCATATTGCTAATAATTTTACTTTTGGAAAGTTTTGAATTTTATATAGTTGTGTTTATATTCACATTGTTATAGTTAAGTATTGAATTTTAGTGGTTTTTAGCGATTTAGAAGTTTTCATAGCGTGCCGACTTAATTTAACTTAAACTTGTGACGGTTATAAACTAATTTTAACTGCGTGATGCCGTCGCAGAAAGCGTCGTTAGGTGTGGGGTAAACCAGTGGTATTCGGATTTTAAAGATTATAACGGCGGTCCTATGGCGATTACCGAGAGATCAGTTTGTTTCTTTTGCGAGTTAAGGGAGGAAATAGTTGACATAAAACGCAGTGTACGTGAGGTAACGGAAAGACTTGCAACGCTTGATGAGGGCAGGGGTAGGGCTGCGGTTGACGAAAGCCGAACCAATACTAACGTTGAAGACGTTAGTAATTTGAAGTGTGAGGTGCGTAACCTAGTTTCTAGTTTAGGCAGCTTGTCTGGAAGGTTGGATAGAGTTGAGGAAGGGGTTAAGGTTAGTCCGAGAGTAGTAGATGGGGAGGGATTTAGAGAAGTTAAGGGTGGAGCTAGGCCGCGTACGTTCGGTGATAGGAATACCCCCCCTATCGAGGTTTCGAACCCTTTCGCCCATTTGGAAACTATTTTAATTGGGGACTCTTTAGTGCGCCATATGGACACAGAGTTCGTTGAACGGCATCCAACCAAGAGGAGGAGGGTCTGTCTCCCAGGGGCCAGGGTTGACAGAGTTAGAGACGAAGTGGATAGGATTGACGTTGCCTCCCGTCACTCGATGTTGGTGATGATGGTAGAAGGCAACGTCTCGTATAGGCCCGATACGAGAGTGCCTGACCTTTTGGAGAGATATAGGGATTAATTAGGTCCCTAAAGGCGAGGTCAGATAGGTCTTTAGTTCTAGGTATTACCCCTAGGCACGGTTTGGGTCTTAGGATTACGTCTAAAACGATATTTTTTAATGCTAAATTAGAAGAGATTTGTGCTGAGGAAAATGTACCCTTCGTAAAGATGTGGTCAGAATTCAGTGATTGTAGTCTTTTTATGAAAGATGGAGTACATTTTAATGAAATAGGGGTAAATTTATAGTATTACACCCGTCTCCCTTTGGAGGTGAAATTTATGTTTTTCCTATGGTTTTTGATGTGTTTTGAACGAATCTGACCTTCAAAACAGTCGGAAATGACTCGTTTTTGAGATAACCCCCCTCCCCATAGCCGGCAATCTGGGAGGACCTGGTGGGAACCGGAAGTTCTCGGGTGGGGGAAATAAAAAAAACGAGTCATTTCCGACGGTTTTGAAGGTCAGATTCGTTCAAAATGCATCAAAAACCATATGGAAAAACAAATTTCACCTTCAAAATTGACCTAACCTATCCTAACTTAACCTAACCTAACATATCCTAACCTATCTACAACGCCACAGTTTCTGGTCTTGACGATAATGTACACTCCGTCTTACAATGTGGACATTTCACTACTATCGGTAGAACACCGTGAGCACGCAGAAACAACACTTTTTTCTAAATTTTCGTAGAAAGCGACAATACAGCTGTAATAATCGAACGAGCACGTGTCACACGAAGCCATTCCGGTAGCAAAGTAATTCAAATTCGAAATGAATGGAGCGCAGTGATTGGGCAGACATGTAACGGTCAGTCGCGCACGCACACGAAACGAACGTACGAACACACACTAGATACACACCAAAAAACTTTTATACTGTATTTCGAAAAAGAAGCATTTGCGATGGAAACGCTATAGAAGAAAGGTGTCTTAGAATTAAAAAATCTACTTAATGAACATATAATAATTGCAGGACGTTAGACGGGTGTAATACTATAATAATACCGAAATAGGTAATGCTAGGCTAGGTAGGTTAATTGACGAAAACGTACGAAAGCTGTATAGGTCGAAGCCTTCTTTAAACGTTGTGGGTCCGGGGAACGTGGGCCCAACGTGAAAAGTAGTTTAAAACGACGGCCCGTGGTAAAAAATAACTTAAACGTCTTTTATTGTAACGCGCGTAGTATTAGAAATAAATTAAATGAATTTAAGGCGATAATTTATTCCGGCAACTACGACATAGTTGCTATCACTGAAACTTGGTTAAATACCGTGACTCAGGACTTGTTGGGGGAACTTGATATACCGGGTTTTAAACTCTTTACTAATGATAGGTTACATAGGATTGGTGGCGGCGTTTTGCTGTACATTCGTAATTCCCTTAGGGGCTTAGGGCTATCGAGGTTAAGATAGATTTTCCGGCAGCAATTAATGCGATATGCGTTGAAGTTAGGGCGCGTAGTATTAGTTTTAATTTTGTTGTTTATACACCTCCCGTTCAACCCCTCGATACCGATACTAGATTTTAATCACTTCTTGGTAACTGTATTGACGATCGGAATAGTATAATTGGCGGAGACTTTAACTGCCCTAATGTTAATTACGAAACTTTTACTGATAATGAGGAGGGTTTGAGATTGAGTTTATGGAAAATAATTTTTTACGACAGATGGTTATTGAACCAACGCGCGGTGACAATATTTTAGATTTGGTGATGGCGAACGGCGAAAATATAGTCGAAGGTTTAGAAGTTGGCGAGAGTTTAGGATGTAGTGATCATCAAATTCTTAGGTTTAAGTTATTGATAGAAAACACTAAGCGTAGTAACGTAATAGAAGTCCCTGATTTTCGTAGGGCTAATTTTGATAGTTTTGCGGATAGGATGAGAGTAGTGGACTAGGATAACTTATTTATGGGTAATGACACAAATTTGCATTCGGAGGCGTTAACGAAAGTTTTATGAATATTGAAAGGGAGTTTATTCCCCGTAGGCCCAAGCGCGCTAGAAATCATGGTAGGCCCAAGTGGTGGACTAGGGAAATAGGCGACTTCATAAACGAGCTTAACAGAGCGTTAGACTTAATAAGCGCAATGGCACGGCAACTAACTTTAATAAATATATCGAGCTTAGACGTCAGGTTAAAGATCAGTTAGGAATGCTAAGCGTAATTTAGAGATACTTATAGCTGCGGATAGTAAACATAATCCCAAAATGTTTTTTGAATACGTCAATAATCGTAAGCTGATAAAAGATAAAATAGGCCCTCTAGTGGATGCTAACGGCGCTTTGGCTTCTGACGCTCAGGCGATGGAGGGTATTTTCAATAACTTTTTTGCGACAGTTTTTACCGTAGAAGACGTAAATAATGTCCGCGACGTGGATGAAATAACTTTGCGAGGGTGAGATTGCGCATTATATCGGTAGGCTAAAAGTTAGCAAGGCTCCGGGCCCTGACGCTTTTTATCCCAGACATTTGAAAGATTTGAAAGACGTTATTGGAGGCCCCTTAACGAAGATTTTTAATCAGTCACTCGAAACGGGGATTATTCCTGACGACTTCAAATTAGCTAACGTCACGCCCATTTTTAAAACAGGCGACCGCACAGTAGCTAGCAATTATAGGCCCATTAGCTTAACGTTAATTGTCGGTAAATTATTGGAATCTGTAGTTAGGGATCGTATCATCGTTCACTTAGAAAGTCGAGATTTGATGATTAATAGTAGTCAGCATGAGTTTCGACGCCATAAATCTTGTTTAACTAATTTAGAATTTTATAACGAAATAGTGCGCGAATACGATAGGCATAGAGCGGCTGACGTTATTTATTTAGATTTCAAAAAGGCGTTCAATACAGTTCCGCATAGAAGATTATATTGCGAAGGTTAAAGCGCACGGTGTACGCGATCAGGTAGCTAACTGGTTAGAGGAATGGCTTCGTGCTAGGAGACAGAGGGTCGTTGTTAATGGTAGTGAATCGGGGTGGTTGGATGTAGGTAGCGGTGTCCCACAGGGTTCAGTGTTAGGCCCATTGCTATTCGTAATTTACATTAACGACATAGATATAGGATTGACTATTAACGTGTCAAAATTCGCGGACGATACTAAAATAGGCGGTAAGGTTGTTAACGAGGACGATAGGAATAGGCTCCAAGACGATGTAAATAGGATTATGGAGTGGACGGATAAGTGGCAGATGCAATTTAACGTAGACAAATGTAAAGTTTTGCATATAGGTTCTCGTAACAATAATTACACGTGACACGATGGATGACAGAGAGTTTGCGAGCGTTGACGAGTAAGTAGATTTAGGCGTACGCGTATCTAAGGATTTAAAAGTTAGGAACCAGTGCCTGGAGTCTTGCGCAAAAGCTAATAGGATGTTAGGCTTCATAGCGCGTAATTTCGAATTTAAATCGAAGTATATTATATTGCCCCTTTACAAGTCCCTAGTCAGGCCTCATTCAGAATATGTCGTTTAGTTTTGGTGCCAGTATTTGCGTGAGGATATTGATAGGTTAGAAAGGGTTCAGCGTCGTGCCACGAAACTAATTCCGTCATTGCGCAACAAACCTTATGAAGATAGGATTAAAGAGTTAGACTTGCATTCATTCGAAACTAGGAGATTAAGCGGGGAGCTTATTGAAGTTTTCAAAATCGTTAATAACATCGATAACGTAGATTTTGACAAATTGTTCACTTTCGATAATAGCAATACACGTAATAACGGATTTAAGTTGCGTGGCAGACGTTTCATTACTAATATCGCTAAAAACTTCTTTACGTTTAAAGTAATTGATAAATGGAATAATCTTCCCACGCCCGTCGTGAACTCTACCAGCGTTAATGTGCTTAAAAACCGTTTAGATAGGCATTTCAAAAATATTAACGTTGTTTAAAATAAAAAAACAGTTGCCAACAGGAGCTCTGGGGGTCGTAATCTGGGATGAGTCTGTTGACGTCTAATGCCAGCTTGTGATATGCCAGCAAAAAAAAAAAATAAATAAAAAATTAGACTAACACGAACTTAGTTGTAGCTTGTTCAGTAAATTAACACACTTTGTTATTCTTTTTACTTTTTTTCCTTCTCTCTTTATTGCATGTTTGTAGTTTGCATTTTTGCATGGTATGATAGTGTTTGAGTTATGAATGTGTTGTAATGTGTTGTAATGTGTTGTAATGTGTTCTTATTTTACTTTTCATCATCTTTCACGCCTTTCCAGCCGAATGGGCTGCATCCTCTACCTCCCTATGGAGTGGAGGATCAGTGTGCACCATTTGGAAAAATGTGTTGTTCTTGAGTTAAGAATGTATTGCATGGTTTGCAAGCGTTCTTATTTTACTTCTTTTCATCTTTTTCCGGCAGAGTGGGCTCTACCTCCCTATGGAGTAGAGGACCGTTCTGCAATCTTTCCTATTCTCTCCGACTATTTCTTCTGACTTGTCGGCAGTGGCTGGCGGATGATGATGGGGAGTCTTTCTTTCTCTTTTTCTGAATGAATGTTAACCCACGAATGATAGGTTTTGTTACTTACTTAACCCCTTAATAATTAATATAAATATATTTTTCCTGTACTAACATTTGATATAACTATATTTTTCTAATATTTTATTAATACTGTGCTTTGTATGATTATATATTTCCATGTTTTGTACGACAATATATAATTAATATAAATATATATTTTTCTAATATTTAGTTAATACTATGATTTGCATACTAGTGTATAACCAATAATTAATAAACAGAACGTTGTAATGGTGTTTTATTTATTCCTTGAACACGTTTATATCATTTTCTAAAACAGAGTAATTGAATAGATAAGTAAAGAGGCTGACAGCTCAGCCAACTGTAACATAAGCTTATTTAAAATAAATAACGAATCAGTCAACTCAGCAGCCAACTGGCTGAATAATAATTATATATATGGCGTTGTCTGGCAACTCAGCAGCCGACTAATTCAATAACACTGCCCAACAAAAAAATAATTTTTTTGCTGCTGATTTAATTCTAAGACCTGTTTCTGGATAATACTGATGTGCTGATTTCAAAAATCACCTTAGAGTTTGTCCATCACATCAGGTTTTCGTGCAATGCAATATGCCTATTTTGGGTGATCCATGAAGGGCGCTTATCAAAATTGATGATTTTTGAGACCTGTTAACAGCTGTTTTGCTGTTAAAATTTTATCTGTGGAATACGCAAATCTGTGCATTATAATGTTTCAGACCAACAAAGACCCTAGGATCCACTCATGGCTGGACTAGCTAACTGTGTTCGTAATTGTGTATTGTGCATGTCGTCCGTGGTGGCGGAGGGGACCTACAATTTTACGTGGGTTCCGAACCACAAAGCCTTAATTTTACTACCTTAAACTATACCCAATCTATGAACATATGCATCTAATCGATTTTTAAACATGTTTATAGACGTGCTACTAATTACTTCTACCGGCAAACTATTCCAGCTATTTACTATTCTATGCGTAAAAAAGTTTTTGGCAACTGCTGTCTTGAACATTCTACTTGTCAACTTACACCCAGTATATCTAGTCCTATTATATTGAGATATTTCGAAAAAGCTATCTCTATCTATGTTATCGAACCCATTCATAATTTTGAAAAACTGGATTAGATCACCACTTAGCCTTCTAGTATCGAGTGTAGTCAATTTTAACTCCTTAAGCCTATCTTCGTACGACTCTCACCTAAGCGACGGAATCATCTTAGTTGCTCGTCTTTGAACTCTTTCGATTTTGTCTATATCTTTTCGCATATGCGGATTCCAAAATTCAATCGCGTACTCCAAATGAGGTCTAACTATTGATTTATAAAGAGGAACAATAATATCGCGCGATTTGGTACAGAACGCTGAGGAACGCCACTCGCTACATTAGCCCAAGACCAATCGGTTCCAACAACGACCAACCTCTGTTTCCTACCTCGCAACCACTCTTATATCCAATTTATTACTACACCCCTGATTCCATGAGCCTTAGTTTTTTCAATGAGTCTTTTGTGCGGTACGGTGTCAAACGCTTTTTGAAAATTTAAATACACTACATCAACCGCCCGATGACTATCGTAAACGTCAACCACGCTTTGAAAAAATTCTAAAAGATTAGTTAAGCAAGATTTGTTTCGCCTAAAACCGTGCTGCGTATTTCTAACTAGTTTATGCACTTCTAAGTGTTCGACTATACGATCCCTAATTATTGATTCCAGTAGCTTACCTACAACAGACGTTACACTGACTGGCCTATAATTTCCCGCCGCACCTTTATTGCCTTTCTTAAAGATAGGTGTTACGTTTGCTAACTTGAATTTATCTGGTACGCACCACTCAGAAATAGACGCATTAAAAATCGTTGTTAGTGGCAAAACAACGCTATCTTTTAATTCTTTTAGTTGTATGGGATATATGGAATTCGGTCCCGGTGATTTACGCATTTTCATTTTATCAATATAACGCATTACCTTCCCTTCACTAACCACAATATTATCCAAAATATTACCATCATCAAAAGGTATTACGTCTATGACCGTAGGGATATTCGTTACATCTTCTATAGTAAAAACTGACGTAAAAATTTTGTTTAACAAGGTAGCCATTTCCTTGTTTTCAGAAACTGTGTAGCTCTCCGTTAACATTTTTCAACGGCCCCAAGACACTTTTTACTGGATTACTATTGTTGACGTATTGAATGAATCGCTTGCAGTTTTCTTTACAGTAACGAGCTATGGAGATTTCGAATTCGCGCTTGGACTTTTTTATTACATTTTTCGCTTCACGCCTTAGAGATATGTAGTTGTTTCTTAACCACAAATTGTCTTTATCGCACATATGTAGCCTATAAGCCCTATTCCTACTCTTTATAATGTCTCCTACTCTAGAAGTAAACCAAAAAAGCTTGTTGTATACTTTCGCACGCTTAATTTTGTACGGTACACATTCCTCATTTATAGTCGTAAATACTGTTTCAAACGATTCCCACATTAGTTTTGCGTTGGAGTTCCCCATTACGTTTTCCCAATTGACGTGTGACAATTTATTTCGAAATTTACTAAAGTCTGCTTGCTGGAAGTTAGGAATTTTAGTCGAGTTAGCTGGTTCCGAGTGACTTACTGAGAGGACAAACTTGACCATATTGTGATCGCTATTGCTTAACGGTTCTATTACTTGAAGATCAGTAATTAGCCTATCATCCGTAGTTATTACTAAATCTAAAATACTGTCCAACCTCGTAGGTTCCCCAACCTTTTGAATAACAAAGCTATCCTCGGGAAAATTAACTAAACGATTACCTTCCGCGTCTCCATGCATTAATCGTAATTCACGTTGGCGCAATTAAAGTCACCCATAACTAAAGCCTGCTTACTACCTATTATTCTCTTTAGTTGACGATATAACGCTTCGTCCGTATCAGCTGTTTCATTAGGGGGCCTACATATAACCGCGACAAGAAGTTTGAAATCGTTCAATTTAAGTTCTGTTATAGTCTAATCTATCGGTTCTGGAATTGTGTGCTTTACTTCTATAACGTTCGAAATATTATTTTGGATATACAACATACCCCCTCCTCGCTTACTTATTCTGTTTTTAACAAAAAGTCTATAACCTCTAATTTGATACTCCCATACAAAGTCACGTGTTTCATTGCTAAGCCACGATTCATTTATGGTAATTGAATCATAGTCTTTACAAGCAATTAAAGAAAAAATTAGTTCATTTTATTTCGTAGGCTACGAGCATTTAAGGATAGAACCTTCAAATTGGAAATTTGTGGAAATTACGCTGGGACCGTTCGAGTTACGGCAGCCTGAAAAGAAGAGACAGTATTATGAAATAGTCTTCCTAAACGCGCAGCTCCAACGTCATTAAGATGAAGTCCATCTCCGAGTAACAAGTCCCTCCTGCCGTAGAAACTGTTCCAAAAATTTGCAAAATGCACTCCTTCCTGTTGGCAAAGAGACTTTAGGTTATTGTTAATATAGGTCGCCTTGCTGTAGAAATCGCTTCGTTGGACAGTTCGAGGAAGTATACCTGTTAAAACAATCTTATTACTTTTCTCCTTTAATCGCTCTAATAAGTCCCTGTACCTAGCCAGCAGTTCTTCCGATCTAGAATTTAAAACGTTATTAGTACCGATATGAATAACATACGTTGTGTCCTCGGTGGTACCGTCTGTAAAATGGTCAACACTATTAGTTATATCCTCCACCCTTGCAGCAGGGTAGCAGTAACGGCGCCTACGACGAGGGTTTCTCCCACATAATTCCTCGAGCTGCCCTCGAACAATGGAATCGCCAACGAGTCGTATTTCCGGTTCATCAGCATCTTCGAAACCTAAAACAGAGAACTTATTGCTGGTTATTACTGCTAGACAGGTCTTTGCTTTTTCTCTCTCTCTCTCTCTCTCTCTCTCTCTCTCTCTCTCTCTCTCTCTATTATATATATATATATATAATATAATATATATATATTATATATATATATATACATACACCTCTCTATATATATATATATATGTTATATATATATGAATATATAGGTGTGTATATATATACACACACACCTATATATATATATATAATATATATATATAACGTAAAGAACGACGCTTGTTTAGGAGAATATTCCGCGCAAGATGAAGATGGAGAACGAAAAAATGAAAAAATGAGGTAACCACCCGGGAATCGAACCCTGGATCTTCCGATTGCCGGTCAGATATGATAACCATTACACCATGGGCCTCACTCGATCAAATGCCGTAATTCTCATACATACGCGCAGAAACCAATGCCCCAAGGGGGCACCCCTCGCATGCCGTACATTATATACATTTTAACTGCAAACACGCAGTATAATTAACGTAAAGAACGACGCTTGTATAGGAGAATATTCCGCGATTGATGAGGAGGGTGAACGAAACAAATGAAAAAATGAGGTAACCACCCGGGAATCGAACCCGGTATCTTCCGATTGCCAGTCAGATATGATAACCACTACACCATGGTCCTCACTCGATCAGAAGTCGTAATTCTCCTACATACGCGCAGAAACCAATGCCCCGAGAGGGGCACCTCCCGCATTTGTTCGTTCTCCCTCCTCATCTTACGAGGAATGTTCTCCTATACAAGCGTCGTTCTTTACGTTAATTATACTGTACTGCGTTTTCTTTGCAGTTGAAATGTATACAGGGCGTCCCAAAAAAATGTATACACACTTTAAATAATTATAAAGGCAGTGTTTATTAAAATACATTTCATTTTCAAAATGTAATAGAATCTACAGACATTATTTAATTGTTTTGTCAACGCCTGTTTTCAAACTGACGTCCGTTCTGGTCCAGGCACTGCTGATAACGCGAAGCAATGGAATCGCAAACATCACGAAACATTTCGTTTGGTATTTGTGTGCATTCTCGTTCAATGGCTGCTCTCAATTCAGCGACTGTTGCAGGTTTTATAGCGTAGACTTTGTCTTTTAAGTATCCCCATAAAAAAAGTCTAGTGGTGTGAGGTCTGGTGAACGCGGAGGGTATTCTACGAAACCCCTTCGTCCAATCCACATCCACATCGTGCCAAGTACCACTCGCAATACTCCACTCTTCGGTCCGGATCATCTTCATTAATAGCATGGACTAATCTTGGAATGTAACTTTTCCATTGACAGCGCTTCAAAATGCGTTGGACAGACGATTCTGAAATTCCTACCTCACGACTCGCTTGCCGCACAGATTTTCTTGGACTTTGGTGATACGTTTCCAGTACTCTTTCTTGCTTTGTGGGGCTTGTCGATGTCCGTGGTCTTCCGGAACGCTTCTTGTGGACATTCTGAACAGTTCCATCGGCTTCAAACTTATCTCTAATTCGAGTGATGGTAAGTCGCGTTGGTGGATCTGTTTGAAACTCCCTCCTAAACTGTCTTTGCACTTCAACTGCGTTTTCACACTTCCAGTAGCATTTTAGAATGAATTTCCTTTGTTCAAAGCTTAGTCTGACTGCCATTATTAATTCTAATGGGTTTAACTTGGAAAGAAAGAAACATCAATTGAGCTATCAGCTGTTAAAGTGTGTATACATTTTTTTGGGACGCCCTGTATATAGGTGCGGCATGCGGGAGGTGCTCCCCTCGGGGCATTGGTTTCTGCGCGTATGTAGGAGAATTACGACTTCTGATCGAGTGAGGACCATGGAGTAGTGGTTATCATATCTGACCGGCAATCGGAAGATACCGGGTTCGATTCCCGGGTGGTTACCTCGTTTTTTCATTTGTTCGTTCTCCCTCCTCATCTTGCGCGGAATGTTCTCCTATACAAGCGTCGTTCTTTACGATATATATATATATATATATATACGCACACACACACATATATACCACGTGACCACAAAATTTGTCCCTGTTTTTAATCGCTTATTACTCAGTCATTATTGCAGTTTCACAAATGAAATAAAAAGCATTCGAAAGAGAACATTTTAAAGTTTTAATTTATTCTACATGTGTTCAAAGTGACGTCCCTGGACATTCTTACATTTCACACAACGGGAAAGGAAGTTATTTATTACATTTTCCAAAACGCTGCATTCAATGGACTGTACACTCTCTACCACCGCTGGCTTTAATTCTTAGATAGAGGATGGCTCTTGCCTGAATACTTTGTCATTGACAAATCCCCAGAGAAAAAAGTCCAAAGGTGATAGATCGGGAGATCTTGCGGGCCAGGGAAACTGCGAGCGATGAGAAATGAATCTTTGTTCAAAAAATCTTGTTAAACATTCCAGTGATTGCCTAGTTCTGTGGGCTGTTGCTCCGTCTTTTTTTACCACAAAAAGTGTCCCTGTTTTTAATCGCTTATTGCTCAGTCATTATTGCAGCTTCACAAATGAAATAAAAAGCTTTCGAAAAAGAATATTTAAAAGTTTTATTTAATTTTGTCGATATCCTGGATACGAAATCAGTACTTATAAAAAAATGAGTTTTATCCACCACAATCATGGGTTATTTGTCGGACATGCAACGTGTTTTCATCGCAGAAGAGATGATCAAACATGGCTCGGTAGTTGCCACCCAACGGTCTTTCAGACGACAATACGGTCAGCAAAGGACCATAGATCCTAAAACGATTCGCAGGATTTTCGCAAAATGGAAACATCACGGCTCAATCAAGAACATGCATAAAGGCAACTCTGGGCGCAGCAAAGGTGTGCGAACCGCTGAAAACATTGATTCACTCGCAAATCAGCTTGAAACGGACAACAAGAAATCTGTGAGACGACTATCAGCTGTGACAGGAATCAAACGGGAGAGCATTCGGAAAATAATCACGTTGGATTTGAGAATGAAGTCATTCAAAATTATGTGTTTGCAATAGCTTAGCGAACAAGACTACCAGCGTCGTTTGATGTTTTGTGAACGCATTGAAACAATAATTGAACAAAACCAGATAAGATTAAGTGACATAATATTCAGTGATGAATGCCACATCTATCTCAATGGGTTCATCAACAGACAGAATTACCGGTGTTGGTCACAAAACAAGCCAAATATACACTTGGAGAAACCTCTGCATTCACCAAAAGTTACTGTCTGGTGTGGTTTGAGTAGCAGCAAGGTTTATGGTCCTTACTTTTTTGAGGACCCAGAGACAAGGAGACCGCTTTCAGTAACTTCAGAAAGATATGTAGAAATGCTGAACACTGTTTTTGAACAAGAAAACTGCAGTAACAAGTGGTTTCAGCAAGACGGAGCAACAGCCCCACACAACTAGGCAATCACTGGAATGTTTAACAAGATTTTTGAACAAAGATTCATTTCTCATCGCTCGCAGTTTCCCTGGCCCGCAAGATCTCCCGATCTATCACTTTTGGACTTTTTTCTCTGGGGATTTGTCAAGGACAAAGTATTCAGGCAAGAGCCATCCTCTATCGAAGAATTAAAGCAAGCGGTGGTAGAGAGTGTACAGTCCATTGAATGCAGCGTTTTGGAAAATGTAATAAATAACTTCCTTTCCCGTTGTGTGAAATGTAAGAATGTCCAGGGCCGTCACTTTGAACACATGTAGAATAAATTAAAACTTTAAAATGTTCTCTTTCGAATGCTTTTTATTTCATTTGTGAAGCTGCAATAATGACTGAGTAATAAGCGATTAAAAACAGGGACAATTTTTGTGGTCACGTGGTATATATATGCTGCAAACCCACAAGGAAAAAGAAAAACGATTCCAAGGCTTTCGTGTATTCAGAGCTACACCTCGTCAGGTATTCCCTGACGAGGTGTAGCTCTGAATACACGAAAGGCCTCGGAATCGTTTTTCTTTTTCCTTGTAGGTTTGCAGCATTCATTCATTTCACGTGTTTAATTGTGAAATTCATCCCATATATATATATATATATATATATATATATATATAATATTTAGGTAATTATCACACGTAACGGAAGCCGATTTTTGAAAAATAGAGAAAGGAATCCATTTTGATCTGAGTGAAGAATTGTATGTTGCATAATGTTTGCTAAACAACCGAAAATCGGAATGCTTTACACGTTAAAACTGAATTTGTACAAAAGGTTTTCTCTCATTTTATCTGAACACATCACAACCACAGACTGAATTGTACAAAAAAGAAGAAAAAGAAAAAATCGGAACCGCGAATCTTAAATTCTTTGGCTTGACCGTGTCTAAAGTCTCTGTAACGAGAGAAAGTACTACGTATGCATGTGAATGCACAATATACTTCACGGACGTTTAACTAATAAAATAACAATCTTACCTTACACCCGTTTTTTCACGTGTGCAATTAGAAATATCCACCGATAGAAATATCCACCGCTTATCGTCATAAAAGAGTTACAGCAATAAAGTTACAAATTATTCACAAGAAGATACGCATCTCTTCTTAACTTTTATCATTATGTTATACTGGGTATGGAATCACGTAATTTTCTGTAATTTATGTGCCAAACATTTGTTCTCATTTTAAAAAGAGAGACAAACTTTCTTCCTTACATTCACTTCATATAAAGATATTAAAGATGGAACAGATATGGATTTAAAAAATCAATGAACATACGGGTATAATTTTATGTTAGTTTAGTCGTAATAAAAGTGAATATTATCGGATAATAACCATGAGAGAGAGAGAGAGAGAGAGAGAGAGAGAGAGAGAGAGAGAGAGAGAGAGAGAATATATTTATGCATAAGACCACATATTTTTCATAAAGTTTTTATTCCTACTTCCATTTTGATAGTGTTCAAAACGAGGAAGAGCGTTCATATGCAAATTTAAAACATCTCAGAATGATACGTTTTGATTATTCATAGAATTCTTGCCAGCGTTGAATCTAATTTAACTCTCATGTCAAAGAATTTATTCTTACTTATGATACATTAAAATAAAATTTATTGTTTGAGAACTAAAGGAACGATATATATATATATATATATATATATATATAGAGAGAGAGAGAGAGAGAGAGAGAGCTTTTATTTTGGAGGGAAAGGTTTCTGAATTCTGCTCTAAATATCCTACAACCTTGGTCATTTGTTACCTCATCCCACTCCATGAAAAAACATTCTTTTTAAACCCAAAATTTTGTCATGAACGAAAAAAAATCAAATCGGAATAAAAATAAAACCAAAATTTTCTTCTTCATGTTGAAAATAAAGGGTACCGGCGCATTCCATCAGAAAAAAAATAAAATACCCAAAGAACTGCATAGATAAGTCCTTAAAAATGGCAAAGAAAACCTTCTACGAAGTAAAGGATAAGATTCCTTATAACACAAAAAATGTTTTAGTGTTACCATTCAGAGAAAATTTCCTCGAGCTCCCGAACCTGCTGAGGACTTTTAACGTAAATATTGCGTTCAAAAATTTGGATGTCATTAAGAATTCATTGATTAAGAACTCCCCTTTAAGTGAACATGGGTGTGTATATAAAATCCCTTGCACAATATGTAATAAATTTTACATTGGCCAAACTGGTAAGACTCTTGAGTTACGTATTAAACAGCATCAATACAGTATAAGAAGTGGTCAGGAATCTAACGCCATTTTCATTCACGTAAGAGATTCTAATCATCCCATTGATTGGAAAAATGCTTCTAAATTAAGGTTTAGTAAATCTATTGTTAGCAGAAATATATTGGAATCAAGTGTGATCAAGAATAATGCGGATTTGGTCTTTAATATTAGCCCTGGGTTGTACAAATTAGATTCGTATATTGTCAGTAAGTTGGCGATGGGCCTACTGTTTTCTTAATTGCATTTTTTGCCTCTTAATGGTTTGCCCTGGTTAAATAAATAATATTATTGTAAGAACTGTTAACATTCTTATGTGTCTAGTTTAATTGTAATATTTCTTTCGTGTATAATCTTTGGTTGCTGGTGGTTTATTGGATATTTGAAGTGGGTTGCTGTTGGGATAACTATTTTTTCCAGATTGTTTGTTGAAATTTTGTAATAATTCTGTAAGACGATGGCACTTTCCCTTTGTTTTCATTAATTTCGGGCCTTGTAATTTTTCCTATTTCAATTAAATATTAGTGTTAATAACCATTATAATAATTTTTTTTTTTTTTTTTTTAGGTTTTCTGTACTGGTGTTTTGTCTAATTTCATCTGTATAGTAATTAATCA
>JAJOZX010002617.1:470000-515000 GCA_023014485.1 Bathynomus jamesi | reverse complement strand
TATTTTACTTAACCTTATAGGACCGAAGCGGAGCTAGGCCGTGTTATAGCAACTTTTGATGAAAGGGGAATAAATGATATGGATGCTTCTCCACCCAGCCAACCCCGTGACCTGAATACAGAAGTCGAGGTATTGGCACACATTCAGTCCAGCGAGTGCCACGTCATCGAGGAGGTAATGTAAGTATTTTTGAGGTTAAGAACAAAACACTGTATTTTCATTTATAAATGGCAGAAAACATGTACAAAGGGGAGCCAGTATCCGTTAAATAAGTCTTAATGGCTACAGTTACAGATGTATATACAACTTTACACAATATAGATATACACCTTTACACCTTACAGGTGGTGCTAACATATGGGAACCTTTTTTTAATCTGTCTGCATACACTTTTATCATTCATCTCTGTGTCGCACAAATCGAATAATTTTTAAAAATTCGTAAATCCCTACCCACGTGACATGTGCATGAGAAATGAAATGCAATACAATCCACATGTTTCACTGTAATACCCTTGAAAACGAGATGGGCTTCAAACAATCTCAGGCACATGTAATTGCGCGATAAACTGCACAATTACCGAATCATTCCAGGGCTGAAATCCGAGTGAATCAAAATAGTACATTCTTTCCCTATTTTTAAAATAGATTGCAAACCCCCACAATGTCGGTGTTAACTGTAATCCCGTACCAGTTTCTCGTACTTGGCAGCTTCAATATTTCATTCTTCACAAACACCGATAAATTTTGAGCGTGTGAAACGGTCACTTTTCATTACTCTCTGGAGTGTATTCGCGTCCATTTTAAAAGTCTGTGATCACGTTCCTGAAACGAACAGCTTCTATTAGTGCCTGTGATTCGAGGTACACGAGTACACTTATAGGCGCGTCTATAGGCTTGGCAAATTCCAACCTAACTGTATTAAGTCTATTTGTTTTCTATTTGTTTTGGCGAACTTAATTTCACTCGGCGTATAAGCAAATACGTTTCCATGATGTGAATCACAGCGGGTTTCGCGCCCTCTTCTTGATCAGACCCCAGATTTATGCAGATCTCAGGAATCGTGCGGGTAAGCTTCAACTTCATATCCACCCCGTTCATAAGCAACTTCTCCTGGAATGTGAAGTCTGAATGCAGGCGTCCAAAACATTCATATATATTTTTTTTAGAATTTTTAAATTTATCCTTTATTCCATTTTCATCTTTAGTGTGGTAATACCCATCGGCAGTTAAAAAGGTGTCCTTCGCTTCTTTTGAAAAGTTGAGGACATTTTCCAGATAGGCTCGTAGGTGGTAGTACCCCGTTCCTCCCGGGATGTTAACCTGGTTTAAATACACCTCACACTGGCTGAATATGGAGTGTAAAAAGTTGGTTTCAGGGTAGACAAAGTAACTATCATCGCAGTCCGTTCCATCAGAATGGGCTATACGCAGTTTAGCGTACATGTGCATGCAGCTTGGGTCAAAAAAGTAAGGGCATGAGCTGTGTATCACGAACTTTATAGGGGCACTGGGCGAACTAATTGTGTTTAATGGGTTAATTGTAATAAAGTCGCTATGCTCAATAGAGACCTCAGTGGGGAGCATATCAAAGAGGGACAGTTCTGATTTACAGCATTGTGAACTACACGGATGGATGAAACGTGCCATTACGAGTCACAAATAGGGCCACCTCCCTCGACAAGTATTAGTCAACCTATGATTCGTGAGAGTAGTGTCCTCAGCTTATATCAGTTAAAAAAATGATCAGCCATAGGTTTCATACGCTTAGAGCACTTCTTTTTTGATTTCCTTTTACGTTTAGCTCAACGTAATGGTAATCTCTTCTTCCTGGCAGATCTCTTTCGGCCACCACGCATTTTTCTCTTTGCATCTTTGATGATTTCGTCCCGTGTACGTTTTAAATGTATTTTTAGAGCTTCTTTAGGCTTAGTTCCACCCATTATGTCTTCTGCCGCGTTAAAACCTGTTTGTAACGCCTTCTGCCCTAGGTACCTGACACCCCTCTTCAAAAGTGGGACAGCGGTGCGTAGTATGGATGAAAAAATGGATCCAAGTCCACTCCCACGCTGGTACCTCACCCCTCGGTAGACTGTGAATGGTCTTCGAGTGATTATAAACGACACGACGAAAGTGTAGTTTCTCTGTTAAGCTCCCATCACCGAATAGGAAATTTTTTCCCTCAATCGTTCTTATATATTTCGAGATGTTGGTTAATAGATTAGTCGCAACACTCACATAACGGGGCTTGTCATATGTAATGCTCAAACTTTTTCCCCTATGGTTGGGGATGTGTACAATGCGCAGCAGGCGGGCCTGGGTGTCCCCAACAAATTGGTGCTCTACGATATTGCTGTAAATATAGCACATGTCTGGGGGCGGAGAATTTTCATCCAACTTCTCCATCTTCATTTGATATATTAAGCTGGACAAGTCATGCTGTGCCTCATGAAAGGTATCTCTTTGGAGAGCTACGCTATATCGGCCTTCAGCCACAATTGTGAACAGCTCTTTCTTTTTAATATTTCTACTAAGCGTTGACTTTAACTTCAATGTGCATGCTGGCGTGGCTATGTTTACGACTTCAAAAAGTAAATCGTATGTCAGGTACGACCTTACAAGACTCTTGTTTAACTCCGTCACAATGTCCATGGCTGTAACATAATGCCCTATTCATAGCGATACATTTGTGCTATAGTAACGTTCCTCAACGAACACGACTGAACTCATAGTATTGTCTAAAGTTATGCCTAATTTTTCGTACTCATCGAATCTTTTAATGATCAGAAATATGATTTGTTCATTTTCAAGAGTTAAAAATTTGGTGGCTAACTGGAGTTCACATAACCCCACCTCATACGAATCACGTTCCAATTCAATGGGCCCATGGAGTTCTGCCACAAAGTTGGCGAGAGTGTTGTTAGGATGTACAGACAGGGACGAAGAGGACGGGAGTGTGACGTAGAAATGGTTAGGAGCCATGTTGCATACTATTTAAGGTTCATTATTGCGTCAGCTTTTATATAGGTGATGAAGCTTCTGGGTACCATAGCCATTTCACCAAGTACATCTTTCTCTTTCCTGAACCTTTGCTTCCTATAATTTTCACAATTTTAAACACATTTTTTCTTAAATTCAATGCCACTTTCTGCAACTCCTCGCGGTAAAAGCCTCCTGCGATTTCTTCCCCATTCAAATCTTCAACGTAATACATCATTATCTCACCTTTAGGTCTCATAGCCCTAATTTTAAAACTCTCACGTGTCCATCCTTGCTGAAATCCCTTCGCGAATTTATTTCCCGAACGTGACAGCCTTACATAATCATTGATTTTGAAACGCGCAGAGTGTGGTGGTGGTGTTCCATCTCTTCTCACCTCTGGACGCGTACCTCCTTCTAAAATCTCGTTAAGCGTTGTGCCAATCGTACGATGGTGTGAACAGTTGTATGATGAAGCCAACGAAACGAGAACGTTTATATATCTGTATGTGTTTTTATGTGTAAAATAGCGGTGCATGCGTTCCTTTATGGTACGTTGAAATCTTTCAGCTAAAGAATCCTTATGTATAGAATTGGTGGTGTAATAGCTGATATTAAACTCTGTCAACATGTTCTGAAAAGGGCGACCTATAAATTCTTTCCCCATATCCGTACAAAAATAGCCAGGAATCCTGTTTTCTTTCAACATCAACGGTTTGGTCGCTTTAGCAACTGTTTCAGGCGATTTATTTTTCAGGGGAATTAGCCACAGATATCTAGAGAATACATCTATTATGAATAGGATGTAGCGGTAACCATCGTTATACACTGAATATCTTTGTATGTCTGTTAAATCCCCCTGCCAAATGGAGTCACTCGATGCACCTGTTGTCTTGCCCCTTTTAAACTTTTTATCACCGGTTTATGAAGTGTATAAGCATCCTGTTCCCGCAAAAATCTCTCAACATCTTTTTTCCTTACACCGTAAACACCTCTGTACAGTCTATTAACGCCACCATAGGAGGCGGGGTTAGAAATGTTATAAAAGCGTTTACTTAATATGTTAGCCATTTGCGTATTTTAGAGACACGTGAATAAGGCTGGCAGTTTGTTCTCTTCTTTCTCCTCTTCAGAGACGCTGCTGCTGCTGGTGCTCAGTTGTGACACATGCGAGACTTGATCTAAGTCTTTTAACCAATTCAGATTACCTATGAATGTCTTGTGGACATTTATTTGTTGTAGTCTTGCTTTAATATGCTGCCATCCTGTTGGCGAGGGTCTGTTCCACTTTCTCACCAGATCATGAACAATATCAACGATATTGGATCCTTGTACCCTTGTTCCTTCAAGAATGATCTCGCCTGTATCGGTCCACTGTATGATGGGGTCCTCACTCAATAGATTATAAAGACTTAAACCTTTATTCCTCAATGTATGTAGGAGGCTGTTTTTAGCACATGTTCGATGTGTTCCGTTGCTCTTTGGTTAGTCATCTCTAACGTCGAGGCCAGGTCCTGTGTCGCCATGCTCAGTACTACTCGCGCTGTGCCTAATAACCACGGGGAGCTCTGTAAGATACTTATAATCCTCGTACTCATGAAGAAATTTCTGCAAAGCCTCTTGGTACAAGATCCTTTTCTCATCAGGTGACTTTTCACTGTTTAATAGGGCTAGCAACTCGCTTTCCATTCTTTTAAGCCTACTTTTACGGGGTTCTAGAGCCGTATCTAGAGTCTTTGAACTTTGCAGTGAAGCATTAGGGCGGGTCGTACTCAGGTGACAACATGAATCTGAAGGAAATCCTACCATCAGGGGTGTCTAAATTATGTGTTTTTACATGGGGAATTCAAATATGAGCTTCTTGTTTGGATAGGATAACTCTAACCTACATCATTTTGTATTTCTAAATTGCCAATTTTACCCTTTTGAACCCCTTTATAATATATTAAAAGATATAAGGTAAATCATTTATATTGACATGGCCAAATCAACTTTACATACATTTATTAATAGGTGAACTGCATGTATATCACTGGATATAATTACAAAGATCATTCTCCTGACATCTTGAACTTTGCCAGGTTGCACAAATCCTGCTTTGACTCAGACTTGGACATCAGCTTCCTGCTGGTCTCCTGAGCCCTGATCCCTCCATCCCTCTTTTCCTGTGAGAAGTACTTAGCAGAAGCCTCAGTCACCATTTTAACAACCCTCTCAATGCTTTGTGTGTGGCAAGGCCAGTTGCGCACCTCCATGGGGGTGTTTATGAAGTTTTTCACCTCTGAGGTGCTTAGAGAGCAGGTGAGAGGTGGCTCTGACACACCTTCTGACCAGCTGATCAAGTCACCGATGCTGGAAGCATCACAATTGATGTCAGGTGTCCTTCTGCTCCTAACAGAGGAGTCCCCCAGCTGAGTGTCCGGGTCCCCCTCTCCCCTGATGGCCAGGATTCTCTCCACCCCTTCAATCCTCTCCTTCTGATCCTCAGAGCAGAGTAGTGTTTGGAGGATGACTTCACTGTGGGCATACCAAGCAGATGTTCTCACAGTTGGCATCACAATATCCAGCACCTCCTTTCTCTGGGACTTGAGGCAGTCCAGCTGAAAGAGGATGTGCCTAGGCCCTTCGATCCAGGAGTGCTTGACCTTCACGTTGAACCAACATGGGTAATACACTCCAATGATGAATTCCACAATGAATTGCAGAATCTTCAGGTTCTTTCCTTTAAGTCCGTGCTTTGACACCCAGAGCCTGAGAAGTCTGTTCGCTGTGGTGAGCCAGCGGCTGTGGTTTACTGGTCCTATCTCTAACAGAGCCAGCCCTGCAGGAAGTACTCCATCCCTGACTGCACAGACAATTTTATAGCCATAGTATTGATCAGTTGAGAGATTTGAATGACCTTGTCAGGAAGCTTGATCAGTGGAGGGCCAACAGAGATTCGGGTGAAGTTTGGATTGATATCAAAGTCTGTAGCAGAATCAAGGAGCTTTCCTATTGGCCCGGATAATTTTTTGTCTGACAGAGTAGGGCCATCAAGGTCAACAATGAGATGGCGCAGGGGAAGTTCAACAGTGTGCAGGTTGCACACCAACCAGACTAGCTTTCTCCCCAGGTGCAGCTCCAGCTTCCGCATTACTCCAGCTTTCACACCAGTGTTGACATTTGTTGAGTCTCCTCCAATGGCCAACAAGGTCTTATCATAACCCCTCTCTTTCAGCAAGGCAAACAGGACCTTAGCAATCTTCTCCGCACGTGACTCCTCTTTAGTTGCTTTCTCTGGGGTAAAGTGGAACAGATAGTAGCTGCCAGGCTCACTAACAACACTATATATAGTGTTCTTCCTTGATCTTTGCGGGAAAAGATTGGTCACTGCCCTCAGCTTCCATCATCACATTGGTCAGGTCAATCCGCCCATCAAAGAGGATGCAAGAGATCCCCCCCTCCTCCCTGCACTTCTTCTCGAACCTAATTTTAGCTCAAATCAAAGTTGTTAATTAAATTTTGCTCAATGTATCACTATAATATGCGTAGAAATAGCTTTTTCTAAAATATAACAGAATAATACTCACATGTGAACAGTAACAAAAACAATATCAGTAGATAATCACTAAATCTATCCCCTCACTGCAAGCCGAGGTGGTAAAATAGCTTCATAAATTATGAGTCACTTCAAATATTTCACAAAACGTTTTAGAATGTTCTGAAACGTTATATGCTAGCCTCTGAGAAAGGTGGCTCAGAAAATGGCCTTATGCGCGCCTGAAAACCATCAAAATATTTCATATACCAAACTGTATGATAATTACAATTAAGTGGAATGGCACACCTTTTTATTTGAGCATTTAAATATTATTATTATTATGTGAATTACATTTTATGTGTTTATATGAATTAGTTAGAACAATGCTCTATGAGAGATAACGTGAGCAGCCATGATAGAAAACGTGAGAAGACATATTCTGGGGTAACTACAATAGTAAAATAATCAACAATTTAATAATAATCAACTGCAAAATGATGTAGGTTAGGGTTATCAGAATTAAATATTTTCTTCAGAATTGTGTTCTATACACCAAAATATGTCATTTCAACACCCCTCTCCATTGATTTAAAAAAAATGCATAGTATGACCCGCCCTACTGAAGCATACACCTCGTGCGGAATCACAACCACCTTCTTCATTATATTAATCTAGTCAGTAAAGGACCTAAAAATGAAAATAAGATGGGCAGGAATGATCCTCCTCCTTGTACAATAATGCGCATTTTCTTACCCACAGTTTGACTTTTATGAGCGAGCGCTCGTATTATGTTCTTGTAACGGCGTAAGCGATCCTTCTGAGAGGGTTTCACTGGCACATTACATTTTATAACTTTAAGAGAGATTTCACAGATGCATTTTAAAAAGTCAGAGTCGATATTTTAAACAAACATCTGTTGCAGAGCCCCGGGCAATCATTGATAGATTTTTATTAATTCACGGTATTTCTTTAGCCTATTTGTCATTCTGGAATATACACCGTTTCAGGCTCGCTTGGGAATATATTCGTCCTTAGAAGTACCCTAAACGTGTTTCGCGGGTGAAGGTCACAAAGCAAATATCCATAAAGCTGGTTTGTGGCCTCTTTATAAACCTTCAAAAACTCCTTATGCTTATTTGGGAACATTTGATTGGCTAATACCCCAATTTGTGATACATCTCTACGTTGCGCGAATAAGACTAGATATTGTGTATTTAGCGACACATCGCGCATGTATCTATTTTTGAAAAATAGATTCTGATTGATGAAGAACACGCTTATGTTAAGATGGTGGGAGAATACTGTAAATGTCTCGGCAAACGTTTTATCCATCTCCAACATGAGATCGTCAATTACAATGACTGTATGTTCATTTCCCTTTAACGAATTAACGTCATAGACCCCTTGTGGAACAAGATTTCCTCTTGGTACTCGTTGAACACTGATTGATACGTCGAATAGCACCATATAACTTTATGCACAAATTTTGAGAACATCTCTCCCTTTTCTTTAATGATTTTAAGCATAAACACAGTTTTACCACATCCTGTAGGTCCAGATATAATACATGTGGATGGGCTCGTGAACCTGAATTTTTCTACAGAATCCATTTCTAACACGTCACACCCCTAAGTGGGCCATTTACAAAATATTACAAATTTTGAGTGCTGCTCCTTATATTTTGTTTTCTTCTTCCACAGAACCGTGAATGACGACGATGTACAGCACCCCATCATCGATATCACAGACGAGCCCTTTGACCGTACAGCTACAGAGCCCTTCCCCGCCCACGAGCCCTCACCAGCGACACCTGTAGCACGCGCCAGTTCAAAGCGGAGGCGTGATGAAGAACTCTCCACGACAGGTATAAAGCGTTCCAGGATTGCTCTGGTTGTTAGACCACCAGTAATAGAGCCCCAACCCTCAACGTCTTACGACACAAACCACACAATAGTACCTGCCTCAAATATAACCCCTTATTCAATTCCGGGCACATCCTCCACAGCAGCTTCCCGTTGTGTTGAGGAGGGCATAACATTCGAGTTGGTGCGCACCGCTACCGCCACCCCGGCCTTGACTAGAAATCGCTATATAGTCAGGGTTGATCCTAGGTCCATGTATAGCAATGGTGTTGAACACGGACTACGGCGCATAGTTGAACGTATTGTAGAGTTTGCCCTTCAGAACCTCGACGAACGTGAAGTCAGGACGAGGTTGTCCTTCGGATTTGGGTCAGATGACGGAGATGTAGATGATTTTTGGGTCCTAATTCCGCTCAGACGTTTGGCAGCTGAAGATATAGAGTATATATTAGGCCGTATAATGCAAGCCTCTCAAAGTAGTATAGCCTTCAATATGGACAACTTCACGTTAAATATTGACCGTGTATTCCGTGTTGCTGGTCATAGTGCCACACCTTATACTCTTAACTTCAATTCTCAGGCTATTCATAGACGCCATATAAACGTCGATCGTGACTGCGGATTTATAGCAGTAGACTTAGCTCGTATATTTACTGTACTAAATACACAGGCCCCAAAAATTTGGTTGCCTACGGTAGTGGAGCGTGCCCGTAAACTAGCTGTAGACTGTAAACTTGAGTTTGACTGTAATATGGGTCCTGAAGAGCTGAGAAGGGTAGAACAGGAAATGAATGTTCGTATAGTTGTATTTGGACTGGATGATCGTCGTAGAACTGTGTATGTTTTTAAAAGCTGTGTGAGAGATCGTACAAGACCCCTACTTATTTTAGGACTGTCAGGGACAACGTATCTCCCCATCCGTAATATAAGGGCCTTTACGCGAGTTATGATAAAAGTCGAAAATATGGACGACATCATGATTTGTGTAAGGGGTGTATCGAGTTTGCGGATGATATAGTGAAACATTGTAAAGATTGCCACATGGTATGTGAGCAGTGTAAAAGCTCCAAATGTGAAAGCCGTGTAGTTGAAGCTGAGAAGAGGGATTGTGATGTGTGTAGACGCACATTTTTCAATAATAACTGTTTTGAGCTCCATAAATCAATTGGCACGTGCAGGAAAATGAGAATCTGTGAATGTGGTATGTTTCATATGATGGATAATTGGGGAAATTTCAGCATAAATGTGATGAAATTCACTGTTCTACATGCCATGAGAAATATAAGGCGGTTGGAGTAAAGCATGTATGTTATATGAAAGACGCCAAGCCTAAAAACAGCCCTTGTATAACTGTGTACTACGATATAGAAACATACACGAACGCTGAAACCAAAGAGGTTATTCCACATTTACTTGTGAGCCAGACTATCTGTGATGAGTGTATGGAGATCGAGTGTGATGAGTGTCACAAATGTGGTAAACGGACAAACGTTTTTAAAACGAATGCACGATAGCCCTGTGAAACTCTTTGTGTCCTATATTGTCAAGTTAGCGGACAAGTTCAAAAAAATGACTGTGTATATTCTTGCCCATAACGGGGCGAAATTTGACACAGTTCCTTTATAAGGAGTTGCTTGAGCACGAGTCATCTGAGATATTTACAGGTGATCCCTTGAAAAGAGGCAACAAACTAATACAGATGCAAATAAGAGGTAATGTACAGTTTAAAGACACTTTATTATTCACACCTTGTAAATTAGCAAAGCTACCCAAGGTGATGGGCGTAGCCACTGAAGTTTCAAAAGGATATTTCCCTTACACATTCCTCACTAGCGAAACTTTAAATTACGTAGGACTACCTCCACCCAAACATTACTTTAACTATGAATGTATGAGTACAGATGAACGTGAAGATTTTGACCGATACTACAACAGTTTTAATGAATGTAATCCTTATAATATAGCTGATGAATGTGAGCGTTATTGCGTGAATGATGTGCGCGTGCTTAGAGTATGTTTCCAGGCCTTTAGAAGGATGTACATAGTCGTTTCAAATGCGATCCGTTGCAAGTCGCAACCACCATCGCCTCATTATGTTTTACGGTGTTCAAGAATAACTTCATGCCTAAAGACACCTTAGCCATTATCCACAGAAACAACCCCGCAGTTATGGGCACAAGGCTATTTACTGGCTCATACACCTACAGCAGCAGACAGGTGTATACATAAAGCATGCCCGCAACACGGGTGAAGTACCCATTAAGGTTAATGGTCGTGTTTTTTGGGTTGATGGTCTAAGTGAAAACCGTGCCACTGGTGAGAAGACTGTGTACTCCTTTAACGGTTGCTGGTGGCACGGATGCCCCCGTCCTGAGTGTGGAATCGTAGGAGATATCCACGGTAGATCTCCTGCCGACTGTCTTGCGTGGACCCGCACCGCGATCAACTTATAGGCTCCCAGTTCACTCACAAAGTCTTGTGGGAGCATGAGTATGATGCACGGATGGAGCAGATGGACAGTACCGTGAAGAAATAAACACGATCAAACGTTCAATGGTGCTGGATCCTCTCAAATGCGGCGATAGCTTCTTCGGAGGACGTACAAATCCCTTCAAGCTATACTTTCCGCCTACGGAGGGTGTGAAACTCCATTACTACGACTTCTGTTCTTTATACCCCTACGTGATGAAGAACAATCCGTACCCCGTAGGTGCACCTGAAAAAATGGTGGGTCCCACCATACCAACCCTCGAGGAGTTTTCAGCCAACTTGAATGAGCGCTACTTTGGACTCTCTTCCGTAAACGTGCCCCCCCATCGCGATTTATGGATGCCGATCTTACCCGTCGTTATAGATCACAAGCTCATGTTTCCCCTGTGCGTGAAGTGCACCGAAGAGAACAATGGTGATTGTGACCATACAACCCACCAGCGTAAGATCAGAGGTGTATATACAAGCCCTGAGCTGGCCCTAGCCGTTCGCCATGGGTATAGAATAATGAAGATATATGAGGTGTGGAGGTTTCAGAAGCTACCCAACCTTTTCACACCATATATAAACGCTTTTTTGAAGGATAAGGTTGAGGCGTCAGGAAATCCGCGAGGGGTTGATACCGAAGATGAAAAAACGGATGATATTCAGCGTTACCGCGACCGTGAAGGTATACAGCTTGACAAATCCCAAATTATGAAGAACCTTGGCAAGCGCTTTAGTGCAAAGTTGTGTCTAAACAGTTTTTGGGGAAAATTTGCACAGAATACTGGTAAAGGTAACGTTCGTTTGGCACAAATTTATAGTGAAGTCTGGGATTATGCCAACGCTCCCGATAAAGTGGTCATGGAGATTGTGAATGTAGGTAATACTTACATAATAAAGTACAACAATACCGAATTCGCCACAGATACCTCACGGGTTACAAACATTCCTGTAGCCATCTTCACAACAGCCTACGCACGCATCAAACTTTGGGGACTATTGCATTCTCTTGGGCGGAGGGTTTTGTATGCTGACACAGATAGCGTGATATTCACAGCGAGGGAAGGTGAATACATGCCCGCTATTGGGCAGCTAACTGACGAGATCAAGGATGAGTATGGAGACATCGCATACGCAGACTCGTTTGTGTTAACATGGCCAAAAACCTATGGGGTACGGTTGAGGGTAGGGGATGATACGAAGTATATCATGAAGGCTAAGGGTATCACGCTTAACCATACGAACCGTCGAGTCATTAACTTTGACTCGTTGAGGGAACTAGTGTGCTTGGAAGATGAGGCTGACCAGCTACCCAATCTGACTCTAGGTACCCACAGTTTTCGGGGCACAGAAGCTGGAGTGCGTAAAGGAACTTAGGGGTACAAAGGTGTGCCGTAACACCTATAGGAAACGTTACCAGGTGCCTGGTACCTATGATACCGTGCCCTTTGGATACCAAATCTTGATGTATATATATATGTTATTTATTTATTACATTTGTATATATATATATATATATATACACCTTGAATATTTCGTTTATTAAATAAATCGTGTTTCAATTAGCGTTTCACTTTCTCCTTTGCGTGCGTGCGTGTGTGTGTACAGTAAAAAGCTAAGCCCGCCCACTGTAAGATCGGCAACGTGAGTTGCCGCTACCTGAGCATGCCTCTATCCCTGCGTGCTCAGTTGACCTCTGCATACCCTTGAGCTCAGACGTGTATTCTCCGCGTAGAAGAAAAATAGTAATGGCTACCTTTAATATTGCGTGTTCAACATTTATGAAGTGGTATTCGGCAAAGTGCCAAGATGTGGTGGATACTGAAAAACTCCCTATTCCCCCTCCTTTGCCACTTTTAAGGCTACATTGAGCCGTGCGAAGGACCAAGATGTTCAAATACTCTACGGGTATTCTGGCGAGGGCGTTGTAGGATTTCGTAGTACAGACGATGTATTGAAGTATGTTATAGACCTAACCTTTATAAAGGCTCACATATACCGCGAAGTAGAAGAAGCAACACGTTCAGAAGATAAGCAACGGTTATGGATAGTGAGTCTTGTTGATGAGTGGTGTGACAAGCGATATTATGTCATGTTACACCATACCGACTACTCGTACCCTACGGTTGAAATGTAAATCTTGTCATCATGGAGAATCTTAAGTATTTTTACCACTATATTAATATATATCATGATGAGGTTTGTAGTGAGGTTGTGGCTAATGGGCTGTGTGAGTTTTTAACAGACTTTAGAGACGAGTATCGCTTGTTAAACAAAAAGGTAAATATGGACATATGTTTCTCTCAAATAGTGCGCCGGATTGTGAAGATGTTTAGTTTGTGGAAATGAACGTCTGGTGAGTGATAAAACATTAAAGTCGATATTGTTTCGGAAAATTCTGTTTGTCCAGAGCACAAGTGTTCGAACAAGCCTGTACACGCTTTAGCAGTGTGACGCGCTCCCCCAGCGAGCCGCCCACCCGTGTACCTCACGAAACATACGAGTTCGAACAAACCCATACACGTTTCATCAGCGTGACTCACTCCCCCCGTCGAGCCGATCCGTCCACCTGTGGCTCATAGTCATCTCAGAGCTTGAACCGAGTGGACGTGCGAATACGATGGAACTTCCTTTGAGAAGCATTCTCAACGCCTCGTACGATGTCTCCGTGACGAAGTCATTGCGCGTGTTCAGGCGTGAAACCGGCACCATTAACTATGTACTTGAAACGATTTGCAGGCAAGCAAGCAAACGTAATGTTATTTATTTAAGTGTTGAGGAGATGAATAGAGTCTTCGTGATAGTTGAGAAGTGGGAGAGGACCGTTATAAAATACCTGCAGGTGTAGGTACAAGAAGAGAGCAGATTAGTGACGCCCCTCATATGCCGTTGTTTGCACGTTGTGTATAAATAACGAACAGCCATGCATTGATATACGACTGATGTGGAAGAACGCATCTGATAATAACGTTCTTGTCCCTACGCGAAACCGTTTCATCCTCGACAGAATGTTTGAAATCGTCGGATTCCGCAAGCTGAAGCCTATATTAGACGCTCGTGTTACGGATATGATTTATTTTGACACGGTTCTTGAATACGCATACACCGCTCTGCTCGACGGATTTATCGAATGTAGTAATGAACAAGGCGAGAATGGTCTACAGCTGGATGCATATTTAAACGGTTTAGATTCTTCGAAATATCCTGAACTTTGGTACAAAGCACTTGAGCATTACAGGCTGAGCTCACCTACACTGTTCACCCTGAAGAGCTGTACCTCTAAATAATGAATAGCTGTCGTTACGACTTGGAAGATTATTTCAATTGCCGCTATTCAGAGTGAAGAAGAGTTCACGATTGAAAAGCTCAGGACAGTAAGAAAAAACCCTCGATTGGAAAGGCTTGTTTACAAACTCGTATTTAATGTGATGTTGAGGTTAACGATGACCTCTTTGTGCGTGCTTTTGATTGTATTCTAGCCATGTTTAAAGATAACTTGTCAACCGGATGTAAAGTAGGCACAAAAATAGTATTGAACGATATGAAAGCCATTTATATCGAGTATAGGCATCCGCACCAGTTAAACGGTGAAGTGCTGCTTGGACGGTTTTACCACGTAGTAAAAAGTAATAACGATGTGGATGTAGACTCGAGTCTACGATGTGGATGTAGACTCGATTACGTGTGAGTTTAGCGTTTTGTGCCGTAGAACATAAAGGATGTATATTTAATTATTTAATTGTGTGTGTGTGTGTGTATATATATATATTTCCTGTACTAATATGCATTTAATTATACGTTTCGTATATTATTATTTTCAATATATTTATTTATTTAATTGTGTATATATATATATATATATGTATGTATGTATGTATGTATATATACACACATACATATATATATATACATATATATATATATATGTATATATGTATGTGTATATATATTTTTTTTCCTGTACTAATATATTGATAATACAACGTTCTGTATATTTTTTATTATATATTTAATTATTTAATATAACTATATATTTTTCCTGTACTAATATATTGATAATACAACGTTTTGTATATTTTTGATTATATATTCCCCGTTCGTGATGCTCTTATTATTTTTGATCTTATATATTCCAATGTATACTTATTTCCATTAATTCGCCTAACTAAACAGAATGATGTATTGGTGTTTTATTTATTCCTTTTTGTTTGTACACGGTATTTAATTATATCATTTGGCTGGCTTCTAAGGCGGATTTCTAAACGAGAATATATGCATTAATTAAATAAATATTGCTATCTGGCAACTCAACCTGAACAAGCCATTTACGCCTTCTAAGCCAACTGGCGGATTAAGTCAGAATATATGTTTTAAGTAAATAAATAGTGCAAACTGGCAACTCAGCCTTCTAAGTCAACTGGCTCATTAAGCCAGAATATATGATTTAATTAAGTAAATAGTGCAAACTGGCAACTCAGCCTTCTAAGTCGACTGGCTGATTAAGCCAGAATATATGCTTTAATTAAATAAACAGTGCAAACTGGCAACTCAGCCTTCTAAACCAACTGGCTGATTAGGGGCCCTATAAGACAACGGCCGCTCGGCTGAAGTCTTAATATGCGCTTGGCTCCTGCCGGTCGGGCGAACACCTCTCCTCTCTCTTAGGTTAGGTCTCCCCAGCGGGGTTCATTGCAGCTTGGGGGATAACTCCGCCTCCAAGTTGCATAACCCCTTGTTGCTCCTGCAACCCTTCCCCCATTTTTGGGGTGCCTTGCAACAAAGGGGGTGGGGGCTGGCACTATGGGGTGCTTTGCGACAAGGGGGGGTTGGCACTATGGGTGCCTTGCAACAAAGGGGGTCGGGGGCTTGGCATTCTTGTAACATTTGCAATTACATTGCACTCTAACATTTTGCGCCCATATTACTGATGTGCTGTCCCTCTACTCCCACGATTTTTCGCAACCTCATCCCAACATTCGATATCACGCTGTGGAGAACCTCCGTCGGAATGTCGACGATATGACGTTCAATCGGCGATTTCAGCTCCTCCAAAGTCTTTGGGTTGCTCTGGTAAACTCTATCTTTGAGGTATCCCCACAAAAAGAAGTCACACTTGTTGAGATCAGGCGAATAGGTAGGCCAATCAATGCCGCTTCCTTAGTGCTTCCGACAGTCCAAAATGTTCATTCAACAAATGGCTGAGTAGTATAATGTGTCAGCAAATTTTCATCGAATTCTATTCATTCGTTTCGGAGAAAAAGTAAGTTAAGGTTGGTAGGTACCTTTTGGGCCACCCTGTATATATATATATATATATATATATATATATATATATATATATATATATATAGGTGCTTTGACCTTATTGGGTGAAATTTTCAAAACTAATTTTTCAGTTCTGATCCTTTGAATTTATGCTGTTGACAGAGAATTTTTTTTTTTTAAATCGATTAAGGTTTAGGGATTGGGCAGAGCAAATGTTTATTTTTATAGCCAATACTATCTAGATGATTAGTATCCCAATTGTGGTTAATGATTGGTGTAAAGGCACTGCTATCCAGGTCTCCCTCACCTGCTGTATCAGCAGTAAGTACTAGCCCCTTAAAGGAGGGAGGTCTCATGTCTTGCAAGAACTCATTGTTGTCTGGTTCGCGCCACCAGGTGCTTTTTAATGTGCCTTTGGGGCGTGATGATGATCTTCAACAACCTGCAGGAGATACTGTTTTTTTTCTCATTCCTAGTAAGTGAGGAGTTAAATTCTTGGATGTGGACAACTCTTCTCTCCGCCAAGTCATTCACAGGTCTAATATTGAAAACTGCCCTGTGTGCAACCTGAAAGTCGTTGTCGTCTGTCCAGCTGGTAGGACCCTTCTGGAGGAAAGAGGAAAGTACACTGAGAACGTCGAACAGGTCCTTTGTCTTTGACGTAACAAACTCTTCTACTTTTTTCCCTGTAGCATCTGGCACCAGCATTCGGCGGGGTGGATCCTCCTTCTTCCACCATTTTTCTCTTGCTCTCTAGCGACAGGCTAGAATCAAAGAAAGCCTTTCTAACCAAAAGCTCACTTAGGTGCCAGAGATGCTTACCGAACGAAAACACTGCGGCTGCCGGACTGTTGGATCTGCGTACTGCTGAAAGTCTTGTAGAATACGCAGGTCCTTCGCCGCAGCTAACGCAGAGAGCGGGCACTGAATCCGTGCTTTAAGGTATAGCTTGTAGATGAAAACGTTTACGTCACGTAGGTGTCTTCACATTACATCCTGAAAGTAAGGCGCAGGAGATCTCGATGTGTCAGGTATGGAATTGCTCTCAAACCATCCACATTTTCAGCGAGTACGAAGCACTTGCCTTCACCTGTGTGCGATAAACTGCTTTTGGCGTCCAAAACCGGTGACAGTGAAGAAGCACACCACCGAGAAAGATTATGACTAGTTCCAGGAATTCCTTGTGGTCATCTCTCGGTAACTGCTCCCGAAGGGCAGCCGCTCCGGTTTTAAAGTCATCTTGATGAATATTTGGACAATAGTCTCGGAAGCTGTCGTGCCGCTTGCCGTTTCTCCTTCTTTGCCAGCTGCTTGTCCACTCCCACCATCCGACCTCGGCACCCCGCCTCCCGTTGCGCTATCAAAAAGTCTTTTTCGTTTTGAATCTTTATTAGACTCAGAGCTTGTTGGTGAGCGACGTCGAAGAGGTTGGAGAGCTCCGCTTGGAACTCCTCTCGTCGTTTGATGGCCGAGGCTGATTTCCGGCTGATGCTCTTCTGAAGTCCTTCCCACTCAGAATGGAGTTTCCTAAGCATCTTCATGATGTCTTGCTCGTCAGACGTGGAAATCCTCGCTTTTCCCAAACGTTCAGGATCTCGTGTGTCGTTATAGCAATGCTTTCCTTGAGCGATTTCTTCTCTTCAATGTGGTGATGGAACAAGAGGAAAAGGCTTTTGCCTTCTGAAGGAAGCTTGTTTCTCACGAGTCTCGAGCTTGGCTGTCTCACAAGCCACAGTTTAGTTTTGATCGTGTAATTAATGCTTTCACCATTATTTATAACCTAAAAAGTGAAAAGTAAAGAACGTCACATCACGAAACAGGAGGGAATCAAAACACTTGTGCACTACCAAAATGGCGCTACCCAATTGTAAACAAGGCTCTCTGTACTGATCGCTACTGCCACCTGATGTCTGAAACGTGTACTAACGTACTCCCGTTAGTCCATCCGGATATTCCTCAATAAGACCCAATAGGTAGTACAGTAAATGTTGAATGTTTAGTGCTCTTGCGCAACCCCTGAATATTGTCAGATCGAAAAAAAATTACACACAATGTATTTAATTCCCAAACATAACAAAATGGTAGAGTCAGCGATATGAATTTAAAAAGTTCGTTTTTTCAAAGTAGTGTAATATATATATATATATATATATATATATATATATATATATATATATATATATATATATATATATACACAGGCCACCGCGGCCGATCCATCGACCAGGGAAAGTTTGATTTAGGTATTGCATCATCAGACGGGTAGAATGTGGAGGAACTCCGTCATGCTGAAAGTACATACCAGCGCGTGTAGCCAAAAGAACATCCTCCAATAGTCCTGGCAATTCATTTTGCAGAAATTCTAGGTAACTTTGTCCTGAAACACGATTCTCTAAAGTAACAGGGCCAATCAGCTGATCATCGATGATACCGCACCACACATTGGCAGAGAAGCAATGTTGAAAATTTATTTCCACAGTGGCATTTGGATTTTCGTCTGACCACCGATGAGAGTTACGAGTGTTGTTGATACCATCACGGGTGAAAGTAGCCTCATCGGTGAACAGTATTAATCGAAGCAATCGGCGATTAGCATTTACCCAATGACAAAATTCCAGTCGCATGGTAGCGTCTCCTGGTTGAAGGTGTACACGCTGTTCATGATATGGATGCAAGCCTTCCTCACGTAATGTTCGCAATACTCTTGTGTGTGGTACACCGAGACGTGTAGAAATTCTTCGTGAGCTTGTAGTTGGACTACGCTCTACCAACTGAAGAATGTTTTCCACTTCATCCACATCTTGTTGACCTTCACGTTTAGATGAAACATGAGCGCTAGGAAGTGTACCAATCTCACGCAATGTGTTGAAAACCCTGGTAAACACTCTTCGATCCAGAATTCTGCGGTTCGGAAACCGTCGACGGTATTCTGCAACAGCAGCTGTTGCACTTCCATCGCAAAAACAGTAGACATATACCATATCTGCATATTCGGCATGTGTGAAGGTGTGTGGCATTCTTAACACTGCTTCAAACACCAAACAATGTCACTCACAACAGTCAGCTGTCGATTGGCTTATGTTACATGCTTACATTACAGCTTACATGGTTCAAGGTTATAGGGGAGGGAAGTGGGAGGAAGAGCTGCGCGCGCATCAGATTCAAACAGCTCTATCTCCGTAACCATTCAGAATTAGACACATGTTCATATGAACTTTTTTTCTCACAATAACCGATACTATCACCTCCCGAAGTATTGGCCTTTCCTCCTGAAACACCCTGTGTGTGTGTATATATATATATATATATATATCAGGGATGGGAAACCGAAATGAATTTCGATTCGAGTTTCGATTTCAGTTCATAGTTTTGAGAAATATCGATTTCGGTTTCGATTTCGGTTTTTTCATTTTTTTTCGATTCAGATTTTCTTTTCGATTTCGGTTTTTCATATCGATTTCGATTCGAGTTTCGATTTCGATTTCGGTTTTTCAGATTTCAATATAATATGTTCATTATTTACATATAATATGAGCTTTTATCTATTATTTCTGCACACTTATTCCAAATAAAAAGGTTGTGCTATTGGGTGATTATTTACATTTAATCAGTACTATATCTTGACGTTGTCTTCATTTTTTTTTCAGTAAACTTTTTCATATTATTTCTACAACTTAGGGACCCGCCTAAAACCGCCCTCCTTTGAGGGAGGAGAATATATTTATCAGATCAACGCAGTCAAAGCACCCTGTTTCTATTTATATATATAAAAAAAATCAGGGATAAATAAACAAAACTGGATGGAATGTAAGGAAGCTAATACATCTTAAAATTTCACGCCTTTATGTTACCCTATTTGAGGAGTCAGATATCATAAAAGTCTTTAATCCCCGGAAGTTGGTCAACTCTCCTTTAATAGAAAGCAGTTTGAATATTAAATTTTATTTCTTAATTTCGGTTTGAACTGATATTTTTTATCGATTTCGATTCCGATTCAAGTTTTTTTATTCTTTTCGGTTTCGGTCTAAATTTCGATTTCGGTTTTTCGAAAAATATCAGTTTCGGTTTTTTTTCGATTTCGCTTCAAGAAAAAATATCGGTTTTATCGGTTTATCGATTCGGTTTCCCATCCCTGATATATATATATATATATATATGTTAAACACAGACCGTGCATGGAACAAGGAACTCTTCTGAGAAAATTAAATCCACTATAGTCCGAATAAGTAATGGTAAATGACAAATACCATAGTTTTTTCTTTTTCATGATTTTAGCCCGACGTGGGCAACGGGTCTCTCGCAAAGAGATCCCATAAATATAGCTTCCCTCACCAGCTATCTGCAAAGCAGACAGGATCCAGCTTTGGGACATGGATCTAGGGTTTAAAGCAAGCCTAGATCCCTACATTCAGAACCTCTATATAAGTAAAAGACTCGTTGCATTAACGTCGTGTTGAATAAATCAAAGAAAAAGGGGGTAACTATTGTATTTTTAGCCAAAAAAACCAAAACTTAAACCTCAACCGGGACATTGAGCGTCCACTTTTCAAGGCACGAAACACGTCCGTTTAGTATACACAAACTCAGAATGGTTCCCTGAGAACATTATATGTTAAACACAGACCGTGCATGGAACAAGGAACTCTTCTGGGAAAATTAAATCCACTATAGTCCGAATAAGTAATGGTAAATGACAAATACCATAGTTGTTTCGTGCCTTGAAAAGTGGACGCTCAATGTCCCGGTTGAGGTTTAAGTTTTGGTTTTTTTGGCTAAAAATACAATAGTTACTCCCTTTTTCTTTGATTTATTCAACACGACGTGAATGCAACGAGTCTTTTACTTATATAGAGGTTCTGAATGTAGGGATCTAGGCTTGCTTTAAACCCTAGATCCATGTCCCAAAGCTGGATCCTGTCTGCTTTGCAGATAGCTGGTGAGGGAAGCTATATTTATGGGATCTCTTTGCGAGAGACCCGTTCCCCACGTCGGGCTAAAATCATGAAAAAGAAAAAACTATGGTATTTGTCATTTACCATTACTTATTCGGACTATAGTGGATTTAATTTTCCCAGAAGAGTTCCTTGTTCCATGCACGGTCTGTGTTTAACATATAATGTTCTCAGGGAACCATTCTGAGTTTGTGTATATATATATATATATATATATGTTTCGAAAAAGAAAAAGAGTGACAGCAAAATTAAGTAATGTAAAGATAATAACATCAGAAAAATATTAAATTATAAACTGCAAACTATCGATGTCGTCATACAGGAACTAATCGAGAAGCATACAGAAAAAGAAGACGACGCTATAGAAGCGATAAAGGCTAACTCAAAGTACTTCTATAATTTCGCAAAAAGAAAGTCGAAAAGCCATGCGACTATCGGACCTTTAAAAAATGAGAACAGTGTTCTATCTGATGATCTAACAGAAGTATCTGAAATATTAAGAGCTCAGTACGAATCATCTTTCAGTATCCAAAAAATTAACAAATTGATATACGATAGAAACGCGTTCTTTGAAGAAGAACCACAAGGGGAAAGTATAACGGATTTCGACTTTACGACAGATGATATTACACAAGCCATAGGGAAACTAAAAACACACTCAGCGGCAGGACCGGATAAATGGAATGCCGCACTGATCAAAAACTGCAAGAATGCAATCGCTGAGCCCCTATACTGGATATGGAGACGATCACTAGATACGGAGAAATACCGGGCATCCTGAAGAGTGCGAACATAGTCCCAAAATATAAAGGAGATCGCTCCGAGGCCAAAAACTATAGGCCGGTATCGCTTACACCCCATCTCACTAAAATATTTGAAAGAATAGCTAGACAGAAAATCTATAACTTTTTGGAAACTCGGAAAAAATTCAATGATAACCAACACGGGTTTCGGTCAGGCAGATGATGCCTATTTCAACTAACTAAAATATATGGGAATAACAGGAAAAGTAGGGAAATGGATATATAACTTCCTTAGTGAGCGGCGGCAAGTCGTTACAGTACAAGGAGTATCTTCATCAGACTCAGAGGTCCTCAGCTCAGTACCACAAGGAACACTATTAGCTCCACTACTCTTCATAATCATGCTAACTGACATAGATGAGGACGTTACCAGAGACAGCACAGTAACATCCTTTGCGGATGACACAAAGATCAGTAGAAAAATAAGAAACCCGGAAGACATAGGATCTCTACAAACCGACATAAACAGAATCTACAAGTGGACGGAAGACAACAATATGAAGTTTAACACCGAGAAATTTCAGCTATTACGGTACGGAAAAAGAGAAGACCTAAAATCCATGAAATATTATACCCCAGATGGACAGGAAATTCAGAGAAATTCCAGAGCAAAAGATTTAGGGGTTGTAATGACAGATGATGCGAAATTTGAAACACAAAATAAGATAGCAGTAAACAGAGCAAAGAGAATAACGGGACAAGTATTGAGAACCTTTAAACGAAGGGATAGGAATGTAATGATTCCTCTACTGAAAACCCTGATAATACCGAAATTGGAATACTGCTCGGTCCTAACATCCCCATATAAAAAAGAAGACATTAGACAGCTGGAAGGGATCCAGAGAAGCTTCACAGCCAAGATTAATGGGTGCAAAGAACTAAATTACTGGGAAAGGTTACGCGAACTAGACCTATATTCACTGGAAAGGAGAAGAGAGAGATACACCAATATTTATTGGAAAATAATGGAGAAACTAGTCCCTAATCTTACTCTGAGCCCTATAACTCACCAAACAACGGTGGAAAGTAGAAACGGTAGACTGTGTTGTATTCCCAAATTGAAGGCGAGACAGGGAACATCCTTAACCCTGAAAGAATATAGTTTTGTAGTGAGAGGACCAAAACTGTTTAATCAGTTGCCCAAAGACAAGAAACACGAAGGAAGTTGCAGTGGAAATCTTCAAAAGAAGACTACTTCACCAGGCCAACTCGAGAGGAGGGGTGACAAGCTTGACCTTCGCGAAATGAGAGATCATCGCGCGAAACTTTTGTAAGGTAAGGTAAGGTGTGTATATATATATATATATATATATATATAGGAGAGTGGGGGCAAAATGAAAGGGTTCATCTTTAATTGCTTTAAAAACAATTTTTAAAAAAGGACAATGAAAATCTTTTGTATGTGGTAAACATTTTTTTTAGGTTGTAGCCTATTTCTTTGAAAACAACATCTTTTCATTTTCTAAAATAACAAAAGCTTTTTGCGAAACAATAATTTTTTCATTTTGCCCCTATAGTGGGGCAAAAAGTAATTTCACACAATATATTGTTGGGCAAAATGGGAAATGTTTTTTTTTTGTTAAGCGTTAATTGAATTTTATTTTACCATGAAGGAATGTTTGAAAACTGACTAACTTTCCAACTACTGTATATCATGAGAAAAAAATAGCACTGCAATTCTCTACTTCTGGAAATGTGAACATTTCAGAAGTATATCTTCCTCTACCCATAAACTTCACAGTGATGCTATTCTTCTGGTCATTACTACTGTATTCTTACATTCTTCTGTAACTTGACACATATAACTTTGGGTTTTTTTTTTCGGAGCAATCCAAGAATAAGCACCCCAAATCAATTTAGGGTGCTTTTTCTTGGATTGGGGTCGAGCGAGGGTGCTTATTCTTGGATTGCTCTAAAATGGAGTTAATTGCTCTAAAATGGTTAATTGAATGCCCGGTTAGGTTAATTGTACGCCCTTGACAATTGGTTAGGTTAAGTCGTAATATTTTCGTTAGTTTTAACGAAAATATCACGACTTAACCTAACCAATCGTCAAGGGTGTACAGTTGACCTAACCGGGCTTTCAATTAACCTAACCGAGCATTCAATAATTTTACCATAAGTTTCGATATATTTATAAATAAGTCATGAAATGTAAAAACCATTCGGAAGTTTGAGGGCAAGATGACAGCATCAACTTTTCAAACTGAAGTGTTACCATTATTGGGTGAAGAGCCATTGCCAGTAATAAATTGGTGGAAGGGAAAAAATCTTATTAAAAAAGTGATGCTGTGTGCTATGTGCGATCAAGTAATGACCTGGACATAGTTTTCGAGGAATATTGATGTTAAAATCCTTTAATTTGAATTGAGGTCGAACTGGGGTGCTCTTTCTTGGATTGGGGACTTTAGGGTGCTTATTCTTGGATTGCTCCCTTTTTTTCGTCTCACATCTTCCAGTTCAACCATTAAATTATCATGTTGCTTTACCTTCCCGATATTAATTTTTTCAACTGTGGGGCCTAGTTCTTTATTTTCATCTTCAGAATCTGATGGCTCACTTAAAGTGTCACTTTCATCATCATATATAAGCTCTATATCACACGAATCTTCGGAGGTACTCGCATCACGAGCTTCCTTTTTGAAAAAGTCCTTTTAGCTTTAACTTTATTTTTAACTTCTTTTTTGTGACCGACACCTACCTGAATTTGTTTAAGTTCATGGAAGTATGGGCTAGCTGTTAATACAGCTGTTTTTCCAAGTTTCCTTTGAGTCCGCTGAGTGGTACAGACTTAATTAATATCACATGGAAAATATTTCATTTTACTCCATGACAGATTTTCCATTTTACCCATCCGCCATTTTTGATTGTTTTCATGCATCAACATATTTAACATTCTACCAATCAAAGTATATGTTACATATAAAGTAAGTTTAGTCTTTGGATATTTATAATTAAAAAGAACTCTTGCTTACGCTAAGAATAATCACAAAACTAGAAAATTGCTTACCTTTCAAACTTAAAAAAAATCGCTGAAAATAATGTTTTTAACTATGAAACAAAAAGGTGTCTACACGTAGCCTTCAGCTATTCAGAACTGATTTATGATAGAATGACGCAACTCCTATTAAAAACGCTTTTCATTTTGCCCCATATTCCCATATATATATATATATATATATATATATATATATATATATATATATATATATATATATATATATATATATATATATACAGGGTGTCCCATAAGTCCGGCATCATAGGAGAAATTCATATTTTTCTATTTCTACAAACCATAATTTATGCTCGGGATTCCAATTTCCTGTCCACTATTCTGTTCAGTGAAGAGGCTGCTTTTTATGGAAATGGTGAGGTAAATCGACAGAACACCCGCTACTGCTCTCAAAACAACCCTCACTGGTATACCTCTTCAAAGGAACAATGTGCATCTCGGGTGATGGTATGGTGTGGCATTTGGAAGGATCGCATCATAGCCCCCTCTTTTTCGATGAACATGTCACTGGAGGCACCTACCTACGTATGCTCAAGGAAGAAGCATTTCCCAGTGTCTTGAACGAAGAAGGAAATTTCCCAACATGGTTCCAGCAAGACGGCGCTCCTGCACATTACAGCACCCAAGTAAGGGAATACCTGTACCAACAATTCCCTGGTTATTGGATAGGACGTCGAGGGCCTGTGGAATGGCCAGCTAGAAGCCCGGATCTCACTCCACTAGATTTTTATCTCTGGGGCCACTTGAAAGCGCTTGTATAGGCAGAGAAAATTAGGAGTGTTGAACATTTGCGGCAGCGCATTATTGGGGCATGTAACACCATTACTCCTGACATCATTCATCATGTGCTTGCTGACTGGGTATCACGTCTGAATTTGTGTATTGAAAACAATGGTGGACATATTGAGCACGTTCTGTAAATAAAAGCTTTTGTTTTGTCTTTTTTTATTATTTTTCCTATGATGCCGCACTTATGGGACACCCTGTATATATATATATATATATATATATATGTATATATATGTGTGTGGTGTGTGTGTGTGTGTGTGGGTGTGTGTCAATGATTCATTCTTCGGAAACTGAATTCTTATAAGGAACAGGCATACAATTGCAGGAACCACCATTTTCACAATATATTTAATCAACTAAACGTTTCGGAAGTTCAACCTCCATCTTCAGTGCCTATATAAGACATTATAAAAACATCTAAATAATTAAAACAAAATATTTCTAACAATATGTATAAAACTGCAAAATTTATACGATATAATGTTATAATATTATAATGTTTCAGACCAACAAAGACCCTAGGATCCACTCATGGCTGGTCTACCTAACCGTGTTTGTAATTGTGTATTTCGCATGTCCTCCATGGTGGCGGAGGGGACCTACAATTTTACGAAGGTTCTGAACCACCAAAACCTTAATTTTACTACCTTAAATTATACCCAGTCTATCAACATATGCATCTAATCGATTATTAAAAATATCTATAGACGTGCTACTAACTACTTCTACGGCAAACTATCCCAGCTATTTACTACTATATGCTTAAAAAAGTTTTTGGCAACTGCTGTCTCGAACCGTCTACTAGTTAGCTTACACCCGTTATTTCTGGTTCTACTATATTGTGCTATTTCGAAAAAACTCTTTCTATTTACGTTATCGAACCCATTCATAATTTTAAAAGCCTAGATTAGATCACTCCTTAGCCTCCTAGTCTCGAGTGTAGTCAATTTTAACTCCTTAAGCCTATCCTCGTACGACTTTGACCTAAGCGACGGAATCATCTTAGTTGCTCGTCTTTGAACTCTTCGATTGTGTATACAGGGTGGGCCGGAAGTCTGGATCCATAGGAAAATATTTATTTTAATACATAAATTACAGCAAATGGTAAATACGTAAAATGAATATCAACTTTAACTCGTAAATGCGTATCCGTGATACTGTACAGTGGTTCGTACTCCAGTATAAACAACAAATTATAACAAATGCTCAAATTGGCGGCCTCTGACATCGAGACACTTACGGATGGAATTTATCATTTTTAATAATTCTTCGAATTGACGTTCTCGAGATGCGTGTTTCATTTGATAATCTTCTTGTTGACTTTACTGGACTATTCGTTAAAGTTTCACATACCATTGCAGAGGTATTTTCATCAGTTGCAGTTTTTGGACGACCAGAACGCCGTCGATCATGTACACTTCCTGTTTCTTTGAAACGTTTAAACAACTTGCCAACAGTCGCATGTGTTACTGGATGCTTATCAGGATGATTTCTATTGAATTCGGTAGCAACTTCTCTGTGTGTAGCGCCCTGTCTTGCGTACATGAGCACAAGTTCTACCCGGTCTTCTGTTGTTAGATTCGAAGCCATTTCTGGGCTGAAATAAAAAAAGTATTTGAGTATTTATACTGGAGTACGAACTACTGTACAGTATCACGGATACGCATTTACGAGTTAAAATTGATATTCATTTTAAGTATTTACCATTTGTTGTAATTTATGTATTAAAATAAATATTTTCCTATGGATCCAGACTTTCGGCCCACCCTGTATATCCTTGCGCATATACGGATTCCAAAATTGGATCGCGTATTCCAAATGGGGTCTAACTAATGATTATAAAGTGGAACAATAATATCGCGCGATTTGTACTCAAAATTTCTAGCTATAAAACCTAGCACTTTGTTTGCCTTATTGACCGCTGCTGTACTTTGTTTCGCTACTTTCAAATCACCAGTGACCAGTGGCGGCTCGTCGGTAGGCACTGCGGAACTGCAGTACCCCTAAATTTTTTATTTACAATTTAAATAATCAAGAACAATATAAGGATGAGCTCACTGAATAACTTTTTCAATAACTTTTGAAACTTTTATTCATTGCTCAATGCTTATCCTTTTATTTCAGTAATTATTTCAACCCATTCTTAGAGACAGCACCCCTAGAATTTTTAGTCACGAGCCACCACTGCCAGTGACTATAACTCCTAAATCTTTTTCCTGATCTCCACTTGCCAACTCCTTCCCTGACATACTATACGCAAAATTACCGTTACGCGAACCTATATGTAAAATTTTGCATTTATCGACGTTAAATCTCATTTTCCATGTGACCGACCAATCAACGATTTTATTCAGATCTTCCTGGATTTTACCTCTATCTTCGTCATTTATCGCCCTGCCACCCAACTTCGTGTCATCCGCAAACTTTGAAACTGTACTGACTAGGCCGACATCTAAATCGTTAATATATATGAAAAAACAAGGGGCCCAATACAGAACCCTGATGGACGCCGCTCGTTGCATTAGCCCAAGAAGTCTCCGCTCCTACCTTGCAACCACTCTTCTATCCAATTTATTACTATGCCCCTGTTCCCATGAGCCTTAGTTTTTTTCAATGAGTCGTTTGTGCGGTACGGTGTCAAACGCTTTTTGGAAATCTAAATACACTACATCTACGCCGATGACTATCGTAAACTTCAACCACGCTATGGAAAATTTCTAAAAGATTAGTTAAGCAAGATTTGTTTCACCTAAAACCGTGCTGCCTATTTCCAATCAAGTCATGCAATTCTAAGTGTTCGACGATACGATCCCTAATTATCGATTCCAGTAGCTTACCTACAACAGACGTTAAACTGATTGGCCTATAATTTCCCGCTGCACCTTTATTGCCTTTCTTAAAAAGAGGCGTTACATTTGCTAACTTGAAATTCTCTGGTACGCACCCCTCAGAAATAGACGCATTAAAAATCTTTGCTTACGGCAAAACCATGCCTTCTTTTAATTCTTTTAGTTGTATGTGATATATGGAATCCGGCCCCGGTGATTTAAGTATTTTCATTTTGCAAGTATAGTGTAGTACCTCCCTTTCATTCACCACAATATTATCTTAAGTATTACCATTATCGAAGGGTATTATGTCTAAGACCGTAGGGATATTCGTTACATCTTCTATTGTAAAAACTGACGTAAAAAATTCGTTTAACAGAGTAGCCACTTGCTTGTTTTCGGAAACTAGCTCACCGTCAGAATTTCTCAACGGCCCCAACACGCTCTTTACTGGGTTCCTGTTGTTAACGTATTGAAAAAAATCAATTGGGGTTTTCTTTGCCGTCACGAGTTATGGAAATTTCAAAAACGCGCTTGGACTTTTTTATTACGCTTTTTGCTTCAAGTTTAAAGATATATAGTTACAGTATTTCGTAATCACAAATTGTCTTTATCGCACTTATGTAGCCTACAAGCCCTATCTCTACTCTTTATAATATCTCCTACTCTAGAAGTAAACCACAAGGGCTTGTTATTTACTTTCGCGCGCTTAATCTTGTCCGGTACACATTCCTCATTCATAGTCCTAAACACTGTTTCAAACGATTCCCACATTATTTTTGCGTTGGAGATCCCTATTATGTTTTCTCAATTGACGCGTCCCAATTCATTTCTAAATTTACAAAAGTCTGCGCGCTAGAAGTCAGGAATTTTAATCGAGTTAGCTGGTTTCGAGTGACTTACCGAGAGGACGAACTCTACCATATTGTGATCGCTTTTGCTTAACGGCTCTATTACTTGAAGATCAGTGAACTGTCTAACCTCGTAGGTTCCCCAACCTTTTGAATAAGAAAGCTATCCTCAAGAAAATTAACTAAACGGTTACCCTCCGCGTCTCCCTGCATTGTATCGTAACTCACGTTAGCATAATTAAAATCACCCATAATTAAGGCTTGTTCACTACCTATTATTCTGTTATAGTTGAATCTATCGGTTCTGGAATTTTGTGCTTTAATTCTGCAGCGTTCGCAATATTATCTTTGATATACAACATGACACCTCCTCCTCGCCTACCTATTCTGTTTTTAACAAAAAGTCTATAACCTCTAATTTCATACTCCCCTACAAATTCATGTGTTTCAGTGCTGAGCCACGATTCATTTATCGCAATTAAATCAGTTTTTGCAAACAATTAAAGAAAAAAATTTGTTTATTTTGTTTCGTAGGCTACGAGCATTTAAAAATAGAACCTTCAAATTGCTTGTTAAAACTGCGTTTCCTTCGCGCGTGCAAAGTAAATTCATATTTATTGACCTGTAATTTAAGAAATTACGCTGGGGTCGGTCGAGTTACGACAGCCTAAACAGAAGAGACAGTATCATGAAGTAGTCTTCCTAGACGCGCAGCTCCAACGTCATTAAGATGAAGTCCATCTCCGAGAAACAAGTCCCTCCTGTCGTAGAAACTGTTCCAAAAATTTGCAAAATGCACTCCTTCCTGTTGGCAAAGAAACTCTCTAAGTTATTGTTAATGTAGGTGACCTTGCTGTAGAACTCCTTACGTTGAATAATTCGAGTAAGTATACCTATTTAAATAATCTTATTAGTTTTTTCCTTTAGTCGCTCTAAGAAGTCCCTGTACCTAGCCAGCAGCTCTTCCGAGTTGGAATTTAAAACGTTATTAGTAGTGACATGAATAACAAATGTGTCCTCGGAGGTTCCGTCGGTAAACCTGTCAATACTACTCGCTATATCCTCCACCCTTGCACCAGGGTAGCAGTAACGGCGTCTAAGACGGGGGGTTTCTCCCACAGAATTCCTCGAGCTACCCTCGAACAATGGAATCACTAGCGAGTCATATTTCCTGTTCATCAGCTTCTTCGAAACCTAAAACAGAAAACTTATTTGTTTGTTTTTACTGGTAGACAAATCTTAGGTTGTTTCAGTGGGGCTCCATTACGCACTTGAACGAAGGGTCGGGAACTAGGGGAAGAGAGAGGGCTATTAGTACTATTTATATCATTAGTAGAAACTGAGGCAGGAGGGGCCGTGACTGAGGAATAACTCTTCTCAGAAGGCCCAGAAGACATATAACACAACTTACTTGTTATAATAAAGAGGACATTAATTAAAATCTTCCATAAAAACTAAAAGGAATACAACTTAATTTAAAAACTGTCATAAGAAAACAAAATAAGTCAAACTTTATTAAAGTAAAACATTTTAACTTAACAGCATTGCCATAATTATTAAGTGAGAGTTTCATTTGTTAATAAAGGACTCCATCACTCGCGGATCCAAAATGTTATGGGTTAATTTGTTACCTTAAAATTATTACTTCTTAGTGGATGGTTGGATGTTTCTGAATGTAATGTAATAGCTGAATGAGAAGGATTGGACAAGGGCAGGCCAGTTCTCGTTGATAATCCGCTGTGTTGATCCACACGGAGGTAAATTATAACTATGTGCTACCAACGTACGATGCTTGGCAGCTAATGTAAATATATTTATTTATAAGTTTACAAATAACAAGAGACCTAGTCTGCTCTGGATATTTATCTTTAAAATTAAAAAATAAGAATATATTAAGACGATTTCGTTTGGTCTGTGTTGTTGTTTGGAATTTGTTGTTGTTGGCATTTGTTGTTGTTTGGCATTTTCTGTAGTAAATTTTTGTTAATCAGGCTATAAACTTCCCTTTTTAATATGACTGACTTCAAACTCTAAAAATTGGGGACTACAGATTCTAGAAGCTCGCAAAAACATGGCTTTTAACATACCTGTTTTAGAAGTAGTATAATTAAAAAAATATTGCCTTAAATAAGTCTACTTTAATTTATAGAAATGAAGATGAGGAGATAAATAATTCTTTCTCATAAAAATTACCGGCAACTTTAATATTCACAAAGGATTATTTAACATTGAAAATATCACGAATGAAGTTCTTACAAACAACCAAAAACTTTAAACATTTCCCACTGATTTTTGTCTTGCCAGATATTCCTTAACGTATGAGCCAATTCGCTTTCTCTACATGTTTCTTCAAACAGTCGCAAAAATAGAAGTCCATGGAGATAAGATCAGGGCTTCTTGGAGGCCACACTGTTGCTTCACACCTGCCTATCCATTTGTTGGGAAAAATGTTGTCCACCCAGTCGCACACATTCATAGCAAAGTGTGGGGGAGTACCACCTTGCTGGAAGAGCAATTCATGTGCATTAGGTCACCCAGAGACTTCAGGTAGCACAAAATTCTATAACATTTGAAGGTATCTTTCGACGTTTATTGTTTCCTGCAGAATGAAAGGTCCGATGATTCTGCCACATGTCATCCTACACCATACCGTTAACTTTGGACGACTCAAACAGCTCTTAACATTTGCTTCAGGATCATTCGGAGCCCAACAATGGCTGTTGTGTCTGTTGACGAAACTTCCCAATTGAAAAATTGCTTCATCAGACCAAATGCCGATGCGCAAAAGATCTGTCATCTGTCATCTTTCAACGAACACTCTACGACGGTCACAATCTTCCGGATGAAGCCCCTGAATGTCATGCGGTTTCCATGCTCTCCATTTTAATTCCTTCTTCAAATTCGTTCGAATGTAAGTCCGGTTTCTCATGGTCTTTGTCTTACTGATTTTTGGGGGCTTTGAAGGAAAGCTACTTCGACTAATGAAAATTTTTTATTAAATGCGTGTTGTTGAGGGTCTTCCACTGCGTTGTGCATCAACCACGGAACCAAATGTTATCAGTAGTACTACCGCAAAAAAGGTCGACTGCAATTGTAATGCAACATTGCATCTTGCAACATTACATGCAACATGATGAGTGTGTTTTTCAACTCCCCTTTACCCCACCCCACCCCACCAAAAAATTATACATATATATATATATCTATGAACTCCAAGGGTAACCTAACCTGAATGCTCAGGCCCACAATATATATATATATATATATATATATATATATACTGTAATATATATATGTGGGTATGTATGCATGTATAGAAAGCTTCTTATGTAAACTCCAAGGGGTATCCTAACTTAAGGCAGCTCAGACCTCCAAAAGTGTATTTATGCAGGTGGGTGTGTGGGTAATCTAAACACAAGGAGAGAGAGAGAGAAGATCCATCCATTCGTAGCCATGGAGCATCGCATAATCGTGTCTTCAGCTTCACATGCAGCTGGCTTAGAAGGCAGCCATACCACAGCCAGTCGTACGGCGTAAACGAGCTGTCAAGCAGTCTTTTTAGATGGTAAACAACCAGCCGCCACAGTTTAGTGGCTTATATATACATATATAGGCTAACTGGACCTCCGCCACTACCACTCATATCAAATTCTTAATGTAAAATGGGGGCCTTCTTGGTTGGTTTCAGATCCCCGCCAGTAGAAACAGCCAGAGAATACATCCAGTCAGCTTAGATGCACACACACACACACACACACACACACACACACACACACACAGTTTGTATAATTTCTAATATATATATATATATTATCACGGTTAAGCTAATGAGCCATTATTATAGTTTATTCATTTAATTATAATTCGCGCATTTTGAAGTCTTCAGGCTGGAGACAGTAACCCAAATTCCAAATTGTAACACCTGGTGTTTGTTTTGAAAGTAAATTCACCATTCTTAGATAAATATCGTGTTGTGGAGCGCAGCAACTTTTTGGAGCCAAAATTTCTCTATCTAAGATCTCTATCAGGAAAGACAAAATATCTCTTTTCCATCTACGAAAAGCATTCTTGTGCAAAAACCTTACAACCTCAAAATATAATTTCAAATACATTTATTTCTTAAGTAGCTCTTTCTCTCTCTCTCTCTCCTTTTTGTAGCAGTTCTGTATATGTAGATTTCTTGAATAATTCATTATTATTAATAATGTTATTATTACTATCTCTTTTTCTATAACACAATCGCTACACCATCTAATTTCAGTTTATTCATTTAATTATGAATTGCCTGGTTCCACAAAAATAAGATTATTCTCTAAAATACGAAAAACACTATTTTCGCCTAAAATAAACTTTCTTTAGGACCATTTTCGAATTCAACAAAACACTGCGTTGAGGAATTGAATCCTAATCCAGCGTTTTGCCACAAACACATCTAAACGTGGAAGATGGGTGGTCTCCCATGCAGCAATTTACCAGACCAGACCCTGCTTAACACCTCAAATCTAGCTGTGAAGATCCGATGATGCAAAGAGACGCGATAAACCATTATTTCAGTTTATTCGTTTAATTATGATTCGCCTGGTTACAGGAAAATATGCTAATTCTGGAATAATGCTATTGTGTAGGCTAAATATATTAGGCCAATGAATTGGCTATGGGGCTACATAAAACAGACACTAGTCTCTATGTGTGTAGGCCCACCGGAATAATGCTATTGTGTAGGCTAAATACATTAGACCAAACCAATATTATATTTAAGAGCATAACTGCAATGTCGTGGCTATGGGGCTACATAAAACAGACACTAGTCTCTATGTGTATAGGCCTACACTGATCTACTAATTACCACCCATGTAAATCATCATTACATAGCCTATATGTAGATGCGGAGGAAGTGTAGTTTACGTCCCCCTGACGTAAAAGGGGACACAAACTATACTAGGTCAAAGTTGGGAAACGTAAACTACACCAGGATCTTTAGGAGATATTTTTTAAATGAATCCATTAAATAAAACGTTAAAACTAATGAAAATATTACTACTTAACCTAACCAATCATCAATTTATATATATATATATATATATATATATATATATACAGGGTGTCACAAAAAAACTATATACTCTTTATAGCATCATATATTTTATAATTTAAAAAAAACCAAACAATATATTGTTATAGCAATTGCCAATGAAAGGTAAATTAGTAATCTAAGTGATCAAAATGTTATAGCGAGTTGTTTGCATATAAAATTTAATTAACTACGCCAAGTGCTCAAAATGTTCTCCGGCGGCATGAATGCACTTTTGAATGCGTCGACTAAGCCTGGCCTTGTTTTATCAAAGGCCTTCTAATCGACACAACTACAGGTACTGGTCACTTGATAATCCACACGTTTATGTGGATAAACATGTTAATTTACCAGGATTAACAGCATGGTGTGGTTTATCATCCAGGGGTTTGGTTGGACCATTTTTCTTTAATGGGACAGTTACCGGTGCCGCATATCTCGACATGCTACGGACAGAAATTATACCTGCAGTTCTGAAGTTGTTTGGAAACGACGACTTTTACTTTCAACAAGATGGAGCCCCCCCCTCATTATCATTGTGATGTCAGAAGGTACCTCGATGAAACGTTGCCTAACCGTTGGATAGGGCGAAGAGGAAGCGTTGAGTATCCTCCACGTTCACCGGACTTGACTCCACTTGATTTTTACTTGTGGGGCTACCTGAAAGATGCAGTTTATGGTACAAGACCTGCAACACTCGAACACCTTAAGGATGCAATTAGGGAAAAGTGCGGGACCATCACAGCATCCACATTAGTCCATGTCTGCGAATCATTTAGTCGATGCATTCAAAAGTGCATTCATGCCGCCGGAGAACATTTTGAGCACTTGGCGTAGTTAATTAAATTTTATATGCAAACAACTCGCTATAACATTTTGATCACTTAGATTACTAATTTACCTTTCATTGGCAATTGCTATAACAATATATTGTTTGGCTTTTTTTAAATTATAAAATATATGATGCTATAAAGAGTATATAGTTTTTTTGGGACACCCTATATATAATATATATATATATATATATATATATATATACAGTATATGTGTGTGTGTGTGTGTATAAATTGACGATTGGTTAGGTTAAGTCGTAATATTTTCGTTAGTTTTAACGTTTTATTTGATTAGGTATACTCGGACAAAGTTGTTGAACGCAAACTACACTAGGATAATGTAGGGAACGTAAACTACACTAGGCACTAAACTACACTAGGCACCACAGGGGGATGTATACTACACTTGCTCCGTAGATTCTATATGTAAAAATCTATATATATAAAACTGTATGTAAAGACTAGTTATTATAGCGCCAGTTTAAATAAAAAAAAAATATATACATATATAAAAGGTCAAACATATAATTCCCTAATCCGGCAGCTAATGAAGAGTCAATACAATCAAATGTAACAGGCTAAAACTAAGAGATTCCTAACAAGAAAACTTGGCGTTAACCTCACAACTTCAAAATATAATTTCTAATAAATTTATTTCTTAAGTAGCACTCTCTCTCTCTCTCTCTCTCTCTCTCTATATATATATATATATATATATATATATAACCTTTGGTTAGCTTCCGCCCGAATTGTTCATTCTGACGAAGGTCAAGCTTTTCACTCCACCTTAGACCGACAGTTCAACGTGGAATCGGAACCACGCCCCACCAGTAGCCTAGCGTCTAGGCCAACCAGGGTACCCATTTATCTACCAACCACTTTATTTATTGTGTAGAAGGATGAACAGCTCGGTTTTGCTGCGCGCCGCCGGCTGCAGTCACCGGGTCTCGAACCCGGGGCCGATGGATTCGTAGTCAGCGACGCTAACCTCTACACCACCGAGGTGCATTCCTATATATATATATATATATATATCCCAGAACATACCATATACACTAACTTAATTGTAATTACATATTTCACACCTGATGCGGGACTAATTACTGAACAATAAATATATGTGGAGAATCTGCAACTATCTCCAACATCTGGTGTGAATATTTTTCTCAACGCATTCCATCATTGTCATATTGCTCAGTCAGATAAATTTAAAGAAACGCCAACACCAAATCAAACATACAGCCGTATTCTAAATATGAGCTTTTACATCTTTATTATTATTATTATATAGTATGTAGACGAATATTTAAATTAAACATCTTATTCTTTCGCACTAAAAATCAGCTGGCAACTCAGCCTACATTCTTGACACATTACTGTCCCAGTAACCATTTTCAGACCAATAATTAAGTTTTAATTGAGTATTTATATAACTCTAGCACTCATTGATCTTAATTTGGTTTCTAGAAATTCAACATATTAACGTTGAATATATTAGTAGAATCATAACTTCCGAACATGGATGAAAGAGGGCATTTAATATAATTTCTATCATAGCAGAAAAATAAACATCATGCTGAAAGTATGTAAGAGTTAGTTTAGTCCTACCAGTAATCGAGCATTGCTCAGTACTCATCTGGACAGGGTGTTGATCAAAGTCCCTGTCTAGAAAGCAACTTTTTCTTACATCAAATTACCCGAATGAAGCGGGGTGCTGCAGAGGGGTCAAAGGCAGGTCGGTCTTCAACAGTTCGAAAAAGATGCAATCGATGTCATGGATATACATTAGGGTGGTCCAAGAAATAAAAGTTTTATTTTGTACTTCCTCAAGTACAAGTTTTGGCTGCTCATCTTTGGTAAGCGTTGTATTGTACCGCTGAATAAAAGCAATCGCTCTCTCTGCAGAGTCATTGACAACCTTCATCTTCAATGCTCTTTCTTTCAACAACTCGTACTTGTCGTTACTTGGCCAATCACTTGGTGGTTTCGAAAGAAACTCTTGAGCAATCTTCTTTCCGTTTTTATTCAGTACATCAAAGAGTTGAGCCATCTTCTCGCTGACATAAGTTTCCAATGGGTTTGCTGTTTTGAATAGCTTTGAATCGAGGCGCTTCAGACCTTTCGCTTTTGCAGGATGAGATAATTTTTTAATCATATTTACTTTTACTTTGCTGTCCAACCCATCGTCAAAAAGTGACAGTCCAATCAACTCTTCCGAGAAGTACCAGAGAGGACTCTTAAATGCCTTGAGTGCAATTTCAGCCAAAACCCTGTTTGGATAAGTCTCCATAACTGTTAGAAAAGCTAGGTCGTTTCTAGGAGTCCTCACTGCCAAGGGTGCTTCATGCCAATATTTACTATAAACAAGTGCCACAAAGAGATAAAAATATTTCAGACCCTTTTTATCATGAGCAGTAAGTTTCATTTGCAGCTGGAAGAGAAAGATTTTCAAAGCATAGGTAGCTTTTGCCATTCAGTGAGCCTGATGAAGAGCTCCTGGAGCTCTGATGTTGTACTTCTTACGGAAACTTCCTCCCAGGAAAATTAGAGAAAGATGGAGGATTTCACTGTAGTCATCTCTTGAGAAGCTGCTGTCTGAAGAGAGTCGGAGAGGTACTGTGCCATCTCTTGAAAAAGTTCCCACAAGTTTCCTTCAAAAAGTTCCAGTCCTGCTGATATAAACTTTGCATGGTATGACAGTGTTTGAGTTAAGACTGTGTTTGCATGGTTTGTAAGCGTTCTTATTTTATTTCTTTTCATCTTTCACACCTTTCCTATTCTTTTCGACTATTTTTCCGACTTGTCGGCAGTGGCCGGCGGATGATGATGATGAGTCTTTCTTTCTCTTTTTCTGAATGAATGTTATCCCACGAATGATAGGTTTTGCTACTTACTTAACCCCTTATTCTCTTCTTTCAACCCCCTACTCTCTCCTTTCTCTCGGGTTAACTTAGAGTGGATCTTAGGGTCTTTGTTAGCCTTAGCTTCTGTAGATCTGTAGAACTGGCCATTATGCCATGAATCGCTTAAACAATGAGGCTGGTGGTCCTTTCGAAGGTTCAAGAATACTAGAAAATACGTTAGCCAAAACGACTTCATACACATGATGACGACATGCTATCCCCCTGTTATATCAGGAAGTATTTTCCCATCCCAGTGAAGCAGAAGCGAAGTGTCAAAAGAAAAGCTTGATTTTTCAGCAGTTGCGATAGTTTCACGAGCTTTAATTTGAGATCGACGAATTGTACTTCGAGAAAATGGCATTGAGCCCAGATCATGGCCAAGAGACTTAGCTGATGCTACAATAACAAAGGCTGCATTGCAATCGCTCAGATTAACACGGTCGAGTGCCTGGGCTACCTCATCTGAGATAACTGTTTTCTTGCATTTGGAAGGAGGGTTCGATGATGGTATAGATGGACGACACGATGCATCAGAATCCGTGGACGAGGAGGAAGAATCCACATCAATTATCACTTTGTCAGATGCCATAAGTTGATATTTCTTTTATTTTTCATGGTTGCTTCGCTTTTTTCTATTATATTCAGATTCTTCTCGTTGCCTTTTCCGATCTCCCTTTTTAGCCAAGGCTCGATCAATGCCTCCAAAACTGGCGCAGGAACGATCTTCTCTCTGCTTAATAAGAAATTCTTTGTCCTCTTCGTTAGTCATTATCTTTAAGGCATCTGCTCTGACGACATTGAAAATGTCTTCAAGATCAGCATTGAATACTGCCACATTCATTTGTATGCTTTCTAAGGATAACTTCTTATTTTTCTTTAGAGCGCAATATTGTTTGAATAGTTTTCTCAGTTTTCTCTCAGCATTGTCCGATCTTTGAGTTGGAATCCTTGCTTTATCCCAGATATAAAGAACAGCAGAGATAGTCTCTTTCAAACTTGCAGTGACTGTTCGTTTTTCCTCAATGTGATGAAATAAGAACTTGATTAACACTTCACGCTTTGAAAGTAATCGCGAGGTTGAAAGATCTTTTGTAGGTCTTCTAATGAGCTAGGTACTAGCAGAACTTCGGGTCAGCCGTTTGGCGTCCACCATGAAGATGAATGACTAACAAACAGAAAACAAATCAATATTTTAATAACTTACATTTATAACTACTCGTATATAATAAATAACTTATAATTTATCAGTCTCTTTCCTACAATGAGGTATGTAAATGAAAAGAAAAGAACCTCACCTAAAATCGCATATTTTAGACGTGGCTCCGTCCATTCATATGTATATTTATTGTATAATGTACATGATAAGACTATATTATATATAGATATGCTACATACTGTATATTTTATACATATGTAATTATATGCAAAGTATGGAAAAAATAGGTCCTGCTCCAACCAGAGTAGCCTAAACACAACCTAGGCTACGTTGGAGATGGAAGACCTAAGCTAAAGATGAACCAGCCTAGCTATTTGTCCATAAACAGGACTTCCATACTCTTTTGTTAAACAATTACAGCTGAAATGTCAGCTTATTTAACCTAAATTTAATAACCGAAGGGAAATTTATGAATTTCTTACCTTGAAATTTTATGTTTTATTTCTTGACACCAATAATGAACATTTTTATTCCGGCCTCTTTCATCGCACGTCTCCTCGTCCTCTCTCTTATTCTGCTTATTAACCTTATCCCGATCTTTTTCTTCTTCCCAAAACCATGTTGCCATTTCTAGCTATGGGATTTTTTTCTTTTCATCCCATATTTGTTTCTTCGTTGGTGTCTTTTTAATTTTTCTCAGCAAGAGTTCAAGTTCTCCTTCTGATTTTTTTTTTATTGTTATTATTATTTTTTTATGTCAATATGGCTTATCCAAGATTAGGTGGGTCTTCCATTTCGGTACTCCCAAATTTTCCACACATTGGGGCCAGTCAGAAAGGAAAAATTGCATGTGAAACCCAATTTTTTCTTTAATATTTGTTAACCCATCTTAGATTACCTATAATTTATGTTTTATTTGTTATTCCATTTTTGTTTTTCCTCACTTTTTAATATAAAAAGTGTAGCATTTTATAAAGTCCTCACTCTTTTTAAAATGAAAGGGTGTTGCATTTTTATTTATTTTCCATAGGAAATATTACAATACTCTAGCCATTATCTTTTGTTGTAACATCTGCCTAGCTTGTAGAGCAGTTGAACGTTATGGTCTACTATTTGTGGTATGGTTATTGTAGTAGTAGGACTAGTTACATCATTTATTGAACAGGTTAGGTTTGGTATAGTTTGGGTCAAATTTTGATCATCATCAGAATCTATTATAGATTCATCTTCATGATCATTTTTGTTAACAGTAGTTGGTCCTACTTCTAGGGGAAATAAGAGTGATACATCTCTTATAGTTTCACCTGAAGCAGTTTTAAGTTTCGCAACCCTGGTTAATCCATCTTCCCCAGTTTTTAGTTCTAAAACTCTACCTAATAGCCAACACTGTCTTGGTGTATTTTGTCTAATTAGAACTACATCTCCTACCCTGATTTCATTAACCCAGTCTTTGTTTTGTATATATTTATGCCTTTCTCTCAACCCAACAAGGTATTCATCACTCCATTGCTTTTTAAATTTTGTTTTTATATTTGTTATTTGTGATAATCTATTTTGCAAATCATGATTATTATCACTCCAAGGTGGATTATCCAAGGAGATATTGTAATCAGGTAGGAGGTTAATGACTTCTCCCTTAATCAAATGATTTGGGGTGAGAGGCTCTACATCATTAATATTATCCCCTACATAAGTAAAAGGTCTGTTAAAGACAACATTCTCAATTTCACTAATGAGAGTGAGAAGTTCAAAGAATTCAATTTTTTTTACTATTGATTTCTTTAGGCAATTCTTTATTGTTTGGATATTCCTCTCCCAGATTGCTCCATACCATGGTGATGCAACAGGGATGTATTTCCATTTTATTTTGTTATTTTGTAGATATGTTATGGTATGTGAATTTTGTAATATGTCATTTATTTGGTTTTCACCAGCTTTGAAATATGTTGCATTATCTGTCCAAACAATTTTGGGTACAGAATGCTTAGCACAAAATCTTCTAAAGCTATAGACAAATGATTCTGCAGAGAGATCACTCACTATGTCCAAGCTGACTGCTCTATGCTCTAGAAGTTGAACATGTGTAAAGTATGATGTACATTTTTTGTTCTGTTGTTCCCAGACCAACAGTCAAACTTCCTGTATAGTCTATGCCAACCGTTTCAAAAGGCCTATTAAAGGTGACTCTCTCTGTTGGCAAATCAGGAGGATTGGACTTCCTGAAAGATCTGGAATGAATCCTTTTGCAGGTGACACAGTTATTCAAAACTGTCTTTACAGTCATTCTGCCTTTGGGTATCCAATACAACTTTCTAATGGCATTTAATGTTTGTGGAACACCCATGTGATAAAGTTCATTGTGTTTCTCTCTAATAATTAGGGTTGTAATGTGATGGAACCTAGGAAGAAGAAGGGGTTGTTTACTGTTTTATGTGATTTGTGCAGTGGTGGGCACGCGCAACGATTTTTGTAGCGCCGCAACCGCAACCGCAACTCTGCTGAAATAGTTGCGCCGCACGCGCAAGCGCAACCCTTTTCAAAAAGTTGCGCCGCAAGCGCAAGCGCAACCAAAAATGTTGCGCCGCAAGTTGCGCCGCAACTTTTTGCGGCGCAACTTCCCACCTTTGCATTTAACGTATATCTGCAGTGGTGGGCACGCGCAACGATTTTTGTAGCGCCGCAGCCGCAACCGCAACTCTGCTGAAATAGTTGCACCGCACGCGCAAGCGCAACCCTTTTCAAAAAGTTGCGCCGCAAGCGCAAGCGCAACCAAAAATGTTGCGCCGCAACTTTTTGCGGCGCAACTGCCCACCTTTGGATTTGTGATTTGTTTAAGCTACCCTTACATCTTAATAAGCCATCTTTGTCAATGTAAAGATTCAGGTTTATTACCACAGAGGGTACTTTGTTCATTTGTTTACCAATTGTTAGAAAATCTATTTCATTTTTGTATTCTGTTTGTTGTATGTGGTTAATCCAATATTTGGTAGCTAGACTTGTATACATTTCATTATCATTATTTCTTTGTTTATTTATTTTCTTTAAACAGTTGTGAATGAATCTGAGACAGTAGGATGTTACCCTTACAAGTTTGCCAAAGTCAGAATAATTGTTATAATCTAATAGTGGCTCAACTTTATTTGTGGTTATCATGTTAAGCTTTACATTAATTTGTTCTGCTGGCCACATTGTTTCATCCTGAATGAATTCAGGTCCATGAAACCAATTTCTGTTGGATTTTAGTAATTTACAGGATAATCCTCTTGTAAGAAAGTCTGCAGGATTTTGTTTTGTTGGAATGTATCTGAAGGTTATGTCCAAATTTTGTCTAGCTTCTTTAATGTCTCTTAATCTGTTACGGACACAGATGTTTTTTGAGTTTAACTCATCAGAGTTGATCCATGCCAAGCAGATTTGACTGTCAAGCCAAATATATGTATTTGTGATGTTTACATCATGGTAGACTTCATGGAGAAATCCTCTTATTTTTACAGCTAGATAACCTGCAAGTAATTCAAGCTGAGGAATAGTTTTCTTTTGTTTTAAGGGTGTTACTTTCCCCTTGGCATAGATCAAATGGCTGCCATCCTCACATACAAGGTAAGCGCAACAGCCATACACCTTTTCACTGGCATCGCCAAGTACATGCAAGGTTTGAGATGTATCTCTGTGTCCACAAACTCTGGGAATATTTATGTTTTGTAGTTTATTGAGATCTTTAGCTAACCTTTTCCAGCTATCTTGTTGTTTATTGGTTATAGGATCATCCCAGTCTACTTTCTGTTTCAAAAATTCTTGTAAAAGAACCCTGGATCTGATAGTAGAAGGAAGGAGTAAACCCATAGGATCAAATATTTTTTAACTTTCGGATAAGATCTTTCTTTTTGTGTTAGCTGTTGTATCTAAGGTGTAGCCTTTTGTGCAGAGTGAGTCATGAACTTTAGAATCTGAGTTCAAATCCCAGATCATACCTAATGTTTTCACCCTGTTTGTTGGTTCTGTCAATCCTTTGTCTTCTGATTTTATTTTTTGATTTAGTCTCTCATTATTTCTGATCCACTCTCTTAATTCAAAATTACCTTCTTTCATTATTTTATCTGCTTTTATGTAAACTTCATTTAATTCTGACATTCTGACTCTGTTTTGGTTGATCCTACAAGGTTATCTACATAGAAGTGATCTTTCAAGAACTGAACAGTTAAATCATTTTCATCATACAAATTTAAGTGATGTTTGATGGTTAAAGCCAGTAAACTAGGACTTGCATTTGCTCCAAACAAAACCACATTAAATTTAAATGTTTTAAACCCTTTATTTAAGTCATATGGATCATTAAAACACAAGAATCTTAGTTGATCTTTGTCATAGTCATTTTTCAGATGAATTCTCAAAAAAGCTTTGCTTATATCACTTTGAACTGCATAGTCATCTAATCTAAATCTTAAAAGGATTTTTACAAGGTCTGAAATAAGATTAGGCCCCTCTATGAGACAGTCATTCAAGCTATGCTTATTGCCATCTTTAAGACTACAGTTATACACAACTCTAAGTTTTGTTGTGGGTGCATCCTTTCTATAGACTCCTGTGTGAGTAAGATAATGGCAGTTGTCTTTTTTAAAGGGGTGATCTTTAATTTCCTCAATGAAGCCTTTTTCTAACTGGTCCTTGAAAACATCATCATACATTTTAATTCTCTTGTCATTTTTTAATCTTTTCATCAAATTATAGAGATGACCTTTAGCTACCTTTAGATTACACTGGGGAACAAATTTCAAATTTTTGTCTATTGAATTAGATTTGACAGTTAGTTCTAGGTAATTTGGGTGCGCTGAGCACGAATTTTTACTCGGTTTTGCTCTATCAGGTCCTGATTTTGCTCAACACCCCTCCTCTTTCGTCGTATTCATAAAATGGTTTTTTTCTCAATACTCGCTAAGTCTTTTTGCAGTTACACATTATGCAACTAGGTTTTTATCTAGGTATTTGTACCTATTGTTATGGTATTGTTGTATTATGTATATTTTTATATGTAATACCCTAAAAATATTTTTAATTTTGTCATTTTTAACCCATTTTAATATTAGTAAATTAAGCTAAAAATATCATAGAATTCTAAAATTTTCTCGAGCGTTCCTGTTCTCTGTAGAGTATTCTAGAGGGACAACTAAAATATATAAAAGCGACTCGTTTCCAGAGTTAATCAGTCAATTCAATCAGTCAGTCAGTCAGTCAGTCAGTTGAGTTAGTTAATTAAGTTTGGGCATTAACATAATTTTGAATTGGCATATGATTTAGTGAGTAATTTTTTCATCGTGATTTAATATAGTTGATTTAATTAGACGTAATTTATATTGTACCTACTCATCCGTGTTTCTAGTTTAATTTCATAGATTGTAAGTACCTATTTCATAATAAGTACCTATTTAAACTAATTTTGTGTTTATATTTCAGATTTTCTTAAATTTATATGAATTAAGGGCTTTAAATACCTTTACAAATTGGCAGAACAATCAAGCAATATGTCATCAAGCACTAGAAAGTTCAAATGCAAAAACAACCCTGATTCCTTCTGTTATATATGTGGAAATTTTACACTTCCACATCAACGAGCAAATATAACTGACTTCGTAAAAAGAGCTTACTTAGCTTATTTTGGCATAAAACTGGGGGACCAAGATAAATCGTGGGCTCCACATAA
>JAJOZX010002617.1:457500-465000 GCA_023014485.1 Bathynomus jamesi | reverse complement strand
CCCTCTTGACTTTATTGTGATCAACTACAAGTCTCTTGTCTTCTTCAGTGATCAAGCCAGCATCCATAAAGGCAGCAGTGGTGATGGCAGCTGTGGCACGCAGGCCAACACCATATCTGATGCTATGCATAGCAACATTAGGTATTTCTAATGTGTTGTACTCTGGCTTTTATTGGAAGTTGAAGACGTGCTTGGTATTTCTAATGTCACTTCATAACTTCCATCCTTTCCATGTTGAGCATCAGCTATTTGTTCTTCATTTTCATCATCAGAGAAAATTATTTCATTTGATGGCATTGAAACATCCTGCTTACTTGTCTGCTTATATTCAGCAAGCTTCTTCTTTCGTCTTCTTGCCGCTTCTGCTTTTTGACTTGTCTGTTGTGCTCAGGTTGATCTGGCAAGCCAATCTGATGTGGTCCAATAGAACCAGACTTGTCTCTCTGACCTTTAATGAAAGCAAGTTCCTTCACAGGGATCTTCATCTCCCTAGGGCATGTACAGTAATGTGAGTTTCGTTTTGTAACCAGCATCTGCAAGGCAGCCAAATTCAGAGCAGAGAACAATTTTACACTTGCAACTGAGGATGTCAAAAAGCTTGTCAAGTTTTGCAATGAAAGCCTCTTTGACATGTAGCTTTCCTCTCCAAGAGATATGTTTTTGGCCTGCTCCCAGCTCTCTTGGATCTTGTTTAAGATTGTGACTCGTGAATTTACAACGGGGGCTACAAAAGAACTGTTTGCTCGTTCCCACTTTTCAAGCACTTTAGGGTAAATGTCCTTTGCAAGACTGGCTGCTGGGTAGTTTCTCACATCCTCACCACTTTGTTCTCTTAGCAGTAGCCCATATTTCAGAACGTCTCGCAGAGTTGGGAGTTCAGAGGGCAACAACTCTCTACCAGTTCCAATTAGGTTGCTCATATGTGTGAATGTCCCCAGTCTTGTCCTCCTTTTAGAAGCCATTGTAGGTCAATTCCCACTGGTTAGGATGGTAGCACTGACGGACAAGTAATCTTCAGCACACTGATGAATATGTTTCAACCTGTGAAATAAGCAAAAACAGCAGTGCATTATATATACACAGCATATATAATTATTAATATAATAATTATTATATAATTCCACAAAAAAGTAAAAAAAGTCACTATTTTTATGTAGCTTCTTACCAAGCAAAACCAAATTATATTAAATTAAGAAAAATATCTTTAGAATTCCTAAGTCATGCTGCAACTTTTTAGCACTCCTCATATTTGGAATTTGAAAGTTGAAAAATTCGACACACCCTATTACTATAGCACTAATCTTATATTTATAAAACATACAACTTAAATAATTGGTTCCCAAGCCAGTAAAAGTTTGTTTTCGAAATAGTGAGGTGTGGAACTTATTATGAGCCCGTTTAACTAGAACATCCAGGAAAGGTAAACTATTATTAGTTTCGTTTTCAAATGTGTACTTAATATTACTATGTTGTTTATTAAGATAATGAAGAAAAAGTTTTATGTGTGAAGGATGTTTAAATATTAAGAAAGTGTCATCCACGTATCTTCTGTAATACATGAGTTTAAAACTATTAGGACAACTTTTCAACCAAATTTCTTCGTAATAGCAAAGAAATGCATTTGCTAATGTTGGGCTCAACGGGGAACCCATAGCTACCCCATCAATTTGGCTGTAAAGGTTGCTATTAAATAAGAAAAGATTATCAAAACACGCTATTTCGAGGAGGTTATTAAATTGAGTCTGAGTGAGGCCTTTAATAAGAGTATTATCAGTAGTGAATAACTTGTTTAGTATGATATTTAATGTTTCTTTTAACGGGACATTAGTAAACAATGACGAGACATCAAAACTGGCCATAGTAAGAGAATCGGCATGATTGATCTCTTTTATCTCTTTAGCAAAATCAAACGAGTTGTTAATAGAATAATCATTATAGGTGAGTTTTGAAAGCAAGGGAACGAAGAATTTGGCTAAGTTATAATTGAATGTACCACAGGCCGAAAGAATAGGTCTTAGTGGGAAATTTGGCTTATGGACATTAGGTAAACCGTATAGAATTCCTGGATTAGAACCAGAAGCAAACAAAATTGTATGTATTGTCATCAATAATATTACTATTTTTTTAATTTACGCAAAAACCTATTAAGTTTATCTTCGAGTTTTAGTAATTTAGACAGAACATTCTCTTTTACCCTTTTAAATTTAGATGTATCCGACAAAATTGTCTCCATTCTATTTATGGAAACTGTTGAATCAATCAACACTACTCCTTAACCCGAATCCAGTTTTGTAATGATGACAGAGTTATCCGTTTTCAAATTATTAAGAATTTTAAAATCTTGCTTATTAAAAAGGGGAGAAAACACTTTATGGGGTTTAAAATTATAAAAGTTCTTAAAAGAGATGCTCTCCATTTGTTTTACCAAGTTATGAAACGAGAAATTTGGTCGGATCTCACAATTCTTAATATTAATGAGAAGATTTTCAAAACCAGAGGAAAATTTATAAAAACTTAGCTTATAATGAGGTAGATCAAAATTTAAGCCTCACGACTAGATCCAATAACCTCACAGAACTCCGAATTTTAGAATCTTTGTACATCTATAGAAACAAACCCTCCATTAACAGTAATAGCTCATCTTACAAATTACAGCTCTTTTAACTAACCAACCGATTTTCATAGACATATCATACCTTCTAATTTACTGACCATACAGTTTTCTCTTAGTTTTTGTCAAGTATGGAGGTTGATGTAAACATTGTGTATTTACCTGTTGAGGTAATTTAATTTAATTTTAATGATATTAATTTTTTGTAGTGATGTAATTTTAATGATTTTAATTTTGTATTGGTGTAATTTTCATTATTTTTATTTTTGTTTTAAAGTTTTAATTTTGATGGTTTTAATGTTGTATTGATGTAATTTTCATTTTTTATTTTGTTTGAAGGTTTTAAGACTTAAGTCACTGATGATGACAAAAGATTTGTCGAAACGTCTGAAGAACAAAAAATAAACGAAAATGTTTGCCGTTGTGTTGGTCCTCCTTTCATCTGTAAGCTCCGTTTCCCTAAGGAGAAGTCAATAGCTTTGATATATATATATTATATATATATATATATATATATATATATATAGGGTGAACCAAATGTAGGTGGACAGTAAATGATAACGTTTATTTTGAGAATACATATTTAATTTTTTTGTATACTATAATACAAAATAAAATTTAAATAAATTTAGTTATAATATTTAATATAATATAACACAAACACCATAGTTATAATGAACACCATAGTTATAATATAATATAACACAAACCGTATTCAACCTACTGTCCACCTACTTTTGGTTCACCGTGTATATATATATATATATATATATAAACAAATATATATATTATATATATATATATGAATAGAAACGACATAAGTATTAAGGAACGTTTCTGCACACGAGGAGGAGAGATAACGAAATAATGAAAAATGAGGCGAACCGCCTGGGAATCGAACCCAGGGCCTTCCAATTGCCGGTCGGACGCTCTACCATTATGCTACGGACCTCACTCAATCACAAATCGAAATTCTCCCAAATAGGGCAGAAACCAATGCCCTCAGAGAGCACCCTCGCAAATCGTGAATATGCGCAAATAACTGCAATGACCGCGCAGTATATAAATGAATAGAAACGACATAAGTATTAAGGAACGTTTCTGCACACGAGGAGGAGAGATAACGAAATAATGAAAAATGAGGCGAACCGCCTGGGAATCGAACCCAGGGCCTTCCAATTGCCGGTCGGACGCTCTACCATTATGCTACGGACCTCACTCAATCACAAATCGAAATTCTCCCAAATAGGGCAGAAACCAATGCCCTCAGAGAGCACCCTCGCAAATCGTGAATATGCGCAAATAACTGCAATGACCGCGCAGTATATAAATGAATAGAAACGACATAAGTATTAAGGAACGTTTCTGCACACGAGGAGGAGAGATAACGAAATAATGAAAAATGAGGCGAACCGCCTGGGAATCGAACCCAGGGCCTTCCAATTGCCGGTCGGACGCTCTACCATTATGCTACGGACCTCACTCAATCACAAATCGAAATTCTCCCAAATAGGGCAGAAACCAATGCCCTCAGAGAGCACCCTCGCAAATCGTGAATATGCGCAAATAACTGCAATGACCGCGCAGTATATAAATGAATAGAAACGACATAAGTATTAAGGAACGTTTCTGCACACGAGGAGGAGAGATAACGAAATAATGAAAAATGAGGCGAACGCCTGGGAATCGAACCCAGGGCCTTCCAATTGCCGGTCGGACGCTCTACCATTATGCTACGGACCTCACTCAATCACAAATCGAAATTCTCCCAAATAGGGCAGAAACCAATGCCCTCAGAGAGCACCCTCGCAAATCGTGAATATGCGCAAATAACTGCAATGACCGCGCAGTATATAAATGAATAGAAACGACATAAGTATTAAGGAACGTTTCTGCACACGAGGAGGAGAGATAACGAAATAATGAAAAATGAGGCGAACCGCCTGGGAATCGAACCCAGGGCCTTCCAATTGCCGGTCGGACGCTCTACCATTATGCTACGGACCTCACTCAATCACAAATCGAAATTCTCCCAAATAGGGCAGAAACCAATGCCCTCAGAGAGCACCCTCGCAAATCGTGAATATGCGCAAATAACTGCAATGACCGCGCAGTATATAAATGAATAGAAACGACATAAGTATTAAGGAACGTTTCTGCACACGAGGAGGAGAGATAACGAAATAATGAAAAATGAGGCGAACCGCCTGGGAATCGAACCCAGGGCCTTCCAATTGCCGGTCGGACGCTCTACCATTATGCTACGGACTTATGTCGTTTCTATTCATTTATATACTGCGCGGTCATTGCAGTTATTTGCGCATATTCACGATTTGCGAGGGTGCTCTCTGAGGGCATTGGTTTCTGCCCTATTTGGGAGAATTTCGATTTGTGATTGAGTGAGGTCCGTAGCATAATGGTAGAGCGTCCGACCGGCAATTGGAAGGCCCTGGGTTCGATTCCCAGGCGGTTCGCCTCATTTTTCATTATTTCGTTATCTCTCCTCGTGTGCAGAAACGTTCCTTAATACTTATGTCGTTTCTATTCATTTATATACTGCGCGGTCATTGCAGTTATTTGCGCATATTCACGATTTGCGAGGGTGCTCTCTGAGGGCATTGGTTTCTGCCCTATTTGGGAGAATTTCGATTTGTGATTGAGTGAGGTCCGTAGCATAATGGTAGAGCGTCCGACCGGCAATTGGAAGGCCCTGGGTTCGATTCCCAGGCGGTTCGCCTCATTTTTCATTATTTCGTTATCTCTCCTCCTCGTGTGCAGAAACGTTCCTTAATACTTATGTCGTTTCTATTCATTATATACTGCGCGGTCATTGCAGTTATTTGCGCATATTCACGATTTGCGAGGGTGCTCTCTGAGGGCATTGGTTTCTGCCCTATTTGGGAGAATTTCGATTTGTGATTGAGTGAGGTCCGTAGCATAATGGTAGAGCGTCCGACCGGCAATTGGAAGGCCCTGGGTTCGATTCCCAGGCGGTTCGCCTCATTTTTCATTATTTCGTTATCTCTCCTCCTCGTGTGCAGAAACGTTCCTTAATACTTATGTCGTTTCTATTCATTTATATACTGCGCGGTCATTGCAGTTATTTGCGCATATTCACGATTTGCGAGGGTGCTCTCTGAGGGCATTGGTTTCTGCCCTATTTGGGAGAATTTCGATTTGTGATTGAGTGAGGTCCGTAGCATAATGGTAGAGCGTCCGACCGGCAATTGGAAGGCCCTGGGTTCGATTCCCAGGCGGTTCGCCTCATTTTTCATTATTTCGTTATCTCTCCTCCTCGTGTGCAGAAACGTTCCTTAATACTTATGTCGTTTCTATTCATTTATATACTGCGCGGTCATTGCAGTTATTTGCGCATATTCACGATTTGCGAGGGTGCTCTCTGAGGGCATTGGTTTCTGCCCTATTTGGGAGAATTTCGATTTGTGATTGAGTGAGGTCCGTAGCATAATGGTAGAGCGTCCGACCGGCAATTGGAAGGCCCTGGGTTCGATTCCCAGGCGGTTCGCCTCATTTTCATTATTTCGTTATCTCTCCTCCTCGTGTGCAGAAACGTTCCTTAATACTTATGTCGTTTCTATTCATTTATATACTGCGCGGTCATTGCAGTTATTTGCGCATATTCACGATTGCGAGGGTGCTCTCTGAGGGCATTGGTTTCTGCCCTATTTGGGAGAATTTCGATTTGTGATTGAGTGAGGTCCGTAGCATAATGGTAGAGCGTCCGACCGGCAATTGGAAGGCCCTGGGTTCGATTCCCAGGCGGTTCGCCTCATTTTTCATTATTTCGTTATCTCTCCTCCTCGTGTGCAGAAACGTTCCTTAATACTTATGTCGTTTCTATTCATTTATATACTGCGCGCGTCATTGCAGTTATTTGCGCATATTCACGATTTGCGAGGGTGCTCTCTGAGGGCATTGGTTTCTGCCCTATTTGGGAGAATTTCGATTTGTGATTGAGTGAGGTCCGTAGCATAATGGTAGAGCGTCCGACCGGCAATTGGAAGGCCCTGGGTTCGATTCCCAGGCGGTTCGCCTCATTTTTCATTATTTCGTTATCTCTCCTCCTCGTGTGCAGAAACGTTCCTTAATACTTATGTCGTTTCTATTCATTTATATACTGCGCGGTCATTGCAGTTATTTGCGCATATTCACGATTTGCGAGGGTGCTCTCTGAGGGCATTGGTTTCTGCCTATTTGGGAGAATTTCGATTTGTGATTGAGTGAGGTCCGTAGCATAATGGTAGAGCGTCCGACCGGCAATTGGAAGGCCTGGGTTCGATTCCCAGGCGGTTCGCCTCATTTTTCATTATTTCGTTATCTCTCCTCCTCGTGTGCAGAAACGTTCCTTAATACTTATGTCGTTTCTATTCATTTATATACTGCGCGGTCATTGCAGTTATTTGCGCATATTCACGATTTGCGAGGGTGCTCTCTGAGGGCATTGGTTTCTGCCCTATTTGGGAGAATTTCGATTTGTGATTGAGTGAGGTCCGTAGCATAATGGTAGAGCGTCCGACCGGCAATTGGAAGGCCTGGGTTCGATTCCCAGGCGGTTCGCCTCATTTTTCATTATTTCGTTATCTCCTCCTCGTGTGCAGAAACGTTCCTTAATACTTATGTCGTTTCTATTCATTTATATACTGCGCGGTCATTGCAGTTATTTGCATATATATATATAATATATATATATATATATATAACCTTACCTTACAACCTTACAAAGGTTCCGCGCGATGATTTCTCATTTCGCGAAGGTCAAGCTTGTCGCCCCTCCTCTCGAGTTGGCCTGGTGAAGTAGTGAGTTGGATTCTTGCGCTCTCCGCCTCATATAGCCAGGTACGCCCGGCTCATCGGAGATTGTTCTGAGC
>JAJOZX010002617.1:447500-450000 GCA_023014485.1 Bathynomus jamesi | reverse complement strand
TCGTAGTTGTCATTGCCTTCCAATGCATCTAGGATATGTTTGTAGTGCTCTATTAGTTGTGATAGGCATGATCTACCTGATCGGAATCCATGCTGGTTTTCGTTGAATCTTTCCCGTGTCTCCAGGAAATCATAAATTTTCTGTCTAACTATTCTTTCAAATACTTTGGTGAGGTGGGACGTCAATGACACTGGTCTATAGTTCTTTGCTTGAGATCTGTCCCCTCCTTTATATATAGGGACAATGTTTTGCTCTTTTCAAGATGCTCGGTATTTCCCCAGTGTCTAGGGATCTTCTCCATATCCAGTATAAAGGTGTAGCTATTTCATTTTTACAGTTTTTAATCATAATGCGTTCCAATTGTCCGGACCTGCAGCTGAATGTAGTTTCATTTGTTCTATAGCTCTCGCTACATCTTCTGGTGTAAACTCAAAGTCTGTTATATACTCTCCTTGCAATTCCTCTTCAAAGAATGCATTTATATCAGGTATCGCTTTGTCACTTTTTGGGGTACTGAAAACTGATTCATATTGAGCTCTCAATGTATCAGATATTTCTTTTGGATCGTCGGTTATTTCATTATTTCCCGTCCTTAAGGGCCCAATAGCGGCGCGCGTTTTTTGTTTTCCTTTTTGCATAGCTATAGAAGTATTTTGGATTTTCCTTTATTGCTTCTACCCTTTTCCTCTTCCCTCTCTGTATGGTCCTTAATCAGGGCTTGTATTTCCCTATCGATACCCTCCAGTTTTTCTTTTATTATTTTCCTGCCATTATCTCCGCAGTTTCCTAACTTCGCCTCCACTCTCTTTCTTTTGCGGAATAGTCTTCTCTTTTGCCTTTCTAGCCAGCTCCTCTTTCCTTTTGGCTGTGATTTCGGAGCATATTTTTCTAAAATTCTCAGCGTTTTTTTCCTCCAAAGTTGTTAGCATTTCTTCCGTTGTTTATTCTCGAAAATTGTTCTCCATTCTATTTGGGCCATGTGCGATCTGATTGCTTCCCAATTTATAGTCTTCGAGTTTAAGTTAAAGGCCACGAATTTACTTCTTTCCACAATATGTGTATTGTCTTCTAATGCTGCCATCATATTTGTTGATATCTCGATTAAGTTGTGGTCTGAGATAATGGTTGAGGTTATTTTTATATCAGCAATCAAGTTCGTGTTATTCGTGAATACCAGATCCAGGCAGTTATTTTTTCTGGTATTTTCTGTTATCTCCTGTGTCAGCATAAACTCGTTTGTGAGAGCCATCAACATTTTTGCTTGTTCCTGATCTTCTCTTGTGCCCCCCTTGTCCTGGTGAATATATATATTCCTATTCACCTTTTTGTATTTTATAAATGGGAAGTTAAAGTCTCCGCAGATCATTATACTGGGGGATGGAGGGTTTATGGCCTTTATTAGCTTTCTAATGTCATCAATGGCCTCCGAGAATTTTTCGGTTGGGGTGCTTGGAGGTCTATAGATGACTATTACTATCAAGTTTAGTTTTTCTATTTTCACTGCTAGGAGTTCCACATAGCTGTTTGATTTACTTATTATCGTCTCTGTCATATGACCTTCCTGTACATATATAGCACAGCCACCTTTCCGTCTCGTCGTTGTATCCGCTCTTAGTAAGTTGAAGCCCTCTATATTTATCTCTTTCTTATCAATACAATGTTCGCAGTTTTCACAATTTCCTTGGCAATCTTTAAGATGAGTTTCTGTGAGGCATGCGATGTCCGCCCTTGTTTCGTCGATAAATCCTTTCAGGTACGAAACCTTATTGAGTGATTGGTTTGGTCTTATTCCTTGAATATTAGCCAGGACAATTTTTATGTTCTCTGTTTTTCGTTGCCCCTTGTGCACTTCAAGTTCGTTTTCCTTCGATATCGCTTAATTCGTTGCTCTATGATCCTCCGAAAGAGATCCGTTTCCTCCTACTTGTATTGGTAGCTTCTTGCCCGGTAGCGATTTGGCTCTGGGGTTTCCAGCTGTGTCAACTGCATGTGGATGACATTTAGCATTCGTAAGGTGTCTGAGATGTTGAAAAAATTTTCTTGTTCGCTTATTGTGTTCCGATTGTTGTTCCTATTGTTATTTTTATTCCTATTGTCATTTAAACTTTTTCCTTTGTTCGTTGAGTCCGTCGGGAAATGTTGATAGTAGCATTTATTCCCGAATTTGCAGGTTCCGTATTTTGCGTAAGTTCTGCAAATGTCCGGGTGGTAGAATTTACATCCGTCTCCAAATTTACAACGCCCATTATTATAGAAGAAATTGCATATTGGGGGATGTTCATATATACATTGTCCTCTTTTAAATCTGCAATTTTCTTTTATATAATACTTGCATATAATTCCTTCCCCATATTTACTCTTGGCTTTTGTTTTTTCCTCCTTATTGGGGGACAGTTTTACTTCGTTTACTGCCCTCTTGTCTTGTCCTATTTGTGCTATTTGTGCTAGTTGTGTTTGTGTCCTTCGTTGCCCTTATGCTGTGTGTTGTCTTTACACTCTT
>JAJOZX010002617.1:365000-445000 GCA_023014485.1 Bathynomus jamesi | reverse complement strand
TCAATGATGTCCTTTGTTTCCTGAGAGAGTGGCAAATTTGGGCGCCCAGATTTGGTTGTATCCATTTCACATTAATCCAAAGTTTTATTCCAATTTCTTTTGACGAAGTCCTCACTTCTTCGCAACTTTTTGGCAACACATGAACGTGTTATAAAGGTGGCTCCAGCATAAATAAAGAATTTTATATATTTTTATAATCACTAAAAACTATTTCGATATAAGTAAACATGTAAGCTGTTAATGGGGGGGGCTAAGGTTTTTTGGAACCCCTTACTTGCTTTATGAGGGTTTGGACGACGGTTCAAGATCGACTTGCGGTCGTCCCCTCTGCAGCATCCCGGTCCCGGTTCATTTGCGGGATTTAGTGGAGAGAATTGTTTTCCGATCTCCTCCTGCCCTCATAGCTATCCGCGCATGGCTGGTCAGGAACTTTGCACAAGAACGTGTCCAGCTGTGTCTTGAAATTATTCAGGTCGGTCTGCTGGAAGTTTCTCACTTCTTTTGGCAGGACATTAAACAGCTTTTGGACTCGTATTCTGATGTTATTTTCAATCCTCGTTTTCATGGCCCCCTTTCTCACGGCAGCTGGGACAGTACAAAACCTGCCTCTTCTCTCATTCCAGTTTGTATCTATTTTGTTTCTAAGGTTAGGGACAAAACCCTCGCGTATTTTTCATACGTATATTATTGTGTGCCGCTCGCATCTTCTTTCCAGAGAGTAGAGTTTCAAGGATTGTTATCGAAACCAATATCATTCACCTTTCATTTCCTGTATCTTAGTCGTAAAAGTCCTTCGTAGGGCTTCGCTGTGCGTAATGTGTCGGCTAGTAAGTATTGAGCAATTCTCAATTATGGGCAGGATTAAATTCTCCCATAATATAGCATTATATTTGGTTTTCTGCTGTGGAAGTTCCTACAGATGATTCCCATTACTTTTCTAGCTGTGGTAATTTTAATGTTAATATGCTCTCTGAATTCTGCATCCGACGACATTATTACTCCAAGATACCTGACTTATAGTTTTGGTGTTATGTGTTTGCTTTGCAGAGTTTTGTACGCTTTTTTTGTAGCACCGTGTTATTACAGTACCATATCTTAGAAGATGGAATTTTTCTTCGTTGAACTTCATATTCATATTTTTCTGCCCGCTTGAATAATGTTTCAATGTCGTTTTGCAATTTTTCTCTGTCACTTTCGTTCAATATTTCCTTGCATTTTTTTGTGTCATCTGCGAAACATGACACAATATTGTCATTAATATTTGCATCAGTGTTTGCAAACATTATTATATCCCTTGTGGGACAGAGTTCATGAACGCTGAGACTTCCGATTTAACTCCATTTACTACCACTCTTTGTGTTCTTTAAGTCAGAAAATTGAATATCCATCTTCCTGGTTTTCCAGTAATAGTGGAGTGGCTTAGGAGAATGATCGTGACACGCTGGCCCAAAGCCTCAAATGTGGCATAGCAATACTGGAGTACCATACAAAACTTTTGAGTGGGGCTGCCCGATTTTAAAGGTGAAGGTCAAGGTTAGGTCAAGGTGAAAGTCAAAAGTGAAATAGCTTATGGAAATGATTGTCACATACTGGCCCACAGCACCAAATTTGGCACAACAGTACTGTAGGTCCATACAAAGGTCAAGGTCAAAGGTCAAATGTAGAGTGGCTTACGGAAATTATACCGACATGGTGGCCAAAAGCACCAAATTTGGTACAGTTGTAGTTAGTGCCATATATATAACTTTTGAGAGGGGCTGCCCAATTTTAACTATAACCTGGGGTTTAAAATACAATATTATGTTTGAAAAACAATCGTTGTTATTAAATAATGTATTAATTTACATAAATCCAAAATGACTGCCACAGTGTGCAAAACGAGCTAAGTTTTCCAGTGTATTTACATGTAGTTTAGAATTAAAGGTTAACACAAGTTTAAATTAATGTATATGATAAACACTTTCCTAAAACACACAAAGCTAGTGATTGTATGCATTGTTTACTAAAATTAAGCAATTAATCATTGACCAATACCCCATATTCCCATGACACATGAGCGTTTCTGTTATTCCTGACAATTTCCAAGACAAAGGCACAATGCTGTGCATGTGAGCCCTGCATTCCTGCACTTGCAATTCTTTGAACAACTGGGTGTCGCTTTTCAGACACATTTGATTAGTTCTTTATAACTAACAGCAGCAGTTGGTAAGGTTGTCCATACTGGATACCACCCGGTGTCTACTTTGGTCCACCCAAAGCCTTCAGGATTTGCTGCAGCTATGATGGGCTTCAGACTCTCTCTCCAAATACTGGCTTGGTACAGGCATCAATTTACATGATGGAGCAGTTCACTCTGGGTTCGTTGAAGGTTTTCCATCATCTTCACTCTCCTTGGAAACAGCTCCTGTCGAAAGTCGTTCACCTTGACATGTGAGGTTGTGTTGTCGTACATGACACAGGTAAACCGCTCAATGATTTGGATGCTGGAGATGTAATTTCTCGTGGAACAAACACAGTAAAGGACGTGATAGTGAATCCTTCTATCGCTGTCGGGTAAGTATTCCATCTTTCAAGCTGACATTTTGCCTTTACCACTGAACTGGGGTGTTGTATCAGAGCCGGAGAAGGCATGAAAAACGTCAGAGCACGAGCTTTATCTTCCCCAAGTCTTTGGCAGATTGAATTGATATGGTAATAGCAGAAGTGTTTTCCTGTACCAAAGCCAACCCATAACTGCATACCTGGATGCTGCTGCACAAGATCATGAAACACTCCCACCAGAATCACAAACACATCAGAGTCTACGGTTCTAATGAAAACAGTAGTTGCTCCCTGCTTTGGAGCATCATGAACATGCCAACATATTCTACTGTCTGCCTTTTCGTGGTCACTCTCCCCAATTGTCATGTCCGTGATTTCACTGTACCCTTGTACCAGAGGTAATGTACACCTGCTTGGTAAGCGGATGGTCGTGTTTGACTACTTCTTCCACCAGCAGTGCGAAGAGCTCTTCTTTGTTGGTATCGTCCTGTATGAAGCCAGCAAAGTTACAGTACTTGGTAACATTGCATTACGGGATACCTTTCTCCATACTTCTTTCCCGCGTTTCTCTCGTGTTGTAGCTTTCAGGATGTCAGGTCGATAAGTGTCCCAAACAATGTCAGTTCTCGAGCAGTTTTCAAGTTAACTTTCTGTCCAAGGGATGAAGATGTTGTCACTGTATCACCGAACGTAGATGTGTTTCCATATGGCAGGGCTTGCACAATGGCAGCACCATCAAATACTTTGGCATTAAAATCTGAGGGTTTTTGTGGCTGAAAACTTGGGTCAAGACAATGTAATAACTCCGATTTGTTGCTTGGTAGTCGAAGTCTCCCATGTAAGGACAATGTTGGTGGCCATGGGTGGTTTTCATTTTCAAAAAGACTGGTCCAGATCGGTGTGACGGACTTGTGCAACAATGAACAAATGACTGAAGATTACAGTCACTCTTTATTTTCTTGAATTCTTGTGTCACTTTTGAGTTCATGGTAGTGGAGTGTAGATGCTTGAAGAGTGGAAGGTGGTTTTCTTTATTGCCCTGTGGATTGATTCTTGTCTTTCAATCTGCACATCCTTGACATACTTGGAATACTGCTCATTACCCAACGTTTCCATCGTATGCAGTGCTTCGACAACCATATCATTCACACAGTCATGTGTGTGTCCAGAGTCATGAGCTCCTTTGATGTATCCATGAATGGATTCCCCGTTGTCATTATGGCATCGTACATATTGTTGACCTGTTTATGAAACTTTTTCTGAGTTAAATGTCCTTGCTCATGACTTTGGAAGGGTTGATCAGAAGAGTGATACACTTCCTTAAACCGAGTGAGGATTCTGGCCTGCTCAGGACCTGCCACCATCCATCGTTTCAGGGTAGCAGGATTTTCAGTGAGCCCGATGCCACCACCAGAGCCCTTCACAGTTTCGTTGTTTTATTCATGCGCTTGGTCGAGAGGCATGCTTGAGAACTTCAGCTTAGTCTTCGTGAATACCCAGTTCTTCTTGAACACATCTCTGATTTTATGTGTAAGGGCCTTCATATCCCTGATGTGGATTGGTAGCCAGCGGGCGTAGTTTTTATGGTCAAGTGCGAAAAACCAGGGTGCTAGTTCTTCCAGCACATGTATATAGAGGGCAAAGTTCTTTTCCCTGTGTGATTATACAAAGATGAGGACCAACAGTTCAAAATGCAAGATTTTATCCCAGAACTCAAAAGTTGGACTGTTCCGTATCATTTCATTTTTCCAGTCTTCAAAAACTGTCTCACTATCCGGATTGCATATTGTGTTGAAGGCATCACGTTGAAGTTTTGCAAGGGACATGGCAGTCACCTGATGTGCATGGCGTGTCCTGGTCAGATGTGCTACCTTGAGGAACGAGTTTGCTGTTCCAGCAGTCGCAACACCAGCCTCACTCAGAGCTACACACCATCCGGACCCTGCCAGGAGGTCTGCAACCAACCTCCACAGAACCATTTCCGTGTGTAGACCGCCCAGTACGATTATATATTTGGACTCACCTACAGTTTGTGGCCAATTCCACTGAACATATCTTGCCAGAGCAAAATTGGCTTGATCTCCAACCATCACTGGTATTTGCCCAGGATTACGTATCTCTATGACTTCCTTCTGGATTTCCATCTCATGTTTCACCATTGCCATCGTTGCAGCATTCCCATAGAAGAGAGGCAAGAGAACACATTGCCCAGGTGAGTCAATGACATCTGGTTGACGATTAGCGTGATGAACCGCCTATGCTATGAAGTCGCCTTTCTCCAATACGTCTTTTTTGAGGAGTGGCATTCTCTTTGCTAACCACTGGTTTTCTTCTTCTTTTGCTTCATGTAAAGTATCTGCAGTGTCGAGCATAACAGCCGTCTCTGGAACAGTTATAATGTCTGTGTTGCAAGCAACAGATGGAACTATGATGGTAACTGTCCGATAGGGAAGGGTTTCTGGTGCACACAGGTGGTGAAACTGTCATGGGTTGTCTGCATGTGCCTGGATTAGACTGTGTGCGGAAGTGGAACAAGCTGATACTGGTCCCATGGAAAGACCCTTCAGCTGTTTGTGACGAAGGGTTATGGTCTAAATTATCAAGTGCTCCTGCCATGTATACTCCATCGCGGATTTGTGCAGGGCATAATAAACATTCTTCATTAAACCGTCGACATACCGCATTGGTGAGCCAGTTTTCCAGTTCTAACACACGTTTGTAACTGACAATGATATCAAGCTCATGAAGTAGAGTCAATATTTTCTTGCTTCAGATTTGAGTGTGCACCTTTAGACCTATATATAATGGTAGTGGAGGCTCATTATCCTTTTGGTGACGTTGCCTGTCTGCTCCCTTTGCCTTTTCCCTCATGCTGAACCTGATTAGTTGACATAGAGTGAGACATGCCTGTGAGTTTCCAACATCTTGATCTTTGATATTTGACCCGTATAACGGCATCGATACCAGAACTTTGAAGGAGTTAGGTTCTGCACTCTCCTGACAATCGTGAGGAAAACTACCTGAGAATTGGGAAAATTTTGTTTCAAACATTTCCTTTCGTATTACTTTAGCTACATATGCCATTGAGAAAGCATCTTTCTCGAAATTACGTGACTCAAGTGCTTCTTTCAGTAGGTCTTGGAGACCTTCATTAAAGACTAGAAGAGTATTTTTACCATCTGACTGTTCCTGACACTCATCTGGGTAGTGCATCAAAAGTTTGTTCTTGAGCCGTGTCTTGTTTATTGGTTCTCATATCCTAATGCTGCAAGGCGATTTTCATACATTTTGTGCAAGTTAGTTAATCGGAATATGTAAACACCCTCTTCCACACTGCTTTCAATGAAGGATATAATTTTAACAAATACCCTTGATTCTATCATTTTCTGATCACCACAGTCTGAGGGTGCTGACTGAGCTCTTTGCATACTTCTGAAACGAGTTCTAAACACATCCATACAATGCTTGTGGTATTTCGCCTCAATGGCCACCACGTCCCCACCCACAATAATAGCTAACAAATCAGTATCCTGCATTTCCTTGGCTTGTTCTCGGATCGCTGTGTCTAATTCTAACGTAGTACAACTATGAAGTAACCCCTCTGGCTTCTTACAGAAAATGCACATATTTATACACTTTGACCCACCAGGGAGGTTAAAGCGTTTTGATCTTCTATGCCCAATATTATCAACACACTGTCCTGAAAAGAAGAAAATACAGTACCATTAATATCGAGTCACCAACAACAAAATAAATCAAAAGTATTAGACTTTTATGCACAGGGCCACCTACAACCCTTCTTTCTGAAAAGCAAAGCACAAAGTTTAATATGTCGGGCATCTTGAAATCCAATATGGCTGTTACCTGAAGGTATTTTCTATAGCCGAAATGGATTCCTTGACCCTTAAAATGTTGGTTTAGACACTAAGATCATGTTTCTATATTGGACATAAGCTGCGTATGGCAAACACATGACAAAAACATAATTTGACCTTTGACCTTGACCTGACTTTGACCTTGGCCTTTAAAATCGAGGAGCCCCCTCTCAAAAGTTTTGCATAGTACTATAGTACGAGTATAAGTGTGCAAAGTTTGGTGCTTTGGGCCAGCGTGTCACGATATCAGTTAAATTTGGACCTAAGTCACTCCACTACAATTCCTGTATTCTGAAGTTTGTGTGCTATAATTCCATGGTCACATTTATTAAAGGCTTTAGCATCAGTAGCCTATATATATATTACATCTATGTTTTGTCTTCGACACAGTGCTTCAGATATTTTCTCCTGGTGGTCTAATAGCTGTGAAAGACACGATCTTACAGCCCTGAAGCCATGTTGATTTGGGTTGTATAAATTCTTTTCTTGTAGGTAGTAAGTAGTTTTGCCTCTAATTATACGTTCTAAGAGGTGAGAGCTACTGGCCGATAATTTTAAGGCATTGCTCTGTTACCACTTTTAAATAAAGGGGCAATGTTCGCGTTCTTTAATGTAAGTGGAATTTGTCCTGTGTCCTGCGTCGAATGATTTTCTCCATAGTAAGTATAGCGGTTTGGCAATACTCTCTTTTCATTTCTTCAGAAACGTGGCACTCTATGTGTCAAGTCCTGGTGCCGAATTGTCTCGCATCTGTGATAGAGCCTTAATTACATTTCCTTCCGAGAACTCTAAGTCTATTAATAGGTTCTCTCCCGAACTTGTTCTTGGCTGATTTGTATCAATGTCAAAAAATTCATCTGGGTTTTCTATTTTCTTCTCGGACTTAGGGTTGCTAAACACAGTTAAACTGTTCCTTAAGCAGTTCGCTCATTTTTTTGGGGTTATTTCTGTATTCGGCCGCCCCATCTATCAAAAGACCAACACTCTCTTCACAATTTATTTTTCTTTACAACGTGTAGAAGTAATTTTGGCTATTTTTTATGTTTTCTGTTACCTTGTATTCCTCCGGGTTTGTCTTATGGATGAATGTTTTAGGTCTACTTATATTTCGCATAATTTGTTTTTCTAGTTTGAGTCTCCTTGCATCAGTTCTGCATCTGTGGAGATGTTTTACGGTTTGTTTCTTTTGTTTAAATAGTGTCCTGATTTTACTCTCGAGCTTCAAATATTCCTTCAAATATTCCTTCTGACTCTCTGGGACGCATTTTTGGATCTCTGGGTGCTATCTTTAATTGCATATCGATTAGGTTATGGTTGAAGAAATATGTGTGCGTTAGCGCTTTATTTATTATTATCTCGTTGTTATTTGTCAAAATTAAATCCAAAACGTTCTCTTTTCTAGTGGCTTCACAGATTTCCTGGGTAAGGGCATAACGTTCCATGACATCTAGCATTATTGCCTGGGTTCTATCATCTTTTGTAATATTACCATGAAACTTCTCAACATATAAGTATAACTTCATCATTTTTCTTCCATGTTCTGAATGGAAAATTATAACCGCCACAAATTAAAATATTTGTTGTTGGAGTTTCAAGTAATTTTAACACGTTTTCTATTTCATTTGTAGCGAATTGGAATTAACTTTTTTGATGTTTGGTGGTCTGTAGACGTTCATAATGGTTAGGTTCGGTTCTTTTACTTCTAAAATAATAATTTCGACTGAGCTGTTTGATTTGTTTACCATCATCTCATATGTGTATGTGTTTTTCACGTAAATACAACACCCTCGCCCCCTCATCTAGCCACTCTATCTGCTCTGTATATGTTGTAGTTCAGTATTGCTATTTCAGTATTCTCGATGCAGTTTTCACAGCCTTTTTCGCATTTATGTAAGTGTGATTCCTTTAGCCATATGATATCTGTGCTCGTTTCCAGAGCTAAATTTTGTAAGTATTGTGATTTGCAGTCTGCAGGCCTTGTATATTTGTGTGTAATACATTTACAGGGTTTCTAATCTTCATGCTCGGTTTTCCTAGATAATGGTCATTTCCTGGTCGATGTTGTCGGTTCCTTTTTGGAGTTATTGGTTGTCCCTACTTCCCTACTTGTCCTTACTTGCCCCTACTTCTTTGATGGGTAGTATTGGGGCTGCGGTCCTTCATAACACTGTGGTTGTTGTATTGATGGTGGGTGGTGTTGAATAGGAGGGTGATGTATGTAATGTTGGGGTGCATATTTCTGCGAAGTTCTGCCTTTTCTTGTTAGAAGGGCTACTGTAGTTGTGCTTTCGTCATTCTCATTTCCTCTAAAAAATATACTTCGTTGCCACTGTTATTACTTTTACTTAGGATGTGAACAGTTTTTTCTCGTTCTCTTCTTTAAGTACCCTTAATGTGAAAATACGGGCACTCTATATTTAGACATTTTCTCTCTCTAACTGACTCTCTGCACATAAGAGAGTGGAAAACGTAGCAGTTTGATCCATACCTGCAACTTCCATTCCTCATCTTACAGAAATAATTATGGGGGGGGGGGTGACTACACATGAAGTCTGAGCCGTATTTGCATGAATCTGTTTTGTAATATTTGCATATGGTCCGTCGTTTAGATTCCTTACGCGTCTTATGGGATTCAATTTCTTTCCTCTGTTCTACCGCCATTTCTTCCCTACTCAGTGGTTTTTTAGTCTTTAGTGTGTTTTAATTTGTGTTCATGGTGTCTCTATTTTGTGCAGCGAGTATTTCTTCGTCTAAGGTTTCTTCTATACCTCCCTTTACTCTGTTTCCCTCGGTGTCCTGAATTCCATTTTCGTTTGTGTTGGGGTTTTCTGACGTTTCTTGGTTTTCTGTGGGTGAACCTGTTGCAATTGACTCTTCTATTTCAGCATTATCTATTCCCTTTTTTTTTATGCAGGAAGGAGGGGACAAGGGCAAATGCCCGCAAAAGCCTCCCCCCTTAGAAGAAGAGAGCCAAAATTAAGGTCCGGGGTTTTGGAGATGCCTATAGACACTGCGTTTGAAAGATGGGAGGTCATAGACAGGAGGAAAGATGGATTGAGGAAGATTGTTCTGGAGTTGACCGGTTGAGTAATGAAAGATTGAAAATATCGATTAACATTTGCATTAGAGACTTGGACAAAAAAGGAATGAGAAAGTGCAAAAAGTCTGGTACTGCGTACTCTCCTTAAAGGAGGAGGCATGCAGTTAGAGAGTTCATAAGAGCAATGTCCGTTATAAAAGCGATAGTAAAGAGAGAGTGAGGCAACATTGCAGCGAAGAGAGAGAGATTTAAGACAATCAGTAAGAGGCGGGGAATTGATAAGACGAAAAGCCTTGAATTCCATCCAGTCAAGTACGGCTGTGTGGGTTGAACCATCCCACATATGGAAAGCATACTCCATACAGGTTCGAACAAGACCCCTGTACTTTACCCCCAGCAACTGAGTGGGGATGAAGAAACTGAGGAAGCGGTAAAGCACATCTAACCTCTTAGAAGCTGTTTTAGAAAGAGAGTATATGTGATCATTGCAGGAAAGATCACGAGAAAAGGAAACGCCAAGAATGTTAAGAGAAGAGGAAGGATTGCCTTGTGTGTTGTGTGTGTATGTGTATGTGTTTCCTATTGTTTTCCATGTACTTGACGCACACAAAGCTATAAAAGCCTATGATTTTAGTGTTTATGCTATTCAGCATTTTCCTGTCCTTTTTTATCTAAGTTAATGCATTCGTAATGTTTAAATGTATTACACAGAAGGCATTTTAAGCCCGTCGTGTCATTTTTGCAATCGCAGAGCTGGTACGCGGCGCATTCCATTAAATATAATCAAAATCTATTCAACTTTCTGGATTTACAGCAACTTACTCATTTTTTCGTGTTTTTTGCCTTTTCTTTCCTTCCTTTCACCTATTTCCTTTCTACTTCTCGAATTTTGTCTGCGAAATCTCGACCTTCTCGTTTATGGTCCTCTTCCTCTTCTATTATAGGCCTCTTGGTAGAAATGAGGACTCGAGTTAGCGAATCGGGCCCGACTCGAAGTCGAGTCCCTACTTTTTTTTTTACTTGAGACTTGACGACTTGACTCGGAACTGGGTGTAATTTGACTTGACTTGAGACTTTGCCTCTTCTGACTCACGTCTTGGATAAAATGACTCGAGTGCTTTTCCCACTTATGTCAAAACCCATATAAATGTACAATTTACTTGTTTTAACACAGAATACAAATGTCTCCAAGATGGTTGCACCCTGTGGAGAATATTTTTTTATTTACATGTAATCAATAAAATTTAACAAATATCAGACCTTTGAATTGTGTAATAAACACATACGATTTTTAAATAATAAGTAAATTTGTTTTTCTGGGGTACAATATAAGAATTTATGCCTGGTGACAATTTCACCATAATTTTTGTTCATTGGCGGTATTTGCCTTATTTGGCGATAAAGTTAGATTTTTGTGACGATAAAACAAAATTAGGACCTGAAACAATATTTCTGAAATGCAGTATGGAAATATGAGTTTGAGTTCATAATGAAAAAAATAACGATGCTGAACTACAGAATCTGTAGAACCATATTAACTGTATGTGTGGGTATATCACAATTTATTTGAACACAAATTTTCTGTAACTGAAACGAGCAAAAGTCCCTTTTGATGACCTACTTGATTTTTTAAAAGATCAGATTTCTGAACATTCTTTCCCTGTTCAACACAACACTCGTACTGAGTTAACTAAGCTTTGAATCAAAGATTGTAAATTTCAGTTTGAAAATAAGTTTTATGCTACGTTGTTTGGAGTGGCGATGGGAAATCCTCTTTCACCTGTATTAGCGAATTTATATATGGAATTTTTTCAAAGTATAATTTTGCCTACTATTGTTAATTATAACCTTGTTTGGTACTGGTATACAGGGTGTTAGCAAATTATGTTTCATAAATTAGTATACATATCAGGACGGAAAAGTGAACAAAAAAGTACCTATGAACATAAATCCGCAATCGCTTCGTTTCCGAGATACATTGCTTTTTTCCTGCAGGCGATCCAGTTAAAATGAAAGCCATTAAATTTATCAAAGTTTATTTAGAGCAAGTGCTCAAAATGGTTTCCCTGCATCAGAGTACATACCTGGGCGGCATGGTCCCGTCGCTTGGCCACACAGGTCTCCGGACCTACAGTAAATGTAATTGGCTTTTTCTTGTGGGGTTATTTAAAAAATCTTCTTTATGCAAGAGAAGTTAATAACATAGATGAATTGTGGCAACGTGTTCAAGATTGTTCAAAACCAATACGCAACCATGTAGGTGTTTTCGAACGTATGCGGCAAAATTTTCAACAACGCGGTGAAGCATGTATTCTGATGGAAACATACTGTACTTTGCCTGTTTACCTTTGAATTCTCAAAGGTATGACAATTTCCAGGAATTAAGTTCTGAAAGACTTATAGCTAATATATCTGTGAGATGGGTCTATATCTCAAAATCACAAAATTCAGAGCATAACACAGCTCTTTGGTGAACCCATGCCCAAGAAGGTTCATCTAATATTTTCAACTCGCATCTACAAATTCAGTACTGTACTACATTAAAATAGTCATATACTTACTATCTATGAATATAAAACGGGCCAAAACGTTCAGATTTCACAACTGATACACTCATTATAAAAGATAAACGTATTTTAACATTTGTTAATCTTATTTTTTATATTACATTACATTTGAAAGACATAAAATCACTTGGATCTATCAAGTTTATTCATGTCATAAGTTGTATTTTATAATAAAATTTTACAAATTATCAATTTTTATTCAGTTAAAAGGTCTCTTTCATCTATGAAGCATCCAATTCTGTAACTCCACTCTACAAATCTCTTTTCTATTTTTCTGATTAAGCCCTCAAGTTTTTCTATCAGCTTCTAATAAGAAAAAGTCACATCAAAACTGTTCAAACCTGAAAACATTTTGAATAGCTGTATCACATCACCCTTGAAGCAATCTCTTTCAAAACTAAACATGTCTTGATCATTTATTCTTTCACTGCATCCCGTTATTCTTAATCTATTATGCCACCTCTATGCTTAACTGCTGGCTTCAAGCAAGGCTCTTTATAGGATTTTGTAAAATTTTATTATAAAATACAGCTTATGACATGGATAATCTTGATAGATCCAAGTGATTTTATGTCTTCCAAATGTAATGTGATATAAAAAATAAGATTAACAAATGTTAAAATACTTTTATCTTTTGTAGTGAGTGTATCAGTTGTGAAATGTGAACGTTTTGGGCTGTTTTATATTCATAGATAGTAAGTATATGATTATCTTAATGTAGTACAGTACTAAATTTGTAGATGCGAGTTGAAAATATTAGATGAAACTTCTTGGGCATGGGTTCACCAAATAGCTGCGTCATGCCCTGAACTTTGAGATTTTGATATATAGACCCATCTCACAGATAAGGCAAAATCTGAACGTCCAGGTACATTTCAAGAAAATGTTGAAGTGGTAAGAGATGCCTTGGAAACAAATCTTAAAATGTCAACTCGCACAACATCACGTAGACTGAGCATACCAAAAACGACTGTTCTAAAATTTTGAAAATCAACCTAAAAAAAAAGAATAGTTACCATATTCAAGTGCTGCATGAGTTACCGAAGAGGATTATCCAGGACGAGCCGCCATATGCACAGAATTGCTTAAAAAAATTCTTACCGAAAATTTATTAAACCACATTCTCTTTAGCGATGATACAACATTCCACACATGCGGAAAGGTTAATCGACATAATTGCCGTATCTGCTATAGTGAAAAACAACCTAGTTCTACGAATGGGAGAGAAAGATTCCCCTAAAGTTAATGTCTGGTTAGTATGAGAAGATCAGAGATTTACAGACCTTTTTTCTTTGTAGAAACTACGGTAGCAGGACCAATTTATTTTGACATGCTTGAGCAATTTCTTGAACTCCAGCTTCGTTCAGATGGAATTCTCGCCACTGTTTTCTTTCAACAAGATGGAGCTTCATGTCAGTGTGCAAACATCGTTCGGGCGTACATTGATGAGCTCTTACCAAATTGTGCATTGGACGTAATGGAAACAGGCCCTGGGCAGCATGATCTCCGGATTTAATACCATTAGACTTCTTTGCGTGGGGCTTCATGAAGTCTGAGGTTTACAAAACAAAATTACAGACCTGCAGGAACTGCACAACCGGCATCGTCGCGGCAGTCGCTAAAATAACCCTAGACATGCTTGAGAATATCTTCCACAATGCAGTGGACAGATTTGAGATTTACAAAGAGAGTGATGATGCTCACGTTGAATCTTAGACCAAAGCTTGATAAATAAATATACATCTAATTATGTTACTACATTTTTAGCCTAAAATACTGTTATTTCAGGAAAATAGATATGGACTTTTGGACCACCCTATATTACGCTGAAGAAGTAGTAGTAGTTATGTTAGTTAAGTGTGAAGGAACGACCATGATTAAACCTTACAACTTAGTCCTTCCTCCACTTTAGAGAGATGCTTCTGAATGTTTTGCACCCCACATAGCATAATCGACTATCGAGCAACTTATTTTTATCACTTGGTTTATAAACACTCTAAGTGGAAGGAAGGCTCTTGAATTCGCCGAAGCGAATTCACCCATGAAACACTCGTTTTCCATAAGAGATAAGTACACGGAGATAGATACAGGAATCCTCTACTGATACTCCTCGCCGAAGAGATTTTCTTTTCTCTCGTGGTGGCATAACACCGCGAAGTATGAAAAACTCAATATATCTTTGCAGTGGTCAAAGTTGCTTTGGTCCTTGTTGCTTTGTAGTATACATTGTCATTGTATTATTAATATTGTCATGTGGACTATAGTTTGCCAAAAAACCTTTTCATTTTCATTTCATTTTCATATCACTCGCCGCATAAACACATTTCACAGAAGGAGACCTAAGTTGAGTACTCGCGACGATCAAAGAGTTGTCAGACATATACACATGATAGACATCCAATTAGAGAAAACACGCTCAGACATTCGGCTACATTATTAATAGACTACAGAAATGTTTTATAGAAGTGCATAATAGGAATGTATGATAGAAGATCAAATTGTAGTTTTAAAACAGTTGAAGAACAAAGATTTTATTAATATTAGATAAATATTTATTTAGCATTTGTAGTAATATACCCACAAAAATGTAGAGTACATGCAATTGCATGCATATATAGATATATTGCATGCAGTTGCATGCAATATGATCAATATTGATTGTTGTTGCAATTGCAGGGTCATGCAACACTGCAAGGCACTGGCACACTGCCAAGGGGGTGGGGTATGCAGGAAGAGAGGTGGAGGGATGTATGCAGAAAGGGGTGGAGGGGGGTAAGCAGGAAGAAAGATCGTGGGTAGACCCTCCAAGAGGGGATGGGGTGTAACTTAACCTAGCAGCTGAGGCCCACAAAAGTATATATATACCGGGTGTACATAAAGTCAGGATCTATTTTTGTGAAGCACTTGGAAATTATATGGAATTCAATCATAAAATGATAAAGTGGTAACATTTATTAAATAATTAAGAGTAGGATTCGACGTGACGCCCATCAGTATCCCTGCACAGCTCAAATCGTTCCGCAGCATTTCTAAACACATTCTGGAGCATTTGCGGGGTTATGTTATCTACAGCAGTTCGTATACGTGTACGTAAGTTTTCAAGACTCGTAATCTTCGTCTGATAGACGTGCGATTTGATAAAGCCCCATGCAAAGAAATCTAAAGGGGTTAAATCTGGTGATCTCGCTGGCCAAGGTCTGTTGCTTCCGCGTCCGATCCAGCGATTTGGAAAACGTCCATTTAGATAATCCTGAACAATTTTGGCATAGTGACAAGGAGCACCATCATGTTGATAGACGACGGGGATAGGATTGTTAGTACCGTCGTCTATCAACATGATGGTGCTCCTTGTCACTATGCCAAAATTGTTCAGGATTATCTAAATGGACGTTTTCCAAATCGCTGGATCGGACGCGGAAGCAACAGACCTTGGCCAGCGAGATCACCAGATTTAACCCCTTTAGATTTCTTTGCATGGGGCTTTATCAAATCGCACGTCTATCAGACGAAGATTACGAGTCTTGAAAACTTACGTACACGTATACGAACTGCTGCAGATAACATAACCCCGCAAATGCTCCAGAATGTGTTTAGAAATGCTGCGGAACGATTTGAGCTGTGCAGGGATACTGATGGGCGTCACGTCGAATCCTACTCTTAATTATTTAATAAATGTTACCACTTTATCATTTTATGATTGAATTCCATATAATTTCCAAGTGCTTCACAAAAATAGATCCTGACTTTATGTACACCCGGTGTGTATATATATATACAAACACACACACACACACACACACACACACACACACACACACACACACATACACACACACACAGTATGTATATACAGTATATATATATATATATATAGGAAAATAAAACAAAATTATTTATTAAAAGCATGACTGGATTGAAACATCCGACCGCTGGAGCTTCTTGAAACAGAGTGAGATCTTCCTTGACCCCGCCGGCTGGCTGAGTGAGTAGTTTGAATGGCTTAGACTCTAGGGTGCTTCAAACCCCCCTATATTTTGGAAAAATTTGCAATATACACTGGGACCTATGATAACTTTGTTCCACTACTTGAAACAAAAATTTTGATCAAAGTTCATGCATTTTCGTGATCATCTACCGGCTCCCCGTTGAGGTTGAAAATTTAACAAATTTCGAAGTTTTCAAGAAAAATGACATTTAAACAAAAATATTAAGGTAAGGTAAAACACCAATAAAATCTAACTCTTTTAACAGTCTACATCATTTTTTAATCGACTGATAAGTGCGTTACCAGGATGCGAGACGGGGACCAAACTAGTTATGCATTCCACCGACCACTTTCCCCAACCTCCAGCCATTTCGAAGTGGTCACTGTTACTCTTTATTTCTTAGTAGCTGTCAGCTGCATATTCTTTGGATAGTGAGCAGGTGTTGAGGCTGCCTTCCGTTTTCGTAGATTTGGCATATTTTTCCTGTCTGCTTCCACTACCTGTAGAATATTCTGGTAATGTTGTTCAGATCTTACGGCATCGAGGAAGTTGGTGCTCAGTTTGATTACTCTCTCAGCGCAGTCATTGATGACACTGATTGTAGCAATGTTTGTTTTAGACGTTGAGAACGCAGCAGAATTTGCTTACGCATCAACATCCTTCGAGAAGAATCCACAGTCCAGGTCTGATAAAGAGAAAATACTCCAAGAGTTTCTACCAACCAGCTCTGCGAGAGTTGTCGAAGGCGTGATCATGGTTGGGAACTTAGGTTTGCCAAAGCCAGTGCCAAACCAATCTTGTTGTGCTGCTGCAGTGCTCTCGTCCTCTGGCTTGACTGCGAATAGACGGTCAGCTATGGCACGGCGCTCTGCTTGTGGAACTAACTCAGTGAATAATGCTAAAGGCACCATTTCGGCTGTAACGTTTCAGGTGACGTTTGAAAGCAGTTATGGCGCTTGTTGATATCAGTGAGTTCACTTTCTCGTATTTGAGGATGCTCTTGTACAGCTGGAGGTCATGCCACGGGGCATCGACTGCTGAAGGGCAGGTTGTCCACCATGGAGAGTATATCAGGCAGACAAATGTAACAAACTCACGTATCTTTGGGCCTTGTGGTCTTATGATTTTTCCTGGCGGTATAGTGTCGATATGTTCTTACAGAAGTGCAATCTTTATTGCACATATAATCTTTGCCATCCATCTGGCCTTGTGTACTGCACCAAGGCGTCTGAAGCTAAATTCTTGATCTGTTCCTTTCAAATTCAACAAACAAGGCTCAGAGAACTCTTGATAGTCGTCACGCTGATGATGCACTGATGATCGTGCGACCAGAACAGCTTGTGCCTTCCAGTCTTGAATGAGAATTTGTGATTCTTCAGAATATGAGCTGGGATTAAAATGACAAGTTTTCTTCACTGCTGTGGGGAACGAGCTGGAAGTTTTTGCGAAATCTATTGAAGACACTTACTTCTGGTGATTTCGATGTCTCTATCTTGAGGTCATTGAAGACATGCTCAATGATCACCTCACCAACATGGTGTCGACACCAAAACCATAGCAAAGGGCGACCGATTGCTTGCTGGAGAATGACACACGCTGCGTTCACGTGTCCTGTATTGCTCGCGGTGGTATCAAATACTAAGTTGACAATGGACCGTGAACAACTCCAGAACTGCAACAACGTCATAGTCTTTTCAATTATGATCTCCCCAGACACGCCGAGAAGTTTAAGTTCACTAGCATCACCTACAGCAACAGCAAGTCTCTCATCTGATACATTCTGATTCTCCAGTGAACCCATCATCTTTGAATCCCAGTGGAGAGATGCAAATTTTGGTGGTATCCATGACTGTTTGATGGAATTGGCAATCTGCTGGTCTACCCTACGCCTTGACCTATCAGCTGTTGCATAAGAAGTTGAAACTTTTTGGATCACTTCCAGATTCTTATATAAAGGCTTCTATGAATGTTGCTTCTTGGGCTGGTGTTAATTTCATTCTAGTAGCCAAAGACACTAACTTGGGCTTGGTGAGTATGTCATGTGGTACGAACGCCGGTGTGCCATGACGAACAACTCGATGATGTGTCTTTCTGGAGGTTTCTTGTTGCATTGGGATGCCTTCATGATCTTCATCACTGTGCTTTCAAGCTGTACATAACTGCATGATGCTTCCTGTTCTTTCTCTGCTCTTTCTTTCCTCTCTGCTTCTTTGGCTTTGCGTGAATGAGTGCGCTGGATCTGTGAGGCCAACACCTTATCATGAGATCCAAACGACACAATGCGGTCTGTTTTCATTGACCGAAGAAACTCTAAGTCATCAGGATTTCGGATAGACTTTTCAACATCTTTGGCCCACAATGGAAATGTCATTTTCAGCTGATTCTTCATCTCTTTCACCTTGGCAAGCGCAGCTGGAGATGAACGGTGATCTATTGGGATCTCGCGCAGTTTTCCATTTTTCGCAGATAAAGCAAATATTTTCTCATATGCTTTCTTGTCTGATATCATAGGATTTTTTGCTTTGTGATAAAACAGTACAATTTTTACAAACACAATCTTTGCAATGTCTCGCTGTGTCCTGTTTGACGACAGTTCTTCACGTTGATGAAATAAAAAACATCGTTGAACTTGCTCATTTGTTGGTAGCAGAGATCCAGCTATTTCAGTCTTTGTTTGTGATTCCTGCACCTAGGCCATATAGAGCTAAAGACTGGCGTGTTTTTGCTGTTTTCTGAGGAGTGATAGCCTCAGGTTCATCACTCTCTTCCATTTTGAGCAAAAATGACAGTTATATAAAAAGGAAGCTTCACGTCCGACGTCGTCCGTTTTTGAGTGTGACTGATCAGAATGCAGACCTGAAACAAGGATAGGTACTACTAGGTAGGCAATAGAATCAGGATATATTCAGTACAAACAAAAGTCCAACATGTTTAAACAATCAAAAGTCAAACATTTCTCTGCATGAGAGTTGTTCCAAACAAATTTCAATGACATAAATGAACAAATTTCTATGGAAGGTAGTTTATCGCATAGACACAAAAAAGGTCACATATAACAAAGTCCAACCGTCACGTGTACCCGGTAGCTCTCATCCAAATTCAGTAATATTTCACAGAACATGTTTTCATTATGAATGGAACACTGCTATTGTCGGGCCAATAAGGAATTGTAACATTGGGGGTTGATGCACCCTACTAGACACTCAGCCATATTATAATATATATATATATATATATATATATATATATATATATATATATATACTACATATATATATATACCCACTTGATATACATACACAGTATGTTTACTTATTTATTTATTTTGGCTGACTAGCTGGCTGAGCAGACACACCACACACACACACACTCAAACATTACATATACACCGATAATAAATGAAATGTTTAAGCACATGCAAAAATAAATTTTTAGAAAAATATAAATTTATTTCAAATTTATTCATTTCATATCCATGTATATATTGGTTTCACAGAAATGTATATGTAAATTATACATATAACGCGTGATGCAGAGAACCGTTCTCTCTCTCTCTCCTTTTGCGAATTTAACAAATTTATAAATATATATATACGAGTGTATATATATATATATATATATATATATGTTATACACAAGCCACTTGATTCCCCATAATACCCCATGTTTTATCTTCAATATTTAAAACAGCCCTTCAGATAAACCTCGAGTGTCCTCATCGACTCGTGCGACGCTCCCCCCCCCTTTTTTTTCTTTGTTCTTAAATGCTTGAACAGCGCATCAACGGGACGCAAGCCCATAAGTTGCGCTCTCCCCCACAAATTAGTCTCCGTTGATTGGGCTCGCCTCGGCGCGTCTTGGACTCTGAAGTAGGAGGGATGGAGTACGAAAACAGATGCGGGGGAAAAACCCGTTAGAAGATATCTGGCGCTTCGTCGGGAATGAGTGATAGGCCGGGTGGCGATCTGGTAATTCTCCGAGTAGGCCTTTGAGAGGGTTTGCTCGTTAAAGACTAAATTTGAGAGTTTCATTGAGTGAGATTTGAGCTTTTGAGACATTGAGTTTGAGAGAATAGAGAGTTTATGAGGGAATATTGAAAACCATTAACCTAAACTGCTGCGAGGGATGTAGTGGATGGGCAACGTTATAACTTAAATAATTTGATTAATGTTAATACTAGTTTAAGAAAAAACCTGAACTTAATCGTATTATATTTCGAATTTGAGATCGAACTTGTAGCCAAATGTGACTTCAATTTATTGATTAAAAGCTATGCAAACAAACTATTTCATTATCAAATACACACTGAAATCGGGGGTACAGAAGTAAGCGGAGGATCGCAGGATAAAGAATTCACGCAGAGGGTCACTAAACTTAAAGAAAGATTTATTATAACTTCAATTTACTCATCGAGCTTTAGCAGTGACCTTCGATATTCTCTTTCTGATACCCCTCCTAAAAAACTAAGTGAAAAAAAGTGCTCTCCAAGTGTGTATATGAGGGCTACCAGCTCGCAACAGACGGCGACGAACGACAACGTGAGGGTCACCCGATCGAGAACCGCTGCGTGGGCTGCTGTTGCTCAGGTCGAGTCGACATCGCAACTTGCTACTGGACACCAAGCCGCAGGAGGAGTAAACTTTCTCACCAACGCGGAGAGAGAGGTAAGCGACCCATCTTCCGTTGCGAGAGGTTTTAGAGGACGAGTGGAGAGCCTTCCTACAGCGGGCAGTTCCCCTAAATTAACTTCATCAAACGTTCATTTCTTTCCCCAAAATTTTGATATAAATAGAATACCTTCCTTCCAATCGGTTCCCCTAGACTCGTGTTTGAGACTAATCCGGATCCAAACCCTTTTGTAACAAATTTTAGAGATTCAAATTTGGTCGAGTTTTGGCCGATCTCATTCGAGAACATGCCTCTTGGCCAAGAAGAAATCAGTCCCAACCATGTATCAGCAACCACTCCCTACCCACTTTCCTCATCCCTATGTTTCCCCTTTCTATCCAATGTATCCTCACTTGTATTCCCCCAATGTAGGCCTCCCCGATCCACACGTTAATACTGTCCCGTATAACACTAGTAATGCACCCAAATTCCATACAAATAATGCCGGGTATAAGCACGCTCAATGTCTTCTATGTGAGGAGAGGGGACACATAGCTAGACAGTGCCCCTTGATTGAAGGAGTGAAGACATTGAAGGAGAGTGAAAGGGTGAGTGAAAGGGATGAGAGCTATAGGCGAGAGAATGAAAGGAATTATCAGAGGGAATGGACTCCAGGAGGAGGCCGACGGTATGAAGACCAGGAAAGAAGAGGAAGTAGGTACCCCTCCCCTTCTGAATATTGGAGAAGACGGAACTTCTCGCCGTATGAGAGAAACAGAGATAGCTATGGTAACCCCAGATACGATAACAGGTATGAGGGTAACCCCAGATACGATAACAGGTATGAGGGTAACCCCAGATACGATAACAGGTATGAGGGTAACCCCAGATACGACAACAGGTATGAGGGTAACCCCAGATACGACAACAGGTATGAGGGTAACCCCAGATACGATAACAGGTATGAGGGTAACCCCAGATACGACAACAGGTACGAGAATCGGTACCGCTCTCGGTCGTCCTATGAACAACGAAGAAGGGACTATTCCCCTTACGACAGAAACTACTCCCCTTACGACAGGAGAAACGGAGGTTACCACTCCCCCGACAGGAATGGAGGCAGGTATCCCGACAGAAGAACGGACCGAAGTCCGTCACCATATTGGAGATACGATAAGGAAAGAGAACCTAACCGCGGAAGACGCCCAGAAAAAGAATGGGAAAAAGGGCGAGATAATTCTCCTTGGCCCCGAAGAAATGACCCCTCAACTGAAAGGGACCTTTCCCCCTGTCGAGTGTCATTTAAGGAGGAGGAAGAGGTAAAACACAAGACAAAAGAACTGGAATTGAAGCCGATATTGGTAAAGAAAAAAGAAGACAAAGGCAGGGACAGGGACAGAAGAGATAAAGGTGAGAAAGTGAAAGTGAACGAATGGAATGAAAGAGACAGAAAAAATCTCACAAATAAGGAAGCGAAAGAGATGAATGAAATGTATGAAAGGAATGAAAGACGCAGCTTCAATAATGATACGAAACAGAAGTGTTTAAATGCCCATGAAACGAGTGACATTGAAAGTACCTATACGGTGCGAGAGGACGGAGCGTGTCTGCAGAAGAATCTGACCTTGAGAGCAGAGTCTGCCTCATGCAGACTTCAAAACGAGTGCGAGGAAATGGAAAGTGACCTTGACTCGGAGGTAAGGCCTCAGTCGGAGGACAGACGCAGTGAAAACGATAGCGGTGTGTACGAGAAAAATGTACGAAATGTTCGAATTAAGCAAGAGAGAAATAGAAAGAATGCATGGATTAAAACCTGAGAGCGAGTTAGATGACAGTATGATAGATGAGAACACGATAGGCCGAAGGGAAATTGATCCCCCAACGGAAGCACAATGGGTAAATGGAGTATATATTATGTGTTCATGTGACGTGAATATGAGACATAACGTGACGAAGAATGACTCGTGTTTGTATTGTGAGAACGGAATTAGTTTGAATCCGGCGAACAAAAATGTAAATTGCGAAAATAAATTAAAAACGAGTGAGGAAAATATCGTGATAATGGACGCGGATGGATTGGCTATACGGGAAATAACTATATTCAGTGAAAGAGACATAAATGAAGTAGCTCCCTCGAATGAATGCCCCTGGGAATCGAACAGGGTAAAAATAAATGAAAGTTGCGTGAGGGAGGGAGAGAATGCAGAGCAACAAATAATGAATGTAAACGGTCCCATAGTATCCCTTGAACTTTTGAACGAAGGGGCCGATGTCGGTCTAGCAAGGGAAGGGTCAATTGACACTGTTGAATTTCGACCCCAAATCGAAATTACGAGTTATAGCTGTAAAACTGTGAATGACGAAGTCCTAACCACCACGGGACGGATAAATATGAAAATAAGCGCTGAGCAAAAATGTATAGAACCGCAATTGGTTTGCGCGAACGAAGGAGAGAATGTATCCGTTATCGTGAAAAATGAATCTGCTCATGATAGAGCTAAAGTTAAGAAAGCAGGAATAAAGCTGGCTGGAGAGAATTTACGATACTGAGAGTGTGAAGAGAAGAGATCCTGTAGCGCACCGAACGAATGCTCCTCCAACAGCGAGGAAATGGAGCAAGAAGTAAGTGAAAGAGAAGTTAATCAACTTATAAGCCGGGAGCGTACATTATTCGAAGAAGAAATTTCAGAGGAAATTGATGGCGGAGAAATGATGAGCGACCCCTCGTTACCCCCTGAGTCTGCAGAGCCGGAAAGAAGGGAAGTACAAGAATTTGTAAAAAATCCTAAATTAGACCCAGAAGAAAGGAGGAGATTAAAAAAGACCTCTAAGGACTATAGAACAGAAAGAAAATTAAACGAGACTGAAATTGTGACAGAAGATGAGGAAACAAACGAGATGAATTACGTACACCAGAAGAATAAACGCAATTATAGTGACGAAACGAAAAGGAAAAAGGAGATAACAAATGAACCGCACGCTGGTCGACCGCAGGAAGTAATTTAAAGGTCCTGATTGCTGGACTAGAAGATGAATTTATCGGCTAACGTTTAGAAGGCGATCGAACGAGTAAACAAGACACGCACACAAATTAACCAAAGGGAACAAATGGGTTAAACTCTTCCCCGGGGCAATAAAGAAAAATTTTCTTTTCTTTTAACAAATCTTTTACCATTTAATATATAATCAAATTAATCTCCCCCCCACCCCCACCCCCACCTCGGAAAGTTGACTGAAAGGCATGATTCCGGTTTGGAGTTAAAAATGTTCATATAACTATATGTATTTCATATTTTCTTTTTCATATAGCATACATTTTTCAGGTTATTTACTGCATATCGTTTATAAAACGTTTTATATTATGTTTCACGTTCTAGTATCGTGGCGTTTGGCTCAGAAGTTTAATGGGAAAATAGTCATGAGTAAGAGATTGGCGTGAATGCCTAGATAGCATGTTTCACGCGTCCGAATCAGCTCTCTTTAAATTCCTTGAGCTTAAGGGAATCGAGTGGAAAATTTATAAAAAAGAATTCATTAAGATTTCGAGAGAAGAAATTTTCTTGTTTATCATTGCTCATATAAAATTTTTTTTTTGTCTTAACGAAATTGTTCCTGAATTAATCATGATTCCCGTCCTCTTAACCTCATGCGCCATACACGTTGGGGCGCAAACCCTCTCAAATCACGGAGTCCTTTTCCAACCAATGGGCTCCCTAATTCTGCAAGGCCCCACGTACACTTTCAGTGCACGTCTCAGTCTGAAGCCCAACTATCGAAGCCTGCTAATCCTGCACCACCTCGTGATTTCGAGATCACGTATATCGTGAACTCCTCATTTACGAAGGAGGCCCTTCACCACTTCAACGCTTCCCTGTCTAAGGGAATAGACCTTCAGGATGTAACCCGGTACCTGCGCAGGGTCGCCCTAAAGAAATCGGAAGAAGGAATGTCCTTCACCGTATCCTACGCCACCCTCACCCTGTGTCTTGCGTTGGGAATAGCAGTCATCAGAATTGCGATCTGAAAGAGACGGTGCTGTCGCCGAGATCCTCCACCGGTACCAACTGCCAGGTTTAAAATCCCTGCATCTGGCCCCCTGGAAGCTCAGGTGACCAGATCGCCGACGCCCCCAAGAAGCCCCCCCTCATGAATTTCGCTTTTCACCGACGAGCCCAAGTTTCGTCAGAAGATTGCCCTAGGCAATTAGTCATATCGCACGCCAGAATCAGCAACTAACGTTGGCTACGAGGAAATGGGCATTCCCGTAATTAAGACTTAAACCATTTCTCCCATCTGGCCCCTTTGTGTTTTTCCCCATTTTTAATACTTACGAAAAAATGACCGAATGAAGGTAGTTTAATTTATTGAATTAAATTTACATGGTAGAATTGAATTGCTAAAGTAATAACTTCATTCGGTAGTTAGTACGTAACTAACTGATAATTAGTGATGTGTTTAATTTAATTAAATACATAATATTTTCCTTCAGTGATTAGTGCTTAACGAATTAGTGTTCGATTTACGAGCCTTACTGAAATGACCTCTCTTTATGCAACTATTAAGTTTCTCCGTCTGTGTATTTCAAATTTTCTCCCTGCTATATCGCTTTCCTTTATTTATTTTAAAAGCATATTAACTTATAAAACAATTATGATATCATTTTGTGTCATAAAGCGAGATTGCGAAAGTCTCTCGAAAGCAACTTTCTGTAAATAGAGATCAGATGCTGACAAATTTGTTTTCGCGCTGACGATGCGGATAAAGCTTGCATTCGAACTAATTGTTGACCGTACCTGATAACTAAATTATACTGCAAAATATAAATTCATATAATTTAATTCAATTAACTAATAAAGTAGGCCCTCGGAATGTTGGCTTTCGTCTTTCGGTTGAGTATGCAAATTTTAGTATAGAAAAAAGAAAAAAAAGAGTTTTTCCATTTTTACTTATAAAATTTGTGAACTTTATGAGATTTATGAAAATTTAATTTAGTCATCCCTTTGGAAAACTATAAGAGTCGTTAGGCGACTCGTCGTACGAATTATTCCTCCTAAAGAAAGCACTTTCCACCCGTCCTAAACCGATAGACGCATTTTTCATGATGTTAACATAAAGGAAAATGAAACTATATTGAAGGCTGATCCGTTTCCACATCGGATTATTTAATTTAGTGAAAGGTGTTGCCTTTGTAAGGCATTCAGAAATTAAAATTTCCCCGTATAATGTGATCTTCTTGCTGTGTATTTCTTTTCTAAAACCTACCCTTTCCTCTACTTATATATTAATTACACGGTGAGTCAATACACATGTCAGTTTTCCCAGGTATAAGTTACGAGGCAAACATTTTAGTACCCGCGATGGATATTCTACGACTATAGGACTATAGGGCAACTTTTGAAGAGAGTGCCGTACACCCTTAAAAAGAATTAAACGTATTTATCCTGCAAATGTGATTTTCAGAATAAATCAATATATGTTGTTTGACTCACGGTATTTATTATGTAAATTTAATTTTTAGCTTATTGACTTGACAACTTTCAATTTATTTATAAATAGTAAGCAAGCTTAACTAGGTTAATGTTCGATTGAATTTCTCATATTTTCATTGGAACTACGAGTTCTAACGTATCTAGATAAACCTAAGTAAACTAATTTCATGTTTTGAGAGTTGCCTCTCCACTACAAAGCATTTCCTCTCACGGAGCATTTATCTTTCCGTATTCACGGACCACTGAAGTCCTTCGTTCGGCCTCAAGTTCCCTTAGGGACTCAATACTTTTTTTTTTTTTTTTTTTGGAAGGAACGAATTTGTTATACACAAGCCACTTGATTCCCCATAATACCCCATGTTTTATCTTCAATATTTAAAACAGCCCTTCAGATAAACCTCGAGTGTCCTCATCGACTCGTGCGATGCCCCCCCCTTTTTTTCGTTGTTCTTAAATGCTTGAACAGCGCATCAACGGGACGCAAACCCCTAAGTTGCGCTCTCCCCCACAAATTAGTCTCCGTTGATTGGGCTCGCCTCGGCGCGTCTTGGACTCTGACGTAGGAGGGATGGAGTACGAAAACAGATGCGGGGAAAAAACCCGTTAGAAGATATCTGGCGCTTCGTCGGGAATGAGTGATAGGCCGGGTGGCGATCTGGTAATTCTCCGAGTAGGCCTTTGAGAGGGTTTGCTCGTTAAAGACTAAATTTGAGTTTCATTGAGTGAGATTTGAGCTTTTGAGACATTGAGTTTGAGAGAATAGAGAGTTTATGAGGGAATATTGAGAACCATTAACCTAAACTACTGCGAGGGATGTAGTGGATGGGCAACGTCATAACTTAAATAATTTGATTAATGTTAATACTAGTTTAAGAAAAAACCTGAACTTAATCGTATTATATTTCGAATTTGAGATCGAACTTGTAACCAAATGTGACTTCAATTTATTGATTAAAAGCTATGCAAACAAACTATTTCATTATCAAATACACACTGAAATCGGGGGTACAGAAGTAAGCGGAGGATAAAGAATTCACGCAGAGGGTCACTAAATTTAAGAAAGATTTATTATAACTTCAATTTACTCATCGAGCTTTAACAGTGACCTTCGAGAAAAACAATTTGTAATATATATATATATATATATATATATATATATACTACCGGTTAAAAGTTTAAGTACACCCTGACATAGTCATAAATTTGAAATTTTGTTTGAAGTTTTTTATTTATTAACAAAGTTATCATGACACAAATTCATAAATACAAACATGGGAACTTAAATAACAAAAAATCAGGACAATTTTCCAAAAGCAAAGTCTAAATTTTAGATTCATCAAAATAGCCTCCTCTAGCAACAATTACAGCAGAACAAATTCGAGGCATGCGCTCAACAAGAGAAAGAAGATAGTCTGGTGAAAGCTGCTGCCAGCACTTTTATAAGAGTTCCCAGAGCTTCTGAGCACTAGATGGCTGCGTGGCTTTCACTCGTCGATCCAGTTCATCCCACACTAGCTCGATGGGAATCAGATCCGGGGACTGTGCTGGCCAATAGGGCATATCATACTTTTCCGAGTCCGAATTTCACTCTGGCTAATATGTATTTTTATGTAAAATTTAATTCTAAGAGGGGTTTCTTTTCTGCAACTTTTCCCAAAAATCGCGTTATCATGTTCAAAATTGCAGTTATCTGTTCTATGTTGAAATACCAAATATTCAATTGAACACAACCTCATATTTTTAACCCTTTGTCGTAATTTGTTGCCATTTAGACACATTAACTTTGCTTAACTCTTACACAGGTTTAATACATACATACATACATAAGAAAAAAAATCTACTCATTTGAATCTTCGTAACCATTTGGACGCAGAAGGCGAAATTCAACATTCTCTCAATAGATGGCTCTGAGCAATTACGCCAGTTTTAATTGTGACAGGGAGATTTCATTTTGGCAAAGTGATCGAGGAGCATTACACTATCACGTGGGAGCCTCAAGGAAAGTACCTCTCCCTTTTCACTCCCGAGGAACCTGGAGAAGGAGAAAAGCCTGCTCATAAGATCGCTCAGGGCCTGCATGAGTGGCTTCTGGATCACGGAGATGACGAGAGCCTTGTAATGATTGGAGGAGACTCTACCAACACCAACACGGGGTGGTCTGGAGGCGCCATAGCCCTGTTGGAGAAGATGCTGGGTCGCAAGTGCCACTGGATGATCTGTCAGCTCCATGTGAACGAGCTCCCACTGAGGCACTTAATCATCAAGCTGGACGGCCCTGTAACTCCCCGGTAAGGCTTCAGTGGGCCTATTGGAAAACTTCTTGAGAAAGTGAATGAACTTCAGGTCAACTTCGACTTCAAACCAGTAGAAGGAACTGAAGATATCATAGAGCTGCAAGTAGAGATAGTCAAATCTCTCTCCACAGAGCAGCACAACTGCTATCTTCTGATCAAAGCCATCAAGTCTGGAAGTCTCATTCCACAGTTGGCTGGTCTCAAGTGCGGACCTCTGAACCAATCCAGGTGGCTCACTACTGCACAGGCCATCTTGCTGTTGTGGATGAAGGAGCACGGACTGAAGGGGGAGGTGTAGAGGAGGCTCAAGGTCCTCGTGAAGTTCTGCCTTAACTTCTACTTCAAAATCTACTACGACATCAAAGTGAAGCACCACCTCAAATTTGGTCCTGCACACGTTTTGTCAAGCCTGAGGCTGCTGAGGAACCAGACTACCGAGGTCAGGAACATCTCTTCTGCAGTGATTAGAGGAGCTTACCACGCACATCCTGAGAACATCCTGGCTTCATTCCTGTGCAGTGAAGATGAACATCAGAGAGCTTTTGCTGTGAGCCAGATAGAGAAGATCAGAGAAGGAAGAGACTTTGGTGATACGACAGTGAGGCCCCATAAAAATCCCAAAGTCAATCTGCAAGCCACTTCACCTGAGGATCTCATCAACTGGGAATCAGAAAATATTTACGAGCCTATTTTCACCTGCAAGATGACCTTGACTGAGCTCGAGGATCTCAGGAAAACTCCACTCAAAGTGGACGCTTTCTCTGTTCATAGTCAGTCCTGCGAGAGAGCTGTACAAGAAGTCTCAACTGCTTCCCAAGCTGTGTACGGTCACGAGAGGAGAGATGGGTGGGTGAGAGCCAGGATAGACCATCGAGAAATGCTCCCAGTGTTCAGATCGAAGCAGGACACACTTAAGAGCTTTTCAGGTTCGAGTGGCTGATGAAGAGGCTGAAGCCATCGTTAATGCTCATAAGAGCTGAAAGTCCTCATAAGATCGTAATATAAGATCTTATGAGGCCACGCTTTTCAGGGATCCAGGAAGAACAGGCGTGTAAACCTACACGTGGAGGTGGAAAGTCTCCCGCTACTCGATCAGAGTAGAGCTGGTGAGCTGCGCCTATTGTTTGAAGAAAAACTTAAAATTCTTAAGTTTTACGTGAAGTCTAAACATTTTTTCAGCACCCAGAGGTGTTGAAACACGCAAGAAAGCAAGGATGAGGTCAGAAAAGCAGCTTTCAGACTAAATCATATGCAGAACAGCTGCGCGCTTTGGTTTGGGTGCCCTGAGGCTGCGTTAGGCAGCCTTCAAATCAGAAAATCGCGATTTTGACCATGAAAATGAGATTTTTCGGAAAAGTTGCAAATAATAAACCCATCTTATAATTAATTTTTACATAGGAATACATATTAGCCACTTTGTTTTTCCAAAATTTCAACCCTGAACCCAGAGTATGATATGCCCTACTGGCCATTCCATAACTGTGAGCTGACGTTGCCGTTGTTTCTGCTTCAGGTAATTTTGACACAGCTTGGAAGTGTATTTAGGATCGTTGTCTTGCTGCATTATGAACTGTTAGCCAACTAGTCGCAGTCCAGATGTGATGGCATGGCGCTGTAGAATGCTGTGATAGCCACGTTGGTTCAGTATTCCAGTGACTTTGTGGAGATGTGTAACTTGCTCCCCTGCAAAACATCCCCAGACCATCACACTTTCTCCACCGTGCTTCACTGTTGGCACAACACACTGCTGTGTCATTCTTTCACCCGCTCTGCGCCGCACAAATACTCTGCGTTTGGATCCAAACACTTCGAACTTTCATTCGTCAGTCCAAAGGACAAATTTCCACTGCTCAACAGCCCATTTTTGGTGTTTTTTAGCCCAGGCTAGCCTTTTCTTTTTGTTCTGGAGTCTCAGCATTGGTTTCTTTGCTGCAGCTCGTCCTTTTAATCCTGCCTTTCTTAGTCTTCTCTGAACAGTTGATGTTGAAACTGTTGTACTTCTGTACTTCTGGAGTTGTACAGCTTGGCTTTGATTTCAGGTGCTGTGAGGCGTCTGTTGCGCAGACTGGTGACTCGGATATACTTGTCCTCTGAGTCTGTTGTGGTTCTTGGTCACCCTGACCTTTTTCTGTCCTTATTTTGACCAGTTTCTTCGTACCGTTTAATGGCACAGAAACTCACAGAAACTTAATTTTTTTGTAGTTTGCCTCAGTGATTGGCCCTCATTTCTCAAAGTTAGAATCGATTGTCTTTTTTCTGTTGTTAACTGAGCTTTGGCACCCATTTTTGCTTTATGAAACACAGAAATATACTGTAAACTACACAGTTAGCTCATTTTATATGTAAAGACCTGCAGCGCATGTTAATAACTGAACACATGTATTAACATAATCCTGAAGAAACACACTAGCCCAGAAAAGAATTTTAAACTGTTTTTGGACATTTGTGCAGAGCTAATGGCATTAATTTTAGGTTGCATGCTAGACGTCAATTAACACATTTTGAAGGCTATTTTGAAGACGCTTCTGTGTTACAACACACTGCATAGAGCAGATGCATTGAAGCATACTGTACAATATGAAAGCCAGGTAAGCAAATTCATCTCTAGTACCTGTTAAGTTTACATTTGAAGTTTATGTCATGAGCTAAGCAGCAAAACATTGGAAATTAGTAGGTGTACTTAAACTTCTGACAGGTAGTGTATATATATATTATATATATATATATATATATACACACACCAGTGTATATATATATATATCTATATCTATATATATGTACAGGGTGGGCGGAAAGTAGCTCCCTATTTTGGATTGGTAAAAAAATACGTATATTATCCATTTATTTCAGAAGAAATAATATGAAAAGGTAGGCATACATGGTAGGTTTTCTCTAAAATTCAATGTGGGCTCCAACTCTTTCCACCAGCTTCTGGAGCCGCCCAGGAATGGCGTCCACTGACTTTAGCAGGAACTCCGGCGGGATGGAGGACATGACTTCCCGAATTCGGTCCTCCAGTTCTTCCAATGTCCTCGGTTTGGTGCGGTAGACTTCTTCCTTTACCCACCCCCAAAGAAAGAAGTCGCACGGTGTTCAAGTCGGGGCTCCTGGCTGGCCATTGATGTGGACCACGACGACCCATCCAACGCCCAGGGAAGTGGGCATCCAGCCACTCACGGACAACAAGAGCGAAGTGCGGAGGGGCGCCATCTTGCATAAATATCAGATCGTCGATGTTCTCCCATGTGCTGACAACCGGCCAGACCTCGTTTCGCAACATAGCAAGGTACCGCAAGGTACAGCAAGGTACCGCTCCCGAGCTGCCTGGCGAGTTGACTTTCGTGGACTCCGTGCGAACATTTCCTGAACTGCCTGCACCGTCTCCTGGGCCCTGGATGTCGAAGGGCGACCACATCTTCGAACATCTGCCACAGACCCCGTGGTCATGAGCTTCGAGTGGCAGTCCTTGATTGTTTTCGGGTCCACTTGGGCACGTGGTCCGTGAATGGCCCGCCACCATCTTTGAACTCGAACGACAGATTGCCAAACTTCGTACCGTGCCGCCAACTGGGCACGCTCCTGCAGTGTTAAACGCTCAGCCATGTTACCCTTCAATCTGAAATGAAAAAAAAAATGAACGTTAAAATTGTACCACTTTAGAGAACACACCATAACACTATAACAATACAATCACAATTTATACATAATTTATATGTAATTTAAATTAGGGAGCTACTTTCCGCCCACCCGTATATATATATATATATATATATTAACAAAGTTCATGACAAACATTTCTCTCGCAGCCTTTTATTAAAATTATTATAATTCATTACACTCGACTTCGCCGCAAGAAAATTAGTTGATTCCGGAATATTATTATTGTGTAGGTTAAATATATTAGGTTCAAAACAATATTATATTTAAACGCATATCAGTATTACCTTGGTTACCTAGGTTTATGCTTTCGCGACGAAGAGCAAGCTTGTCACTCCACCTAAGACTTGCAGTTTAACATGGAATCAGAACCACGCCTTACCACGGGGGTTCAGAAATTACAAACTTTTCCCCCGTACTCGATCTCATTACCCCACGATCAGCACCCAGCGTCTTTAGCATTAGGCTATCCAGGGTACCCATTTATCTACCAGCCAATTTTATTGTGTGGAAGGATAAACAGTTGGGCTTTGTTTCGTGTCGGCTGCCGTCACATGGGCTCGTTCACGGGAATTTGTAGTCAGTGATGCTAACCAATGCACTACCGACATACTTCATAATAAATTTATTCAATTCATCCAATGTAAAACAAATCCAAGGGCTTTAACATTCAATTTTTGTTACCTCTCTCTCTCTCTCTCTCTCTCTCTAGTTCGAGTTTGCACTCGGCTAGTTCGGGTTGGGCCTCGGTTAGTTCGGGTTGGGCCTCGGTAGTTCGGGTTGGGCCTCGGTTAGTTCGGGTTGGGCCTCGGTTAGTTCGGGTTGGGCCTCGGTCACTAGTGGGGTTCCTCAGGGTTCTGTTTTGGGGCCACTGTTGTTTATCATTTACATAAATGATATCGACGGTGGCATCGTCAGTCGGATCGCCAAATTCGTTGATGACACCAAGCTTGGGGCCAGTGTTGGGACGCTAGAAGCGATCGAGGTACTGCGTGCGGACCTTGGTAGGATAGGAGAGTGGTCCTAAAAATGGCAAATGCCGTTTAACTTGGGTAAATGCAGTGATGCACATTGGCTACGCCAATCCCAAGTCGGACTACTCGATGTTGGGGAGTAATATCGAGGCCACTGATTTGGAAAAGGACTTGGGTGTGCTAATTAGCAGCGACCTGAAGTTTACCAAACAGTGCGTAGATGTGGAAAAGAAAGCCCAGAAGCTGTTGGGTTATATCAGGAGGCAATTTCAGTTTCGGAACAAGGAGATTGTGCTCTCTTTGTACAATTCCCTGGTTTGGCCGCACCTGGAGTATGCTGTGCAGTTCTGGTCGCCCACCCTCAGGAAAGATACTGAGAGGCTGGAGCGAGTGCAGGCGAGGGCCACAAAGTTAATTCCTTCCGTTAGGCATATGGGCTACAATCGACGCTTACGCGTCCTGAACTTGTTTTCGCTGGAAACTCGGAGACTGCGCGGTCAACTCATCGAGGTTTTCAAGCTCTTACGCGGGTTCAACGATGTCGATTTTGAAAGCATGTTTAGTTTAAATGATAACCCAACTCGCAACAATGGTTGGAAGTTGGATTTGAAACGGTTTAGGACTAGTGTGTGTGTGAATTACTTTACCTATAATATCTGTGACACGTGGAACAGGTTACCTTCAGAAGTTGTGAACAGTTCCTCTGGGATCACTTCAAGAAAAGGTTAGACCAAATCTTGCACACTATGTAAGGGTGTAGAAAATTTTCCCTGGCACCCGTTGCCATTGCTACCTCCTCGGTATGGGCCGCAAGGCATTTTGAGGTACTTCTTTTCCTTGTAACTCCTCCTTGTAACTCTCTCTCTCTCTCTCTCTCTCTCTCTCTCTCTCTCTCTCTCTCTCTCTATATATATATATATATATATATTAGTGGTGGACCGGATATCCGCAGATGCCATCCGCATCATTTTTAACATCCGCATCCGCACTTCTGACTGCGGATGTTATGCGAATATTACATCTAACAAATTATGCAATTTACAATTAAATTAGCTTTTAAAGTAGCTTATAAGGCCCAGTCATACACATTTCATGTAAAGTATTAATTATTAATGAACAAACAAATATATAAACTTCAAATTATAAATACCTGCTAACACAGTAAATTGAATGAAACTTGTTTCATTGAATTTTCTGTGGCTGAAATTCTTGAGAAAGTTATTATTTTTATCATAATGAAAACATTAATATTAATTTTAATTCTTATGCATTGCCTGCCATAATAGTAATATCACGAAATTTGAAAAATTATGTCATATATTCATAATTCTATATTATATTGATAGATTAACTAAATATTCGCATCCGCATCCGCAGATATTGAAAAATTGACATCCGGTCCACCACTAATATATATATATATGCAGTAAAATCACAGAATAACACGTGATCTTATTAATAAGCAAACAACCACAGGGAAAAGGAGAAAGAAACGAAATCCGAGCGCTTTCGCGATATATTCACATCTTCAGGGAAAAACAAGTAATATTACTTGTTTTTTCCTGAAGATGTGAATATATCACGAAGGCGCTCGGATTTCGTGTTTCTTTTTCCTTTTCCCTGTGGTTGTTTGTTTATATATATATATATATATATATATATATATATATATATATACAGTATAATATATATATAAGGAAGGAAATGCTGGTTTGTAAGGAATAATTAATGGAATGATACCCCATATAACTCTCGAACGGGCTAAAGGGGGCAATCAACACGATTAAAGAGATGTACGCCCTCCCACAACTCATCATACCTAAAATATGAAGGTTGATAACTCTCTCAAACCGCGCTCATCAAACATCAAATGCCAATTAAGGCATCTTATTCTGAATGTGGGCACGCCGTCGGGGGTTCTTTTTTTTGCGTGAACCCCCAGTTCACGCAAAAAAACATTCAATACAGACTCAGTACATTATTGTGCAGTTAGGTTTTCACTACACACACACACACACACACACACACACATACAAACACACAGCACTCAACAGCAACGACAATGGATTCCGCTGATGCATTTTATATATATATATTTTGTTTTTAATAAAAAAAAAAATTTCGATTTTTCAGAATCGACGCTTCTGTCTAACTTTTCAATGCTGTACACAGTGGCACCAGTTTTTTCAACCCAAGAAGCAGAGTCTGCACCCACCTCTGGCTTAACAAGCAGTTCTACCTTCGGCTGAGACCGCACACGTGTCGGGCTACACCATTCTTGAATTGTAAGTACCGCATATCCAAATTTGTCGATAATATTAGCCTAGTGGATAAGTGCCTCAACAGTATGGAGATCGTCATTAAACTGTAGGCCTAATGTAGGGAAACAGGTTATCCCATACTTTATTTTTTCCTGAGAATTGTAAAATTTGAATTACTTGTATAATGTTAGTGTAAATAATCCATACTTTCCAACACACTTGGATATACTATATATATGTATATGTATATAAATTATATATATGGGCTACGTAGTGGCCGATGTCGTAACACCGCTTCTCGGAGATCAGCGAAGTTAAGCGACATTTGGTCTGGGTAGTAGTTGGATGGGAGACCGTCCTCTGCGCCTAGATTATGTAGCGACCCGTGGTTCGGATCCCACGTAAAGCTTGTAGGTCCCCTCCGTCATATGACCTTAGATGTTGCGAAGGAGGTTAAACAACCCCAATTAAAAAAAAATATATATATATATATATACAGTATACACACACACACACAAGGATAGATAGATAGATAGTCATCTTCATATTTGCATAATTTTTATTTTAGTGCATTTTAAGCAAAAACTAGGCAAAATATTTGTTAAGTTTTTTATACAATTGTCCGTAAGACTGGCCTGGTGGATACACGACTCTCCAGCACGGAGATCGTCATTTTAAACTGTAGGTATAACGTGGAGCAACAGGTCAACCCATAATTTATTTTTAACTGCGAATTGTAAATTTTAATACTCGTATACTGCTAAGTAATTAATCCATACTTTCAAACACACTTTGTGTATATATATATATATAGTCATGCGGTTTGCTTCTACAAAGCTTCAATTTAATATTTAGGAGAAATCCAATGACAAGGAGGAATGTAAATGCCATGAAAAGTCTTCTTTAATGCGCAACGTTTCGAGCAATACGCTCATCATCAGGCTAGATAATAACAATATGAAATTAGAATCAATAAATAAATGTGAACAAGACAAAATAATTTCTAAAAAACCTATTCATTAAAAGCAAATTTTAAAAAGACTAAAAGAAAAGGGTTAAATTCAAAGTTATAAAAATTTACATATAAAATTACAAGAAATTTAAAAGCTATTTTTAAATTACATATAGTAAATTTGAAATTAGTACACTGGAATAATTAACACTAATACAATGGAATAATTAACACTACGAACCTTTCAATGCTGGTTCCGAGGCACGAGTAATTTAAAACAAAACAAAACAGGAAACAAGCTATGGGTTGGGCGGTTGGAGTTATAAGTTAGGGGAAGGGGGATTATAAAAAATTGGGGAGGGGGGAGTGGAGTTGGGGAGGGGGGATTATAAAAAATTTAGAGGGACAGCTGAGGAATCCACGTTTAGAGAAGGGGTCAATGTTTTAATATAAAGAGATTCCAAAATTCTAAGTGAGTTAGGACAAGAATTACAACCGAGAATTTTAAAATTATCTAAAGTGACATCAGTTTTACATTTTATACTGTGTTCCCGAATACTGGAGGCTTCTTTTTTATTTAAAATTTTACCTGTTCGGCAACTTATTCCCATATGCGAATAAAATCTAGTCCTGAGGGAGCGCACGGTGCTGCCAATGTAAGTACCAAGGAGACACCTTGGGCAGGTATATAAATATACAACACCGCTACGCAACGAATCAGGAGTTCGATCCTTCGCTGAGAAAAAGCTACCTAAAGACATTTTGTTAATAAATATAATGCGAAAATCAGTATGATAAAAAAAATTTCTTAACAACTTTGTAAATTTAAGTTTAAATTCTTTATTCATGGGACCCATTTCAGGTACCAGGAAATATTTTATATCTTTAGGCACTGAAATACAGGAAAGTTGAGGGCTATAAACATTATTTAAGAAAGATCTTATTAGTTTATCTACATATTGAACAGGAAAACTATTATTGGTAAAATATGATCTTAAATTATTAAATTCATCGTTTAGTAAGGTAAAACTAGAGGTCAAATTATATCCTCTGAACAAGAGAGTTTTAATACACGACATCTTATAGTTAAAATCAGTAAAACTAAAGAAATTCATGCCCAAACCAGTAAAAGTGGGTTTCCTGTAAACTGATGTAGTAATAGTATCACCTTTTTTCGAAATTAAAAGATCTAAAAAGGGAAGGGAGCCATTTTTCTCAGTTTCCATTGTATAAGTTATATTGGGGTGCAGAGAATTTAAGAAGTTAAAAAATTGTTGCGCTTGTACAGCATTATCAAAAACAGCTATCGAGTCATCAACGAAGCGTCGATAGAAAATTGGTTTACAATGGGTGGGAGATTGTCTAAAAATTACACTTTCTAAATGAGTCATAAAAAAATCAGCTGATAGAGGTCCGACGGGTGATCCCATCCCAACACCATCAATTTGTTGGTAAACCTTATTATTGAAAGTAAAATAACATTGCTTAAAAACCAATTCTAAAAGTTCCTTAAAATAAGACCATGAAAAACCATGAAAACTATCATCAGAGCTAAAAACCCTATCTAAAATAATGGCAATAGTTTCTGATACAGGTACATTCGTGAAAAGCGACTTTACATCAAAACTGACAAAAAACTTTTTTGAATCGAAATTCTTACTAAGAAGATCTTTTTGAAATTCATAAGAGTTATTTATAGTATAAGCATTTTTCGCAAAAGGTGACAGGAGACCAACAACAAATTTTGCCAATTGAAAGGTAGGTAAGTTATACGAAGCTAAAATAGGACGGAGAGGTGTTCCAACTTTATGGATTTTAGGCAAACAGTATAATTGAGCAAGATCAGAACCAGATACGAACAACTGAGAGTAAGTATCATTTTTTATTATCTTTAAAGACTTTAATCGTGACAAAAATCTATTAACTTGGTCTTCCAACCTTAAAATGACTTTATTGACGGGTTCAAGAATTTGTTTGAATTTGCTAACATCACTTAGGATTTCATTAGTTTTATTTATGTAATCAGATTTATTCAAAATAACAACTCCGTTGCCCTTGTCCGGTCTAGTCACAACAATCTCCTGGTTCTTTGCCAAATTCTTAATAACCTGCAAGTCACTCTTCTTAAATATGAAGGATTTAAATTTAAGGTTTCTAAGTTTGTGAAAAAATTCATGAGTTAAATTAGCAAACTGACATTTAAAATTATTGAAATCACCGACATGGGGAACATTTTTCAAGCCATTAAAAAATTTTTCAAAGTAAAGAAAAAACGAAGGCTTATATATTTGAAATAACGGAAGCTTAAATTGCAAGCCAAATGAGAGTAAAAACCTTTCCCGAGGGGATAGGGTGTAACTAGAAAAATTCGAAATTACTTTATCAGAATTGAAAAAATTAGGTGAATTCAGGCCCAGGGCCTTTAACTTACGTTCATGAGTTTCAGAAATGGTAGAATGAAACTTTTCAAGTTCACGTTGTACAAGAGAAATTATTAATAAATAATCCAACAACGAAAGGATATTTTTAAGGGTAATTATATGATGCTCAAGCGACTTATTATGCGAGTCTGAAATTTTGATTTTATAATTAATTTCATTATTTAATAAATATTCCAGGGAAGATTGATAAAATTCAGAGTCATATAGATTGTCACTATAAAGTTTGAAGTAAACGAATTTCGGGAAAACCCTGCAGGTACGACACATTTCAAGAAAATAACAATCGAGTTTTGACTTGAGAAGCTTTCGTGAAGTCTTCCAAACATGGCGATAAGCCCTAAGGCCATCTTGTCCATACCTTGAGTATATATAGTCATGCGGTTTGCTTCTACAAAGCTTCAATTTAATATTTAGGAGAAATCCAATGACAAGGAGGAATGTAAATGCCATGAAAAATTGGATTGATTTGTGCATATTTAGAGGTGGCGCATCTCGAAGCCTTAATTTCATTATACAGTTTGGGGTGGTAAATTTCTTCAAACTTGCACCACCCTTAAATATTAATGGATTTAGCTCAAAATCCGGGCTGAGGTCTTTTTCCATATAAGGAATGAGAAAATGCATCAGAAGCTCTTATTTGTGCCTTTTAATTTTTTACCATTTATGTGTGGATCACCCTAATATATATATATATATATATATATATATACATATGCGCTTCGCTTCGGTGACTCCGAATCCATCGGCCCTTGGATCGGAGCCCGGTGACGTCAGGCGGCGCACAACAAAACCCAGCTGTTCAGTAGTTTCGGGAATCTTTCACCATTATGGCGACCCCAATCAAAGGGTTCGTGTCGCGACTGACTCGTGGCTCCTTTCAATAGATGTCTAATTCTTTTTGATAACTTTTCTGACTATTTTTGATAGGTGGAGGCACAACCTCATCGAAATAACTCCATAAATTAACCTTCGGCTTCTTTTTCATAGGTTCTTGATCTTCTCGTGAAACAAAATCAGTTGCTTCATCGCTATAGGTTATATTACGTGCAGGACTAGCGTTAGGTAGTGCAGCCATAATGATTATCTCATTGTTTACAAACTCAGGCACTGTCATGCAAGCAAATTTGAAACGAGAAACTAAAACGTGAGAAATCTGCCTTCCACTGTCTGAAACGATTCTGTAAATTTTCTATTAAATCGTTTTTCATAGTATGAACATCTGCATCATCAGTTATGTTGGCAAAAATACCACGAGACCTGTTACATCGGGAGACACCATGTGAAGACAAGAAGAATCAGAGGAAAGGTCATTCGTTAATTTTTCACATCGACTAAGAAGCTTTACAACACACTGAATTAGAGTCCACTGATGATTATTCAAGGTTGCTACAGTATGTCATAGTCCGAGGAGTATGCAACAACCGCAGATTTTCGTTGAAGAAGTCGTTGTAGCATATAGAATGTACAGTTCCATTGGGTGATAACGTCTCTTATAAGTTTGTTTTCGGGTAAATTATGTTGCTTCTGGAATTCCTTAAGTCTGTCAAAGGCTGGAGATGAATAATTAAAATGCAACAGATTGGGCACGCAATTGCACATATCTCTGAAACATACTTCTGGCTACGAAGGGCTTCATCAACTGCAAATGCTAAAGTATGATTCACAAAAGCAACAGAAGTAATTCTGAGGACGCTAATAGCTTTAGTAATATTACAGCCATTGTCGTGCATAACTGCATGCACACGATCGCTCTCTATTGACCATTCTTGCAATATAGAAGTTATTGCAGTTGCAAATTTTTCTGCCAGATTTTTGGTGGCTAAAACATGCTGCTTTTGTTTACATTTACTATTAATTCTATATGCTGTCAAACTGATAAAGGCTTCAGTTTTTTTATAGTGACGCCTAATAACCCAAATAAAAATAATATTCGGAGTTCGGTATTCAGCCGAATAGTTTTACACCAAATATTCGGTATTCGGTGAATTTTAGTATTCGGTACATCCCTAATACTCGTATCTATAATGTTACACACAAACCATGCATGGAACAAGGAACTCTTCTGGGAAAATTCAATCCACTATAGTCTGAATAAATAATGGTAAATGACAAATACTAAAGTTTTTCTTTTTCGTGATGGAAGCCCAACGTGAGCAACTGGTCATGACCGGGTTATGATTTACTTTTCCCAGAAGAGTTCCTTGTTCCGTGCGCAGTCTATGTAACATGTGACCATTCTGAGTTGTATCGTATATATATTATATTAGGGTGAGCCACACATGTATTGTAAAAACGTAAATTGCACAAATAAGAGCTCATTAAGCATTTTCCCATTCCTTATATGGAAAAAGACCTCAGACCGGATTTTGAGCTAAATCCATTAATATTTAAGGGTGGCAAAAGTTTAAAGAAATTTGCCACCCCAAACTCGGGGGCAATGCGGGCGATTTTAATTTTCATATCAATCCCATTCACAAGTAGCTTCTCGAACGAGAAATCAGTGTGCAAGCGACCACAACAGTCATAAATTTTCTTTTTAGATTTATTAAAATTATTTTTTAGTTCTTTCAGCTTAAAGAACATAATAGCCCTCATCCGTCAAATAGGTTTCTTTCGCGTCTGACCATATCATACGGCAACTCGTGAAAAGTGTCTCTTTTGAAAGCTAGACCGTACCTCCCCTCAGGTAAAATTTTGAACAACCCTTTGTCTTTAATATTTCTACTCGTCTCTGATTTTACCATCAAAGTACGTACTGGTGTATCTTTGTTTACGATTTTAAAAAGTAAATCGGCCGAAAGGTTCGAGTTTTTCAAACTCTCGCTTAATTCTCTCACATATCCTCGGCAGTGTCATAATGCCCATGGCCTAGTGTTATTTCTGTAGTGTACGTAGTACTGTACACCACTTTTCCCTGCTGAAAGTATAGTATCGTCCTAAACTACATCTGCTTTTTCCGCATTCATTCCATCTTTTAAGAATCATAAAAACGGTTTCTTTCTTCTCAATACTTAAAAGTTTGCTGGTCAATTAAAATTTACACTCACCAACCTCGTATGATTCACACTCCAGTTCGATAGGCCTATGAAGATCTGTTATAAAGGTGGACAGGGTATTGCCAGGGTGTGCATCCAAAGAGGCAGAGGAGGGCAGTATAACATAGAAATGGTCGGGTGACATGGTGTATACTATTTAATTTTCATTGTTGCACTCGCTTTGATATAGGAGTTGAAGCTTTCTGGGTACCCTATCCATTTCACCAGATAAATCTTTGTCTTCCCTACGTCTTTGCTTCCTAAAATTTTCTCAATTTTAAAAACTTTTTCATAAATTAAATGTTACCTTCTGCAGCTCCTTACCATAAAAACCGACCTGAATATCTTCACCATTCAAGTCCGTGATATAGTACAGTACTACCCCATCTTTAGGCTTCATAGCGCTTACTTTAAAAATTTCCTGAGTCCATCCTTCCTCAAATCCTTTCGTGAAATTATTCCCTGGTCTTGACAGTCTTACATAATCATTGACCTTCAAAACGTTCTACAAATGGCGTTGCTCTGCGTTTTCACCTTTTTTCACCTTTCAATAATTAAAATTAAACTCTGCCAGCATGTTCTGAAAAGCTCGACCTTTAAATTCTTTCCCTAAATCTGTCCATAAATAACTAGGGATCCTGTTCTCCTTTAGCATCAATGCTTTCGTAGCTTTAGCAGCTGATTCAGGCAATTTATTTTTAAGAGGAATAAACTACAAGTATCTAGAGAAAACATCGATTAATTATAAACAGAATTTATCGGTACCCCGCCCGTACCCGTCATTATATGCCGAATGCCTCTGCATGTGAGTCAAATCTGCCTGCCAAATGAATCAATCGATGCGGCTTTTGTCTTAGTAGTTTTAAACCTTCTCTTCACAGGCTTATGAACTGTATAGGTGTCTTGCTTACGCAAATTTTCCCAACATCTTTTTTCTCTAAACCCTCAGTATATACACTTCTGTAGAGTTTTTCAACACCACTGCAAGAAGCTGGATTAGAAATATCGTAATAGTGTTTTCTTAATATGTTAGCCACTTGCGTATTTTAGAAATGCGTGGGTAGGGTTGTGCGTTGCTGATTGGTCTCTTCTTTTTATTTAGAGTTGTTACCCCCGTAGGCAAAGGCGTGCTCTGTTGTGGTATACGTGTTGTTTGTTCCAGGTCTTTTATTCTGTTCTGGTTGCCGATCAGCGTTTTTGGTAAGTTTATTTGCTGTAACCTCGATTTAATGTGACTCCATCCTGGTGGAAAGGGTCTATCCCACTTTCTTACCAAATCATGTACGATATCAATAATATTCGAATAACTGATTTTCGATTATATTTATTTTGTAGTGAAGCGTACACTTCGTGCGGAACCGCTACTACTTTCTTCATTATATTGAACTAGAAAATAAATGCCCCAAAACTGAAAATAAGATGGGGAGGAATAATCCACCTTTATGTATAATAATACGCTTTATCTTTGCCACAGTTTGTCTTTTACGAGCAAGAGCTCGTATTATGTCCTTTTAATAACGTAAGCGAGTCTTCTGCGAAGATGTCATTGGTACATTGCACTTTATAACATTCAGACAGACTTCACATATACATTTTAAAAAGTCAGGGTCTACATTTTTTAAAAACACCGGTTGGAGAGTGTGTAGGAGATGGGGAAAAGTTTTTATAAATTCACGGTATTTCTTTATGCGTTTCGTCATTCCGGGATATACACTCTTTCAGCTTCGTTTGGAAATATATTCGTTCTTAGAAGCACCCTAAATGTGTTTCCTGGGTGAAGGTAGCAGAGCAAATACCCTTCACGGCGGCTCGTCGCTTCGTTATAAACTTCCAAAAATTCCTTACGCTGATTCGAAAACATTTGACTGGCTAACACCTCAATTTACGATACATCTCGGCGCTGGGCGAATAATAGGAGATATGTGTTTAATGAAACATCATGCATATACCTGTTCTTGAAAAATAGGTTTTGGTTGATGAAGAACACGTGTATGTTAAGATGGTGGGAGAATACTGTAAATGTCTCGGTAAACGTTTTATTCATTTCTAACATGATATCGTCGATTACAATAACGGTATGCTCATCGCCCTTTATCGATAATGTCTTGGTAATCGTTGAAAATAGACTGATGTGTTGAGTAACATCATACAACTTTATATACAGGTTTCAAGAACAGAGCGTCTTTATCTTTAATGATTTTAAGCATAAACATGGTTTTACCACGCTCTTAGACGTTACTTTGCCAAGTATAATAAAATTTCAAGTACCGGTGTTTATATTCGTCAACCTCATTTTCTTCTTCAGAACCGTGAATGATGACAGGAACGTGTCGTGGATGTTGACGATGACGATGATAACGTTGTAGTTGTTGATGCATTAGTTCTCCAATCTCCAACCCCAAAACCATTATCGTTCATGAACCCGGCGTTCTGACTCCCTCAACAACAACAACATCACCCACGAACCCCAATTCGAAAATATGGGGACACTAGGATGATACCCACAAAGCAGAAACACCCTCTACTTCAGGTATGCCCCGTAATCGTGTAAAATTCTCTACGAGCGCGCCGTGTGTTGCATCCTCAACAAGTTCTAAAAATGTAATGGAGCCTCAGCCCTTCACATCTTACGCTACACCAACAACAGTAGGGTCAACCTCAAATAACATGGCCATACTTCTTCCTGTTCATTATCTCCTTCCACTGTACCCTCCACTTCGTCATCAATACCTCAACCCGCAGACGGAGGCGTATCAATCGAGTTGGTGCGCAACATTACAACCACCCCCGCGCTGGTGAGAAACCGTTACGCAGTCAGGATCGATCCGCGAGTCGTGTATATCAACGGTGCTAAACTGGGACTACGCCGCATAGTTGAACGTATCGTGGAGTTTGCCCTTCAGAGCAGTGACGGGTGCGAGTCCAGGGTAAGACTAGCTCTCGGGTTAGGGCCCAATGATGGAGATAGAGACGACTTTTGGATAGTAATACCATACAGACGGCTGGTAGTAAAAGAAATTGATTATATTTTGGAGCGTATTGCGCAAGCCACTTAGAGCAGTACAGAGTTTAACTTGGAAAACTTCACGGTCGATACAGATAGCAATAATCTTGGCTCATACGTTCATATTAAACATGTCCAATGTTAAAATTTGGATACCCACGGTTGTGCAGCGCGCGCGGAAAAGTGTCAAAGATTGCGGACTTAATTTTAATTGTGATATGGGTCCTGAAGAGTTTAGAAAAATTGAGCGGGAAATGTCTGTACGTATAGTTGTATTTGGCTTGGATGAGCGTGGGAAAACTGTGTATGTTTTTAAAAGCAGTGTGAGAGACCGTACAAATCCTTTACTTATTTTAGGTTTGACGGGGAAAACGTACCTTCCCATTCGCAATTGCAAGGGTTGTCTCAAGTTTACGAATGATCTACTGAAACAGTGTTAGGATTGTCACATGATTGGCGACCAGTGTAAAAGCCCCATTTGCAAAGTCCGTGTACCTGAAGACGACAAGAGAGATTATAATGTATGCACACCCACGTTTTTCAATAATACTTGTTTTGATTTCCATAAATCCGTGGCCGGACGTCTCGTCGACGGACGTTTCGTCGACGGACGTTTCGTCGAAAGATTTTTTTTAAAAGAACTTCATTTTCATGTAAAAATAAAATGAATTTGTTTAAAAGGAGGTTTATTTTCCTTTACGAGATTTTTTTTTGGAAAGAACTGTATTTTCATTTAAAAATAAAATATATTTATTTAAATTTCGGAAGAAAGAAATTTTAAAATTGTGCCCCTTAAACTTACAAATTATGTGCAATAGCTTTTAGGTATTGCTTTTAGGTATTTAGGTATATATATTTGGTAATTATATATATATTTAGTAATTATATATTATTTATATATTAATATATTATATTAATATATTAGGAGCAAGTGTAGTTTACGTTTCCCCGACACAAAAGGGGACACAAACTACACTAGGTCAAAGTTGGGGAACGTAAACTACACTAGGATCTTTAGGAGACATTTTTTAAATGAATCCATCAAATAAAACGTTAAAACTAACGAAAATATTACGACTTAACCTAATTAATCGTCAATATACATACAGTGTGTATATAAGTATATATATATATATATATATATTGACGATTGGTTAGGTTAAGTCGTAATATTTTCGTTAGTTTTAACGTTTTATTTGATTAAGTATACGCGGACAAAGTTGGGGAACGCAAACTACAGTAGGATAATGTAGGGGAATGTAAACTACTCTAGGATAATGTAGGAGGAACGTAAACTTTACCCGGCTGTGGACGCTGGTTTATTAACCTCTAAGTGCGCAATTACCTGGTTGGTTGATTAACCTCTAATTGCACCATTGCATTATCTGAGATGGGGGTGGTAGAAATATGAAATAGCCATTTGACGATACGTCTGTCGACGAAACGTCCGTTCAACGAAACGTCAGTTCGACGAAACGTCCGTTCGACGAAACGTCCGACGACGAAACGTCCGTTCCACGAAACGTCCGGCGACGAAACGTCCGGCGACGAAACGTCCGGCGACGAAAAGTCCGAGCACCCATAAATCAAATGGAACTGCAAGAACATATAAATTTGTGAGTGTGGTATGCTTCATACAAAGGATAGCTGGGGGAAATTCGAGCATAAGTGCGATGAAATTCATTACTCTACATGCCATGAGAAATATAAGGCAGATGGTGTAAAGCATGTTTGTTATATGAAAGATGCCAAGCCTAAAAAGAAGCCTTGTATAACCGTATACTATGACATAGAAACATATAAGAACCCCGAAACCAAAGAGGTTATTCTGCATTTACTCGTAAGTCAAACTATCTGTGACGAATGCATGAATGTTGAGTGTAATGAATGCCATGCCGTAAATGTAGTAAACGGACAAACATTTTTAAGACGTTTGCAAAAGACTCCCTCGTCAAACTCTTTGTAAACTATATTGTTAAGCTGTCGGATCAATTAAAAAAATATGAGTGATTATTCTTGCGCATAACACCGCAAAATTTGATAGGCAGATGCTTTATAATGAGTTGCTGAAACACAAGTCCTCAGAGATATTCACAGGTGATCCCTTGAAAACAGGAAACAAACTTATACAAATGCAAACAAGAGGAAATGTTCAGTTTAAAGACACTGTTATTCGCACCTTGTAAATTAGCTAAGCTACCACTGGTGATGGGCGTAGACGCTGAAGTTTCAAAAGGATATTTCCCTTACACTTTCCTCACCGGCGACACTTTAAATTACGTAGGATTACCGCCCCCAAAACATTACTTTAACTATGACAGTATGAGTGTTAGCGAGCGTGAAGATTTTGAGAGGTATTACAGCAGTTTTAATGACGCCAATCCTTAAAATATAGAGGACGAATGCAAGAGCTACTGTGTGAATGATGTGCGCATAATTAGAGCATGTTTTTAAGCCTTCAAAACGAAGTACAGTAGGGTGTATCATGCTCATTGAAGCGAGAATTTCAAGATTGGCAGTATGTATTCCTATATAAAATTAAATTTTATGAGAGGTTTGTTTTCTTGAACTTTTGCTAAAAACTCACGTTTAAGTGTTCAAATTTCCACTTTTTCGTTTTCTGGTTATGTACAGAACAGTTTTGCAGGACATACACTGTAGTACAAATGTAACAGACCGGTTTCTTACCAAACAAAACCATTGTAACAGCTGTTATAAGCTACTAGAGTTTCACCGTGATAATTTTCTATGTTTCAGATACAAAGCTTGGTGAAGACTATGTAGCCACCATGTCTAAGCAAGGACGAAAGACCAGAAAAAGTTCTGGTTCAAAGCTGAGTGATCTGGTGGGTCCAGGCAAACAGTTATTTCCCACAGAAGTTCCAACCTGGAGAGTTGTGTTTCAGAGAGGAATCCTCCTCCAGGAAGAGAAGCTGCTTCTGGATGATATGAAGAGAGCTCAGTACCCTCTGCAAGATTTGGCTAAGGACTTGGCATCACTGGTACTGGTACAGTGGTGCAAAAGCAATGCCAAATTCACTCCTCCTGTGATCATTCAAGAGAGATCCATTGCCAGGAAGATTCTTGTCAGGTGGAATGAAATTATTGACCTAGTGAATGGCAGAGTGAAGGCTGCAAAGAGAGAGAAGAGAATATCTGAACTTGATACATTGTTTGACATAACAACCTGCAGACATGATATCACTCTCTGTGGAACTGAAGCATCTGGCTGCTCTGGCTGTGCTGCTAGAGTTCATGTCAACTGTGACTGTCCTCTGCCTCAGAAGATTCCAAAGCTAGAGCCAGAGTGACTCCATTACCAGAGGATCAAAACCTCAGAAGTTTTTGGCTTCCGGATGGCATCTGTTGATGTGAAGGAAACAGTGAAGCAGGTGAAGGCTGCTAAGAGGAAGGAGGAAGAACAGAAGGCAGCTGAGAAGAGAAACAGAAAAGAGGAAGAAGAAAAGGAGCTACTGCTTAGAGCTGATGATGGTGATGATGATGAAGATGAGGTGACTTCCTTGCAAGAGTCTCCAGGCAGAGCAGCTCCTACTGCTGACACAGATTTTTCCAGTACTGCACCAGGCACAAGCTCCAGTGTCAACACTGGCAAAGTCTCCACCTCTGCCAGGAGGAACTACATGGATATATCAAGCACTGCTGCGGCTGCAGTCAGGTTCAAGGTGGCAAACACTCCTGCAGCAGCCATTGCAACTGGTTTCTTGCAAGATCTCATCAAAGCTGGCCATCTATCTGCTGATAAGGCATATCAGGCTGTTCACAGGATGAAGATGTGGAGAGGCAAGGAGTCTGTAATAGGTGCCTCGGTGGAGGCCCTGGAGAAAAGAACAGAGGGAGAGGAGATCAATGGAATTTTCTTTGATGGAAAACAAGATAAGAAGACAAAGATCATGAGGTACAATGAAGAAACTGGCCGCTTCCATCCTGATATTACAACTGAAGAGCACTATAGTGTTACCTGGGAACCTGAGGGGAAGTATCTCTTCCATTGTACACCAGAAGAACCTGAAGGAAATGAGAAACCTGCACTGAAGATAGCTCAGGCTCTGTTTGAGTGGATTAGTGCTCATGGTGCTAAAGATACTATTGTGGTCCTTGGTGGTAACTCCACCAACACAAACACAGGACCTGATGGAGGAGCCATCACTCACTTGGAGAGTCTGCTAAGTCACAAGTGTCACTGGCTGATATGCCAGTTGCATATTAATGAACCCATCCTCAGGCACATGATCACCAAGCTTGATGGTCCCTACACGCACAAGTCTGGGTTCAGTGGCCCAATAGGAAAACTTTTGGAGAAGATCAATGACATACCTGTCAACTTTAGCTTCAAGGCTCTGCCAGGAGAAGAGGATATAATTGAACTGCCAGAAGACATTGTACAGAACCTTAGCACTGACCAGAAGAACTGTTACCTACTGATCAAAGCTCTCAATACAGGAGATTTGAGCAAGGAAGTTGCTGGTCTGAAGTGTGGCCCACTGAATCAGTCACGCTGGCTGACTACAGGTGAGGCTCTGTTGATGCTGTGGATGAGGCAGCATGGTCTGAAGCGGGAGGTGTTGAAGAAGCTGGAGGTGCTGCTGAAGTTCTGCCTGGACTTCTACTTCAAAATATATTTTGAGATCAAGGTGAAGCACCACATGAGGTATGGACCTCACCATATTGTGACCGCTCTGGGACTGCTGAGAAGCCAGACCTCTGAAGTCAGGAACATAATCACTCATGTGATAGTTCGTGGAGCATATTATGCTCACAGTGAGAACCTTATTGCCTCCCTCCTGTGCAGTGAGGATGAGGAGGAGAGGGCATGGGAGGGGGTTGAGATGATCAAGAAGATCAGAGGTAAATCTGAGTATGGAGACATGAGTCTGAGAACTCATAGAAACCCTAAACTGAATTTTGATGCCACTTCTCCAATTACTCTGATTAATTGTAATAAGGAGAAACCGTATGAGCCACTCTTCACTTGTAAGATATCAAGAGGAGAAGTTGAGGAGCTTCTCAGGTCTCCACTTGAAGTTGAGAACTTCTCAGTTCACACTCAAAGCTGTGAAAGAACAATCCAGGAAGTTCAGCTGCGGCTCATGCAGTGTATGGGCAAGAGAGAACAGATGGTTTTGTTCGTGCTAGGATCGATCACAGAGAATTGTTGCCAGTTTTCAAGTCAAAGCAAGACATTATGAACATGTTTTAGATCTCAACAAGACCTGCTAGACAAATCAAGATGCTTTCAGAAGAAAAAATCTCAAAACATTCAGTTGACCAGCATATTATTACAAGTTGGGGGTGGAGGAGGGACTTATACAAATATTAAAGAAGAATTGCAATTGCCAAAAAAAGGTTGAACGTCACAGCAGCTTGAGGAAAGGTAGGGGCAGCTGCCATCACACTCAGTGATGCCGAAAAGAAAATAAATAAAAATTGGTGGAGGCGTTTCTAGAAAAAAGAAAATGCAAGACCAAGAAAGAAGAACAAAAAGATTCTGCCTGATGAAGAGAACAGTCGCGAAATGTGGTGTATAGGAGACTAAAAATCATACAATTCCTTAGTTTTGGGCCATTTTGGATGATTTTGGTTATTTTGGGGGTTATGAACCACTTTGGCTGATCTTAAATGGGTCCAAGCCTGCCCCTAGAATTGATTAAGGGTGTATGTGAACAATATGGAACATATAGAGGTCATTTGAGGCTACCAAGTCTTTGAAATTGGCAAAAAATCCCATTTTTCGACAAAAAGGTGCGATTTTGAACACTTAAATGCGATTTTTCGCAAAAGTTGCAGAAGACGAACCCCTCTTAAAATTCAATTCTACATAGGAATACATACTGTCAATCTTGAAATTCCAAGTTTTTCAATATTCAACCTGAGCATGATACACCCTAACACACAGACCGTGCATGGAATACGGAACTCTTATGGGAAAATTAAATCCACTATAGTCCGAATAAGTAATGGTAAATGACAAACACTATAGTTTTTTCTTTTTCATGATGTTAGCCAGACGTGGCCAACGGGTCACTCATTAAGAGGCCCCAAAAATATAGCTTCCCTAACCAGCTATCTGAAAAGCAGATAGGATCCAGCTTTGGGACAGGATCTAAGGGTTACAGCGACGCCTAGCGTACTATATCCAGAACCTCAATATAAGGAAAAGACTCGTTGCATTCGCGTCGGATTGAATACATCAAGGAAAGAAGGGTAACTATTGTATTTCTAGCCAAAAACCAAAACGTCGGGCTAACATCATGAAAAGGAAAAAACTAGACTGTTTGTCATTTATCATTACTTATTCGGACTATAGTGGATTTAATTTTTCCAGAAAAGTTCCTTGTTCCATGCACGGTCTGTGGGTATCATGAAAGAACCTCAGGGGACCATTCTGAGTTCAATCCCATCATGAAACGGACATGTTATGTACCTTGAAAAGTGGACGCTCAGTTTTGCCAGTTCAGGTTTAAGTTTTGGTTTTTGACTAAAAATACAATAGTTACCCCTAACCTCATGAAAAACAAAAAAACTAGTGTTTGTCATTTACCATTACTTATTCGGACTATAGTGGATTTAATTTTCTCAGAAGAGTTCCTTGTTCCATTCACGTTTCGAAAGTAACGCGTGAAAAATATTTTAGGATGAATAAAACCACGAAGGAAAGGAAACAGAATGGTGCTGAAGCGCTTTCGTCTAATGACATCCTCAGGAACACTGAAGTACATAAAGAGTTACAGCCTATATATAGATTACAGAAAAAAAAAATATATATATATATATATACAATAAACGGAGAAATAAAAATAAAAATTAAAAATTAAAGGATTGTGGGAGGAGCTTACAAATTTGTAAGGAAAAACTACCGATTTTAGCACTTTGCTCGAATCCAACAAAAGATCAAATGAATTGTTTCCAACCAATGTTATAGTTAATTAAAAAAATAATAAATTGAAAAATAAAAACAAAAATAAAACTTATAAGAGGAGCATACAAATTTATACTGGAAATCTGCCCAGGTTTTAGCACTCTGCTCTTCTTGTCTAAGTTCGATATATATAAAAATAAATTGAAAAATAAAAGTTATTAGCGTAGCATACAAGTTTACCAAAGGTTTAGCGTTCTACCCTTCTTGTCTAAATCCATTCTGAACGAATTCAAAACAACAGGATCGAGTTGAAAAAGACCATTGCTTATGTTGAAGTTATTTGTAAGTTGGATAATGGCAGACTCAAGAATATTTCTATTAACAATGTTGCTAGAGTGAAACAAAACTGAAGCATTATTCCAATCAATACAGTGGGATAACTCTGACAAATGGACAAAAAGGGCACTGGACGACTGTCCCTTTTTAACGGAATATTGATGCTGTTTTATAGGTGTGTGCAAATCCTTTTCCGTCTGACCTATGTAAAAGGAATCACATTGTTTACAACCAATTTTATAGATAATGCCTGAATTATTAGTAGGGCTATTTTCAGTGTTGGGCACTAAAGCGTTAATCCGATAACAGTTAATGAACGAAGTTAACTTTTTTTAACGGACTATTAACGGAAGTTAATTTCCATTTATCGTTATCGGACCAGTTAACTTCCGATAACTCGATATTTAGTCTGTTAAAGTCCGTTAACACGTTAACTGCGAGGAGTCATTCACGGAAGATCACCGCTCCGCGAATGAATTCAAACCGCCATAACTTCAGTCTGCTTCCAGATCTCCCAAGGGGAGGTTGTGCGCTTTTTATTGAAGGTAAGAAGGTTCTTTTAACGTTAGTAAAAGTCCTATAATATTATACATATATATTAATACGTATGGAGATACGTATGGTAAAATGTACGGTTGAGAAAAATTAATTTATAGTAATGACTAATGAATAAGTATTTTTACACTGCGTTAGTAAATCTCTAAAAAAGTATATATAGTATGTAAAATTTGAATAATAGTTTTTATTCACTGATTGTAATATTGTCGTCGAATTAAATAACAATTGCGTATATTACATAGACAAAATATTTTATAGACAAAATAATTCATGGACAAAGTATTTTTATTTTATAGACTAAATAATTCATAGATAAAATATTTTATAGATAAAATAATTACATAGAGAAAAATTACTTCTATTGAAAATTCACAGAAAAAGGTTAAGTAAAATAAAATATTTTATATAACGTAATATATATTATATATTATAAATTATTATAATTAATATTATTTTGAATTAATTTTGCTATTTTGTTTGAATTAATATTTTATTAGTTTAGTTACATATTTTATACGATGATATTTTACTTTTTTTAGGTTCTTCTGTATTATCGTCAACTAGACAGCGTTCAGTTCTCTCTTACCAAGCATTCTCTACAACTTTTAAACTTCAACCAAGGAGCACCAAGAAGAAGTTCTCGACATTGAGATCGCCCCTGTCTCAGGCACTTCTGAGTCTCAGTCTGACCAGAACTTGATAAAAATACAGTTAAATACCTATTTATTGTGGGATTTTCCATAAATAAACATTTCTATGGGTTTTAAAGCTTTTTTCTTTTATTTTTTTAAATGTTAGTAAAGAAATAGTTATCGTTAACGGATTATCGTTAACTTCCGTTAACTTTGTAGTAAAATTATCGGATTATCGTTATCGGAGTTAAAAATTGGGGTTAACGGATTATCGTTATCGAAGTTAACTTTTTGGTTAACGGTGCCCACAACTGGCTATTTTATCCTGATATTTTTCACAATATTGTTATATGAAAATACTACATTAATATCCCAAAGTTTAAGTACATTAGCAATGCCTAAAAAGCCAGGGAAAAATGGAAGTACTGAAATATTCTTTGACGAAGTACGAGTGTTATTATTCACACGATAGAAAGTTCGTTTTGCCTTGTTGAGAAAAGTTCCATAAACGCAGATGGATAACACAGATCACTTCCAATACCGTTGATTTTTTCCAATTCGGCATCGATGTATTCCAGACTGGCGATCCTAAGGGCGTGGAGGGAGAAACATTGAAGAAAAAATGGCCTTCTTAGTAGGGGTGTCATGTCCCGAGTAAAAGTGTACGTACACTTTTACTCGGGACATGACACCCTCACTAAGAAGGCCATTTTTTCTTCAATGTTTCTCCGCGCCCTTAGGATCGCCAGTCCGGAATACATCGATGCCGAATTGGAAAAAATCAACGGTATTGGAAGTGATCTGTGTTATCCATCTGCGTTTATGGAATCTTTTCTCAAGGCAAAACGAACTTTCTATCGTGTGAATAATAACACTCGTACTTTGTCAAAGAATATTTTAGTACTTCCATTTTTCCCTGGCTTTTTAGGCATTGCTAATGTACTTAAACTTTTGGATATTAATGTAGTATTTTCATTTAACAATACTGCGAAACATATCATAATTAAAAATAGCCCTGCCAATAATTCAGGCATTATCTATAAAATTGGTTGTAAACAATGTGATTCCTTTTACATAGGTCAGACGGGAAAGGATTTGCACACACGTATTAAACAGCATCAATATTCCGTTAGAACGGGACAGTCGTCCAGTGCTCTTTTTGTCCATTTGTCAGAGTTATCCCACTGTATTGATTGGAATAATGCTTCAGGTTTGCTTCGCTCTAGCAACATTGTTAATAGAAATATTCTTCAGTCGTCCATTATCCAACTTACAAATAACTTCAACATAAGCAATGGTCTTTTTCAACTCGATCCTGTTGTTTTGAATTCGTTCAGAACTTATTTAGACAAGAAGGGTAGAACGCTAAACCTTTGGTAAACTTGTATGCTACGCTAATAACTTTTATTTTTCAATTTATTTTTATATATATCGAACTTAGACAAGAAGGGCAGAGTGCTAAAACCTGGGCAGATTTCCAGTATAAATTTGTATGCTCCTCTTATAAGTTTTATTTTTATTTTTATTTTTTATTTTTTAATTTATTATTTTTTTAATTAACTATAACATTGGTTGGAAACAATTCATTTGATCTTGTGTTGGATTCGAACAAAGTGCTAAAATCGATAGTTTTTCCTTACAAATTTGTATGCTCCCACAATCCTTTAATTTTTAATTTTAATTTTTATTTCTCCGTTTATTGTATATATATATATATATATATATATATATATATATTTCTGTAATCTACATATAGGCTGTAACTCTTTAAGTACTTCAGTGTTCCTGAGGATGTCATTAGACGAAAGCGCTTGAGCACCATTCTGTGTTTCCTTTCCTTCGTGGTTTTATTCATCATATATATACAGGGTGTACATAAAGTCAGGATCTATTTTTGTGAAGCACTTGGAAATTATATGGAATTCAATCATAAAATGATAAAGTGGTAACATTTATTAAATAATTAAGAGTAGGATTCGACGTGACGCCCATCAGTATCCCTGCACAGCTCAAATCGTTCCGCAGCATTTCTAAACACATTCTGGAGCATTTGCGGGGTTATGTTATCTGCAGCAGTTCGTATACGTGTACGTAAGTTTTCAAGACTCGTAATCTTCGTCTGATAGACGTGCGACTCGATAAAGCCCCATGCAAAGAAATCTAAAGGGTTAAATCTGGTCATCTCGCTGGCCAAGGTCTGTTGCTTCCGCGTCCGATCCAGCGATTTGGAAAACGTCCATTTAGATAATCCTGAACAATTTTGGCATAGTGACAAGGAGCACCATCATGTTGATAGACGACGGTACTAACAATCCTATCCCCGTCGTCTATCAACATGATGGTGCTCCTTGTCACTATGCCAAAATTGTTCAGGATTATCTAATGGACGTTTCCAAATCGCTGGATCGGACGCGGAAGCAACAGACCTTGGCCAGCGAGATCACCAGATTTAACCCCTTTAGATTTCTTTGCATGGGGCTTTATCAAATCGCACGTCTATCAGACGAAGATTACGAGTCTTGAAAACTTACGTACACGTATACGAACTGCTGCAGATAACATAACCCCGCAAATGCTCCAGAATGTGTTTAGAAATGCTGCGGAACGATTTGAGCTGTGCAGGGATACTGATGGGCGTCACGTCGAATCCTACTCTTAATTATTTAATAAATGTTACCACTTTATCATTTTATGATTGAATTCCATATAATTTCCAAGTGCTTCACAAAAATAGATCCTGACTTTATGTACACCCTGTATATATACAGTATATATATATATATATATATATATGTGTGTGTGTGTGTGTGTGTGTGTGTGTGTATCCTGGGTACAGGAAATTTAAGTTTAAATATAAAGAGAAGAACTCTAATTTTATTGGCATACATTTCGGAACTTCCTTCCATCATCAATGTATGTAAATAACTGATTTTATACTAGGCTTAAATATATTGGATGATCCAAAAATCCAAAAATGTGTTCTCAAAAATAATATGCAATAAATTAGTTTTAGAAACACCTTTTTTGAGCACCTTGTATTTTTTTAAACTAAAATTTATATTATACATTAATCCTAGCGTGTACATATGTATATATACCGGGTGGCCCTTAATTCAGGAACCATAGGAAAAATTGTATTTTTCTTAATAATTCTTGTATTTTCTAATAATGTGTTTTTTTTCTTTTTGATGAATTACCTGGATGACGTACAGATAAACAAAAGACGTGGCATGTTTTTTTCAGCAAGACAGTGCACCTCCTCATTTTGTCATCCAAGTTCGCAAATACCTTGATAAAACGTTCCCCAACCGATGGATTGGCCGAAGAGGTCACTAGATATCACTCCACTCGACTTTTTCCATCAAAAAGAAAATAAAGAAAATTTTTTTTTTAGAAAGTACAAGAATTATTAGAAAAAAATACAATTATTCCTATAGTTACTGAATTATGGGGCACCCGCATATACTGTATATATATATATATATATATATATATATATATATATATATATATATATATATAGGGTGAACCAAATGTAGGTGGACAGTAAATGATAACGTTTATTTTGAGAATACATATTTAATTTTTTTGTATACTATAATACAAAATAAAATTTAAATAAATTTAGTTATAATATTTAATATAATAAAACACAAACACCATAGTTATAATGAACACCATAGTTATAATATAATATAACACAAACCGTATTCAACCTACTGTCCACCTACTTTTGGTTCACCGTGTATATAAAATCTGCGACAATGCAGATTTGATACTCCTGCAGGAGCACTGGCTACCTAAGCAAGAGCTAAAATTCCTCACCACCATCAGATGAATTAATGTACGGTAGGCCTTTTGGTGGTGTTGCTTTCTTAATAAGGAAAAATTTGTCAAAACATATAAAATTTTGGGTCAATCCCAGAATAGGCACCTGATGTACCTCAATCCCAGATGAAGCACCTGCGTTCAACCTCAATCCCAGAATAGGCACCTTGCAAGGAATTAAATAAAAAAACCTGATGATTACAAAATTTATTATTTAAATTTTATCTTTATCAAAATTTATCTTTGTTGTTACATTTCCAAGTGAATCCATCAACATGCCTTGAATACACTGTCCAGTTCATTAACAGCTTGCAGTTCGTACACTTCATTTCTTGTTTTATTAAACTGTTAACTTTACACCAATTAATTGCTGCTTTCCCGTCTGCTAGTAATGGTAAAATATCACTGTTAAAAACTAGTCGTGCCATAATGGGGTCACTTGATTATTTCTGAAATAGAAATCGAATAATATTATTAATAAAATATTAAATGTGAAAATCAGGTAAAAATCAAACTGGTAAGAATAGCAAAACTAACCAAAAGAGCAGAAGATATAGCAAAAGATTAGGTTAGGTTAGGTTAGAGTTGATTTTTTCAAATATTGATAAAAACAATGAAATTATATCTCTAAAAACTGTTTATATTTTTTTCTCCTCAATCCCAGATTAAGCACCTGTGTTTTGCCTCAATCCCAGATTAAGCACCTAAAAATGATTTCAGGTGCCTATTCTGGGATTGATCCAAAATTTTTAACAAGCAATAATGTAAGGTTGTTAGGCATTGAATTACAAGTGAACAATGATTGCATATTAATTGTAAACTGCTATTTACCATATAACAATGGCAGTAATCTAGATGAATACATTGATTTGCTGTACAAAATTAAGTCATTATCAGATAACTCCAAATATTCTCACTGTATAATAATGGGGGACTTTAACGCACATGTTAACTCGGAATTCTTTGTAGAATTGGGTAATATGTGCGAGTCAGCCAATTTAAGTATAAGTGATGTAGATGTATTAGGGGTAGCCAGTTGTAATTTTACATATGTTAGTGACGTGAGTGGTACCACCAGGTGGAGTGATCATTGTCTCACTAGTAATAATCTAAAGGATCGAATTGTTAGAGTTCATATTCTGCATGATTTCCTTCTTTCTGATCATAGACCATTAGAAATATTAATTAACGTTAACAATTTATGCACAACACGACTTAACAAGAACTCAATAGGCAAGAATAATCGCGTCGATTGGTCCAATGTTAATATGCAGCAGAGAATAGAATACAAAGACAGAACAAGTCACTTCTTTAATAATTTAGAAATTTTGCACCTTGCCTGTAATAATCCTTGCTCAAATGATTTTCACTGTAAACTCATAGATAGGTATTATAGTAAGATAATATCCCTGTTAAGAGAAGCAGGAAGCCCCCTGATTAAATCTTACAACTATCATACTAAGATTATTCCTGGATGGAATGATTTATTGCCCCCCTGAAGAGGGAATCGAAAGACGCCTATGATTTGTGGTGCTTTCATGGTAGACCCAGATTAGGACCAGTATACTTGAATATATGTAGAAGTCGGGGTCAGTATAAGGCGGCCATAAGGCGATGTAAACAGGAAGAAGAGTCTATTCGAGCATCAAAAGCCTGTGAAGCTCGCATAAATAACGATAATAAAATTTTTTGGAAATTTCTTAAGCATCAAACGGGTGTCAAAAATGTCCTTCCTCCGACAATCGATGAGGCGTCGGGGGAGGATGAAATTGCAAAGCTGTGGAAAAACCACTATTCTAACATTCTTAACAGTGTGAGTAGGGATAATCTTAAGATAGATTGCAGCGAAACGATTGTGGGAGGGACAAGGGAAAATACTTTGATATCATTTTCTGAAGTGAAGAGGTTAATTAAAGAGTTAAAGACTGGTTCTGCGTCAGGGGTAGATGACTTATCGAATGAGCACTTAAAATATGCCAATGACGTAGTATGTCTGCATATATCATTACTCCTATCAGCCATGCTGGCTCATAGCTATATTCCAGCAGAGTTCATGAGGGTATATATCTTGCCCCTGGTCAAAAATAAGTACGGAGACATTCTGTCCAGCAATAACTACAGGCCTATTGCTGTCGCTTCCTGCTTCTTGAAACTACTAGAAAAACTCTTGTTACGCCGATTAAATGATTTCCTATGGACATCTAATCAGTTTGGCTTTAAAAGGTCCCACTCAACTGACCTGTGTAACTATGTACTTAAAAAAACAATATCTAAATACATTGACAGTAATTCAACTATTTATAGCTGTTTTCTAGATATAAGTAAGGCATATGATAGGGTGAACCACAATATTTTATTTTCAAAACTAGAAGACAGGAAGGTTCCCATGTACATATTAAATTTATTGAAATTTTGGTATTCCCACCAATCTTTCACTGGCAGGTGGGGCAATGTACTATCCGAGTGTTTTGGCTCCTCTTGCGGGGTGAGACAAAGCTCCTTGCTCTCCCCTATGCTGTTTAATGTGTATATCGACGGATTAATTGCTTCACTTAATGAGGCAACAATGGGATGTTGTATAGATAACACAAGGATAAATAACTTAGTTTATGCCGATGATATGGTGTTAATAAGTCCCTCTGTTAAAGGTCTGGATCGGCGACTAAAAGTCTGCGAAGTGTATTCGCAGAAACATGATATTCTTTTTAATGTTACAAAAACTAAGGTTATGCAATTTCATCCTAAAAGCTGTAATCAGCCAGCTGATATAAGGTTTAAAATGAATGGCGAAGTAATTGAGGAAGTATAAGAGTTTATGTATTTCGGTCAAACTATTACCAGCTCCTTGAGTGATGACTCGGATATAAGAAAACAATCTCGAAGCCTGTGTGCTAAAGCGAATATACCATAAGGAACTTTCGATTCTGTACAAGTGAAGCTAAAGACACTCTCTTTCGTACTTTCTGCAGTAATATATACGGACAGCAAATGTGGGTGAACTATAAAAAGGTCCTGGCAGAATTCTAAATTTGCCGTACAACAGGTCTTTTAGACTCTCACATAAATTGCCCCCGAGATGCTCAGCTTCACAAATGTTTGCCACCCTCAATGTCCCGAGCTTCCCGGAGGTAACAAGATGTGCTCAACACAGTCTAATGCAAAGAATTAAAAAATCAACCAACCCGATCATCCAAGCTATCCATGAGTCCTGCCATTTATCCTCTAAGCTATGGACTTCTTGGTACGAAAACGTCTGTCTGTAGCTCCACTTAACTTCGACATTACAGTATTATTTCTAATCAATTGTATATATTTCTATCCTTAGTATATGAACTGTCATTGTACAGTATTGATAATATTTGTCATATGGACTATAGTTTGCCAATAAACCTTTTCATTTCATTTCATTTCATTTGATATATAATATATATATATATATATATATATATATATTATATATATATATATAACTGTAAAACTGACAAATGAATAATCAATATTCATTTTTACATAAGAACCAAAATCGCTTAACGCGAGTTTGGATAAAATTTTATTTGTTGCTTTCTATTTTTGTTTGTGTCACAACCCTGCGATCTACCATTTCTATGGTTTAGTCGTATCCATATTTCCCTATCTTCTCTTGACCATGACCATTATCCTATATTAATTTTATTAAATATTCATTATTACTCGTGTCAGTCTACGAAATGGTACGGAACTTTATGCCTCTGTACCTGTTCGTTCAAAATCGCGCAAATACGTTTGCATGTATTATTTTTTTAATTATTTTTTTAAGTGCGTTCACCTCTTGCAATGAACTCGAAAACGCTTATGCAGGTGTACACAATTCATGATCACATCATAAACTGAACATCTGAAAACGTAAAATCTCCTCTCGCTCTAATTCCAATATAAATATAAAAACACTAAGAATTGTAAGTGACTAATGTACTTAATAATGTAATTGATGTACAGTACTTTAAAATGAAACTGTAATTAATGATAATAATTTAAATGTAATTAATGTACTTTAAGTAACGATAATAATTTAATATAAAATAATTAATGTCTTTTAATAACGATAATTAACGATAATAAGCGAATGTAAATTAATCCATAATTGTAATCATAATTGTAGCAAACCGAAATTACACCGTACTCAGTGATGTACTTAGATTGTACTAAATGTCTGACACGACATTATGTCGCCATTTAGGAATGTACACTCGGCGATATTATTATTTTTCCGTAGGGATAAATTTTGATGTGCTTTCTACTTTGCCAAATAATTGATGACTTGCTCTTTTTTAAAATTTCTTAATCATTTTTAGATTTAGCTTAATAATGAATTCTGAGAAACTTTTTGCAATGTTCATATTTTGTATACATTCTCTCTTTATTATAAAAGATGAAGTCATGTCTTGCCTAAGCATTTAATTGTAAATCTTAAACCTTTAATTTTTATTCATATGCATATTTTAGTGTAAAGGTGCATAGTTCAAATTCACTTTTTGTTAACTTGGCAGATCATGATAACATCAGATCTAAAAATACGTGGTTTAAGATAAAAATATGGCTTCATCTTCAAATATCTTGTTTATTCCTTTAAACATTACCACATCTAAAAGATTTACTTTATTTTTAAATATTGTGCAAAAATAATGCAGCCTCTTCCACATTTAATAATGATGATGTTAGTAGAATCGGGGTATATAAACCTCGATAATTTCTTCCATGTTCATTCTGATACCAACTACGAGGCTGAGCATTACCTGTAACATTGTAGCAGTAAATTACAGTAAAGAAAAAGTCTTTATCTTCTCCTTCGAGCCCTGCTCTCTTCAGAAAACTTAGTCATTAAAATCTCTCGATACGTTACAAGAAGAATCGGGGAGAAACCTCAACGAATTTAATAAGCCTCTTAGAATCCTCCGAGCCACTAAAGAAGAACTCGGAGAGTAGTATAGAAGAAACTACTGCAAGTAACAGATCCGTTGCTGCCTCCTAACCAGAACCCCAGTCGACTTCGAACCAACCCAGGGCCATAGACGGAGTGGTTAATATATATTATATATATACATATATATATATATATATATATACACACAGAGACATGTTATTACAGTGACATGAATAAGTTATAATGATTAAAATTAATGACAGTTTTATATCGTCAAAAGATTTGAAATCGGAATCTTGACATAAAAATTTTATCTTGATTTCATCATTGAAAACGAAATAAAATCTCATGAAGGCGCTATGGAAAACTGATGAGTGGGTAGTTGGGAGGTAACGAAAATGGTTCACTGAGTAGGTAGGTAGTTAATCTAACAATTAATAAATTCCTTTTATGTCAATAACTGGGTGGATGAAACCAATTGGTTGCTCACCAGAGTTATTCTCCACACTAGTATTTATATACTGTGTGGGAGGAGCGTGCTCGGTAATGGAGATACATTACCGCTAAACCAACCGAGGAATAAACCAAGAGAACGCTGGTACAGAAAGCCCCGCGAAGAGGAGAACAAAGGGGGAACGAAAACGAAGAACGGGGCGAGAGGACGTACCAGCAAAGTACGCTCTCGACAAAAATCCAACCGGAGAAGGGAGAGACTGCAATAACTAAAAGTAAGTGACTAATTGAGTTTTTACACCAAACAGTTAATAACATTAAATTAAGCTGGGTCAGACAAGTTAGGCCTACATTGTGGCCTAAGACCCAGCATCAACTCATAGCTTAACAAAGGTGAAGGTAGATTGCCCTAACCTAATCTTGTGAGGAATCCTACTGTGGACCTCAATTTATCTGCCCGCTCTGGACCATTTCCGGAATCTCTAGGCTGACCCCTCTAGGCTAGACTTGATCTACTCTATAGTTAGACTGGAGATATAAGGGGTGGGTTAATTGTGGACCAATTCATACAGAGCATTTTTCGCATTGGTGGTCCGTGTGTGGGGAATTTACAAACCTTAACCTTACTTAACAAAAATTGCAGAATTAGGCTAAATGGTCTAGCCTAAGCCTAACCTGAGCAAGCCTAATTAGGTCTACAACCTAGGGCCTAACTAGGAAACATTTACATTTAAGGAGTCTCATTCTCTTATAAGCTTAGACCTGAGTGACACACAAGTACTGGGGGGGGATTAAACCAAATTTAAACTTGACTGTTTTGTCTGTTCTCTCTCTTCTCTGGTAATTTCTTCTTGTCCTCTATTTCATTACGATCCCCAGTTAAACAATTTTGACTTAGACATGGACAGTGCAGAATTGAAAAAGTTAAAAAAGAAAAGGGGGCAAAGTTGGGAGCTGTTACAAAGGCTGTGAACACTTTTAACAATATTACACAACCAGGTAAGAAAAATATAGAGTGTGTAATTATTAAATTAGAAATTAAAAAGAAGGAAATAATAGCCATTAATGAGAGTATTTCAGAGTTAGTTGAATCCGAAATGGCTGAAGAACAATTGATAGACCTTTACGCTGATGATGATGATCAGGTAAGCTCAATTGAACAGCAAATAAGGGAACTACGGTCTCGGTTGACTGACTTAACACCAAAAAAACCTAATTCTGATTTTAATCAAAGTAGGGCTAACCTTCAACAAAATTTAAGTGGCATGCAAAATCCTGAGTCACAAGAATTGAGGGCTCAGTTACCCATTTTGCTAGTACCAACATTTGAAGGGGACACGGTACAATTCCCATCTTTCATTGACAAATTTGAGAATTTAATAGGTAATAAACCTTATATTTCAACTGTTGAAAAGTTTAGTTACTTAACTAGTTCCCTTAAAGGCCCAGCCTATAACCTAATAGCCTATTTACCAGCCGTAGGGGATTCATATGAAGTAGCTATTGATCTTTTAAAACGTAATTACATTAATAAAGATATGATTGTATATGAATTATCTCAACAAATTTTTGAATTTGCACCTATAAAAGATAACCATAGAGATATGGAAATTTTTATACAAAATTAGAAGCTATTATAGGACAACTGGTTAGCAATGAGATAGATATTAAAACTTCATCTTGGCTTATACAAAGCATAGTACTTAGGTGCCTTCCTTCGAGGGTTAAAGATAATTTAATTCTAAAGACGGGAGAAAATTATCCTAATTTAGAACAAATAAGAGAAAACTTCCCCAATATCCTAATTAATTACAACTTGAGAGATTTTCCAACACATAAGACCCAGACTATGGATAAACCAAAGACTGTTCCAGAGACCAACTAGCTACAGCCAAACAGACAAAACTTGATACTGGAGAATCAAATGTGACCAACTATAATACACGAACACCTACATTACAGAACTTTAATGTAACTGCTGCCTCAACTTACACACCACATTGCAAATTTTGTGCAAGTAATGAACACAGTAGTACTGGGTGTGACAAATATTCAGACTTTAACCAAAGGGCTAAAAGATGTGAACAGTTGAACCTGTGTAAAAAGTGTACTGGCCAGGGACATTATAAGAAAGACTGTAAATCTAGGTTAAGATTCAAGTGTAAGTTTTGTAAAAGTTTACGACATGTCTCATCAATGTGTGATTCACCAAAGTGTCCAAACAATAATACTCAAACTCAAAAGATACCTCCCCCAAACAAAGGTAATCAAGAAAATGCCACTTTCATGGGACATTCTGCTTGTTCAAACAATGTAACAAGAAACACTGAGATTCTTTTACCAACTATTACTTTGGACTTAGTGAATAGTGAGGGTAGTACCACTCCAGTGAGATGTCTTATAGACTGTTGTTCTCAACAAACATTTGTTTCAAAAATGTAGTTAATAAATTGGGTTTGACACCAAACCCGAATGAACAAAACCTCAATATTGCGTCCTTTGTTAAGGATAACTCGGACAAAAATAGCTATAAGACAATTGACCTGGAACTACATTTAGAAAGTAAATTCAAGAAAATTGAAGCAGTTATTATTTCTAAAGTAGGACAAAAAAAACTGGTTATACCCAAACTAGAACAAACCATAAATCATTTGAAAAAACACTACAAAATAGCTGATAGACATATCACTAACAACACAGTAGCTAACATTGAAATGCTAATAGGGCAGATTATATTAATCTTATTCATAAGGGCATAGTAGAGATAGGTAATGGTATAGCTATTCAGACTCCATCAGGGATAGCCCCTTTGGGTGACCTATCAGAATACAACCTAGACCTAAACCAAAACAGTGCATGACCAACAAATACTATGTGCCTCAACTCAGTCCTACATAACACCTGTAAGAATAGCAACACTTTGAATAATATTATCTCAACTGAGAACATTAATTCATCATTATCAAATGAAACTTTGGATGAGGCAATTCAAACTTTATGGTTGCTAGAATCTGTGGGTATACATGACACACATCAAACTTCAGAAGATCAGTTAATGGTAGAAAGATTTGAAGACACCATTCAGTGCAAAGACAATAGTTATTTTATTGAGTTACCTTGGAAAATAAATTGTCCAACTTTAAGAGACAATCTCAAAGTAGCTAAAGGACATTTATATAAAGTAATGAAAAAACTCAACAAGATAACAATATTCTATCATATAATGATGTCTTCAAAGAACAGCTACAGAAAGGCTTCATTGAAGAAGTAACAGATAACCATTTTAAAAAAGATGGTTGTCATTATTTAACCCACAGGGGGGTTTATCGACAAGATGCCCCAACAACAAAACTCAGAGTAGTATATAATTGTAGCCTCAAAGACAGTGATAAACACAGTTTGAATGATTGCTTGATTGAGGGTCCTAATCTCATTTCTGACCTTGTGAAGATCTTACTGAGGTTCAGGTTAGACAAATATGCTGTACAAAGTGACATTTCAAAGGCATTTTTGAGAATAAATCTTAAAAATGAATATGATAAGAACCAACTTAGGTTCTTATGGTTCAAGGATCCATTTGATTTGAATAAAGGGTTCATAACCTATAGATTTAATGTTGTGTTGTTTGGAGCCAATTGCTCACCTAGCCTATTAGCATTGACAATTAGACATCATTTAAACCAGTTTAATAACTCTCTAACATTGAACTTCCTTAAGGAACATTTTTACGTAGACAATCTAATAGGCTCAACGACAACAAAATCTGAATTATCTGAAGTCTATGAACACTCTCAAAACATTATGCAACAAGGTAACTTTGAACTCAGAGAGTGGATTTCAAATAATGAGGATTTAAACAAAAAGATTTTAAAAGATAATAATGGTCTTACTGAGCCATCAGACAGAGTTAAAACTTTAGGTATGAACTGGTATTTGGATGCAACTTCTAACAGTCATGATTCAATCTGTACTAAAGGTTTTAAACTTGATGAGGAAGCAAATACTAAAAGACAAATATTATCAGAGGCTTCCAAAATTTTTGATCCTATGGGTCTATTCCTGCCTTCAACAATAAAATCAAAGATTCTCCTCCAAGAATTTGGAGGACAAATGTTGGGTGGGATGATCCAATAACAAATGAAAATCAAAAATCTTGGAAGAAGTTAGCTACTGATTTAACAAAAGTGCAGAACATTAAATTCAAAGGTGCTGTGGGTTTAGGGATAAGCCCCAGAGGCTTCATGTGTTTGCTGATGCAAGCACACAAGCTTATGGGTGCTGTGCGTATCTTGTAAGCCCTACAGAAAGTCATCTAATTTATGCAAAAGGGAAAGTTGCACCTCTCAAACCTACCCGAACCATACCTCAATTGGAACTATTGGCTGCTACATTAGCCATTAAAACCATTTCATTGCTTAAGGATGCTTACTATGATGTGTTCATAACTAATATCCACGTCTGGCTTGACAGTCAGATTTGTCTTGCCTGGATACGGAATGATAGCATTAATAGTAAGAATATCTTTGTAAGAAATAGGCTAAAAGAAATAGCTGACGCTAATGAAAGCCTACAAGTAAACTTTCACTATGTTCCAACTAAACAGAATCCAGCAGACTTTCTGACCAGGGGTTTATCCTACAAGTTGTTGAAGTCAAACAAAACTTGGTTTATGGGACCTAAGTGGCTCTGTAATACAGACCAATGGCCTGTGGAACAAGTTAACTTGACATTAAATTTAATCTTTTCAAATGAAAAGGTTGAACCAATCACTAATTATGAAAAGTATTCTGATTTCAACAAACTTGTCAGGGTGACAGCCTACTGTTTGAGGTTTGCTCACAACTGTTTAGCTACAATTAACAAACAGCTAAATAAAAAAATAATCATAATTATACAGAAGTTGCAACCCAATACTGGATAGGCCAAGCCCAACAAAAAGAGTACAATAAAGAGTTAGAATTCTTAACTAATGGGAAACAAACAAAAGAACCTGTACCATCAGTAGTTGTGGATCTAAACTTGTTCAGAGATGAGGAAGGCCTTCTAAGGTGTAAAGGGAGATTAGACAAATCAAAACTGTCATACAAAAGCAAAAATCCAATCCTTTTACCTAGATTTAGCTATTTGACAACATTAATAATCAGAAAAACACACAATGATGTATATCATATGGGGTACCACAGACACTAACTACATTAAGAAAAACTTATTGGATACCCAAGGGAAGGATCACTGTTAAAACAGTCCTGAGTGAGTGTGTCACATGTAGGCGTATTCATGCTAGGCCCTATAGGAAACCAAATCCTCCTGCTTTGCCAGAGGAGAGAGTTACTCTCAACAGACCCTTTGAGACTGTAGGCATTGACTATACAGGAGCATTGACTGTAGGGGTGGGTGACACTGAACAAAAAATGTACATTGTACTGTTTACATGTGCTGCCTCACGAGCTGTTTATTTGGATGTTGTGGAGGACCTTACAGCAGAATCTTTTGTTGCTGTCTTTAAGAGATTCTGTGCACGACATTCAGTACCAAAGACAGTTTGGACTGACAATGCTACATATTTCAAAGCTGGTGAACAAGTCATCCACGACTTGTTAAGCAATGAAATCACACAATTATATATACAAAATACAAACATAAAGTGGAAGTATATTCCGGTTGCCTCTCCTTGGTATGGTTCTATCTGGGAGAGGAATATACAAACAGTAAAGAATTGCTTGAAGAAAGCAATTGGCAAAAAACAGATACACTTATTTGGGTTACTCACTCTCCTGGCTGAGATTGAGAACATCATTAACAATAGACCACTCACTTATGTGAGTGACAACATTAATGACCCAGAACCATTAACTCCAAATCATTTGATTCGGGGAGAACAAGTTAGTCTCCTGCCGGACTACAATATAGACTCTTCAGAAGACCCAAACTGGACTCAACGACATGATGAGCTCCAGACGAAGTTACAACATTTAACTAGAGTTAAAGCTCATTTCATTAAACAGTGGAAAACTGAGTACTTGATGGGTCTAAGGGAGAGACATAAACAAATGACTAAGAAGGATTGGTCTGACACAATAAAGGTAGGGGACCTTGTTCTCATACATGACAGTACTCCAAGACAATACTGGCCTCTGGCTAGAGTTTCAGAACTCAGACCAGGGGCAGACGGGGTAACAAGAGTGGTCAAATTAAGGACTTCAACGGGTGACACAACAAGAGACATTTCTCTTTTGTACCCTTTAGAGTCTGGACCCAAAACAATGGACTTTGGAGAACCTTCTCCACTGACAGTAACAACTGGAGACACTGAACTTCCAGTAACTATTCCTTTGACAGTAGGAGTGGTAACGCATCCTACTACAACATTGACAGACACAAGACCTCAGCGACAAACAGCATTAAAAGCGCGACTATTTTTACAACAAAAAATAGATGCTGGGGAATTGTAATTTTATCTTCTAACTTTCATTTTTTCTTTTCTTATGGTAAAGACCATAGACAGTTTCATCCTATGGATGTATATTTTCTCTTCTAATTAAATGCTACACCTTCTCCATGAGAAGGTGAGGATAGGCACTGTTAATCAGATTAACAGGCATTTACAGTTAAATAGTTAGCTAGTCTACACTCAGACAAAAAATTGGTGACAATGACACCAAAATTTTTATCTCCCGGGGCCCCCAGTATATGGAAAACTGATGAGTGGGTAGTTGGGAGGTAACGAAAATGGTTCACTGAGTAGGTAGGTAGTTAATCTAACAATTAATAAATTCCTTTTATGTCAATAACTGGGTGGATGAAACCAATTGGTTGCTCACCAGAGTTATTCTCCACACTAGTATTTATATACTGTGTGGGAGGAGCGTGCTCGGTAATGTATCTCCATTACCGCTAAACCAACCGAGGAATAAACCAAGAGAACGCTGGTAGAGAAAGCCCCGCGAAGAGGAGAACAAAGAGGGAACGAAAACGAAGAACGGGGCGAGAGGACGTACCAGCAAAGTACGCTCTCGACAAAAATCCAACCGGAGAAGGGAGAGACTGCAATAACTAAAAGTAAGTGACTAATTGAGTTTTTACACCAAACAGTTAATAACATTAAATTAAGCTGGGTCAGACAAGTTAGGCCTACATTGTGGCCTAAGACCCAGCATCAACTCATAGCTTAACAAAGGTGAAGGTAGATTGCCCTAACCTAATCTTGTGAGGAATCCTACTGTGGACCTCAATTTATCTGCCCGCTCTGGACCATTTCCGGAATCTCTAGGCTGACCCCTCTAGGCTAGACTTGATCTACTCTATAGTTAGACTGGAGATATAAGGGGTGGGTTAATTGTGGACCAATTCATACAGAGCATTTTTCGCAGCGCATTTCAAAATCAGGATTCTTTTCTTTCAAGTGATGAGAAGAATCCTTTTTCATTTAAGAGTTTCACCCTAATTGCATTTTCATATTCATTAAATTTCAAAACAAAATTACAATGATTAAAGATTATAAAGAATAAATTAAACTGTTTAATTTGCGCTGCAATTCTCTTGTCAATGCTGTCTTCATTATCTTTATTAACATTAAATGGCCGCTCGTACAGCTGTTTCGGACATGTGTCTGTTATTTATGAGATAAAAATGGTCAATATACACGAACGTAAAATGTTTAAATGCGGAGTAATAAAGTAATGCCGCCCATTTTTTGGCTAAGTTTGTTTCAGTTATACGGTGCATATAAATAATTCAAATTAAATAGGTGAATTAATGGCATACTGCACACTGTTATTTTTAACTAAATATTTTTTTTAAATGTCTCATATATATATATATATATATATATATATATCAGTCAATACGAGTATTAATCAGTCATTAGGCGTTTTGACCGACTTCGGCTTTTGACTGTTAGGTTTGGTTAGATTTAGGTCATTATACACACACACACACACACACATATATGTATATATATATATATATATATATATGTATATACACACACACACACACACACACACACACACACACACACACATATATATACATACTGGGTGATCCAGATAAATGGGACCCATAAAAAAAAGCCAAATATTCTTAATATTTAATCCCTTTCATAAAAACTATATATCATTCGAAAGAGTAGAGTTACAAGTTTATTATGAAATATTTATTTTTTAAAAATGACTCCTTTCAAATGTGCTCCATTAGTTGCCAAGCATTCCAGTGTTCTCGCTTGTAAGTTCTGCATCACTTTTGCAAGAGTGTGCGGTGGTATGGCCTGTATCTCATTTGTGATGGCGGCCTTCAATTCTTGCAAGGTCGTTGGGTTATTTCTGTAGACCCTACTCTTTAAATATCCCCAGAGATAATAATCTAAGGGAGAAAAATCCGGAGACCTTGCGGGCCATTCAACGTCTCCAAATCTTGAGATTAACTCGCCTGGAAACGTTTGACGCAAAACTGCCTTGCAGTTCCTCGTGGTATGGCAGGTAGCTCCGTCTTGTTGGAACCAGTGGTTTTCTAGACAAAGATCTCTTAATTTAGGAATAAGGAAATTGGTCAACATTTTTTCGTAGCGATCACCATTTACAGTGACCGTGTTTCCGGTGGAATCCTCGAAAAAGTACGGCCCGATGATCTGAGATGCAGTAAGACCACACCAAACAGTTACACGCTGACTATGCAACGGGACTTCGGTAATATTCAATGGATTTTCTGTTTGTTTACAGTTCCATTCAAGTGAAAATGGGCTTCGTCTGACATAATCAAAGTTGCTAGAAAATTGGTGGTGTCATTTACCTTCTGTTGGATCCATTGACAGAATTGTCGTCTTCGTGCGAAATCTCCATCGTTTAGTTGTTGCACTGTTTGAATTTTATATGGAAAGAGCATTAAATTTTGCTTGAATATACGGTGTGTTGTTGTTCCATATCCAACTCCTAACAGCTGAGAAGCACGTCTGATGCTTATGTTAGGATTATCCTGTACAGTTTCATGAGTTCTGTTAATGATCTCGTCTATCCTTGCTGTGCGCACTCTTCCAGTTGGTTTTCTTTTTCCAATGCTGCCAGTTAGGGAAAAATTTCTGACACACCGACGGATTACTTTCTTAGAAGGTGATTTTGACATCTGAAAATTTGTCTTGAAAGATCTTTGAGCTGAAACTACACTTCTTCTATGCTCATAATATTGCTCAGTTATGAAACGCAGCTGTTCCACAGTCCATGCAGTCATCTTGAAGGGTTAGTTTTAACACACTTTTATTTTGTTTTATATCTTATCTTGTCTTGTATTGTCAAAACCTATACAATCCTGTACAAACTTGTAACTATCCTCTTTCGAATGATGCGTATGATTTTATAAAAGGACTTATACTTTAAGAGTTACAGGGGTTTCTTTTGGGTCCCATTTCTCTGGATCACCCTTTATATATATATCCACAAATGCAGAACTGATGCAAAGAGACTCAAACTAGAGAGGAAACTTGGCGAAATAGAAATGGATCTAAAGCAAACATTCATACATAAGACGAACGAGGAGGAAAACAAGGTAGCAGAAAACATAAAAAATTACCAAAAATGCAGTGTAAGGGGAGTATTGGTCCGTTGATAGACGGGGAGGACGAATACACAAATGACCCGAAAGAAATAAACGAACTACTTAGGGAACATTTTAACTGTGTTTAGCACCCCTAAGTCCGAGAAGAAAGTGGAAAACCCAGACGAATTTTTCGACAGATACAAATCAACCAAGAACAAATTCCGCCACAAACCTATTAATGAACTTCGAGTTCACGGAAGGAGATGTAATTACGGCCTTATCACAGATGCGAGACAATTCAGCGCTAGGGCCAGACGCATGAAGTGCCACGTTTCAAAAGAAATGCAAAGAGAGTATTGCCAAACCGCTATACTTACTATGGAGGAAATCACTCGACACAGGACAAATTCCACTCACCTTAAAGAACGCGAACATTGCCCACCTATTTAAATGTGGTAACAGAGCAATGCCCAAGAATTATCGGCCAGTGGCTCTCACCTCACACCTTGTAAAGTGTTTAGAACGTATAATTAGAAGCAAAACTACCTACTACCTACAAGAAAAAGACAACAATCAAAATCAACATGGCTTCAGGGCTGGAAGATCATTTCTATCACAGCTACTAGCCCACCAGGAGAAAATAGTGGAAATATTGTGTCGAGGACAAAACATAGCTGTAATACAGGGTGTCCCAAAAAAAACTATATACTCTTTATAGCATCATATATTTTATAATTTAAACAAAACAAAACAATATATTGTTATAGCAATTGCCAATGAAAGGTGAATTAGTAATCTAAGTGATCAAAATGTTATAGCGAGTTGTTTGCATATAAAATTTAATTAACTACGTTAAGTGCTCAAAATGTTCTCCGGCGGCATGAATGCACTTTTGAATGCGTCGACTAACTGATTCGCAGACATGAACTAATGTGGATGCTGTGATGGTCCCGCACTTTTCCCTAATTGCATCTTTAAGGTGTTCGAGTGTTGCAGGTCTTGTACCATAAACTGCATCCTTCAGGTAGCCCCACAAGTAAAAATCAAGTGAGTCAAGTCCGGTGAACGTGGAGGATACTCAACGCTTCCTCTTCGTCCTAGCCAACGGTTAGGCAACGTTTCATCGAGGTACCTTCTGACATCACAATGATAATGAGGGGGGCTCCATCTTGTTGAAAGTAAAAGTCGTCGTTTCCAAACAATTTCCGAACTACAGGTATAATTTCTGTCCGCAGCATGTCGAGATATGCGGCACCGGTAACTGTCCAATTAAAGAAAAATGGTCCAACCAAACCCCTGGATGATAAACCACACCATGCTGTTAATCCTGGTAAATTAACATGTTTATCCACATAAACGTGTGGATTATCAAGTGACCAGTACATGCAGTTGTGTCGATTTACTGTGCCATTCAGCTTGAAGGTAGCTTCATCAGACCACACGATTTTGTTGTATTGAAAGTGCATTCATGCCGCCGGAGAACATTTTGAGCACTTGGCGTAGTTAATTAAAGTTTATATGCAAACAACTCGCTATAACATTTTGATCACTTAGATTACTAATTTACCTTTCATTGGCAATTGCTATAACAATATATTGTTTTTTTTTTTAAATTATAAAATATATGATACTATAAAGAGTATATAGTTTTTTTTGGGACACCCTATATATACGGACTTTGCTAAAGCCTTCGATAAATGTGACCATGGAATCATAGCACACAAACTTAAGAATACAGGAATTACTGGAAAGCTAGGAAAGTGGATATTTAATTTCTCGACGCAAAGAACACAAAGAGTGGTGGTAAATGGAGTCAAATCGAAAGTCTCAGAAGTCGTGAGCTCTGTCCCACATGGGACAGTATTACCTCCCTTGCTGTTCATAATAATGATTGCAGATATTGATGCAGATATTAAGGACAGTATTGCATCATGCTTCGCAGATAACACAAAGATATGTAAGGAAATATTGAACGAAGATGACATAAGAAAAATACAAAACGACATTGAAACATTATTCCAGTGGGCAGAAGACAGCAATATGAAGTTCAACGAAGAAAAATTCCAACTTCTAAGATATGGTAATAACAAGGAGCTACAGAAAAAAGGATACAAAACTCTGCAAGACAAACAGATAACACCAAATCCACAAGTCAGGGATCTTGGAGTAATAATGTCGTCGGATGCAAAATTCAGAGAGCACTATAACATCAAAATTACAACGGCTAGTAAAATAATGAGAATCATCTGGAGAAGCTTCCGCAGCAGAAAAGCAAACATCATGTTCAAATTATGGAAGAGTCTAGTCCTACCAATAATCTCAAGCCCATACAGAAAACGAAACACTGCGAACATTGAAGCTATACAAAGGACTTTTACGTCGAAGATAGAGGAAACGGAAGGTGAGAACTACTGGTCTCGACTACAATCCCTGGAACTCTACTTTCTCGAAAGGAGGCGCGAGCGGTACACAATAATATACATATGGAAAATATTTGAGGGTTCTGTCCCTAACTTTAGAGATGAAATATAAACAAACTGGAGTGAGAGAAGAGGTAGTTGTGGCACCTCCCGGGAATCGAACCCTGGATCATCCGATTGCCGGTCAGATATGCAACCCTTATACCAAGAGCCTCCAAGAATCAGAACTCGTAATTCTCCTACGTACGAGCGGAATCGAATGCCCTTTGAGGGGGCACCTTCTCAAGCCGTATATATATATACACACACACACACACACATCTTTTAACTGCAAACGACACACAGTATAATTGATGCAAAGAACGACGATTGTTAGAAGAGTGTCCACACAAAAGGAGGAGAGAAAACGAGCAATGCCCTCAAACGGCATTCGATTCCGCTCGTACGTAGAAGAATTACGAGGTCTGATTCATGGAGGCTCTTGGTGTAATGGTTAGCATATCTTACCGGCAATCGGATGATCCCGGGTTCGATTCCTGGGAGGTGCCTCATTTTTCATTGCTCGTTTTCTCTCCTCCTCTTGTGCGGACACTCTTCTAACAAGCGTCGTTCTTTGGATATCTACATACATATATATATATATATATATATATTATATACTTGGGGCACTCAATATACTTTGCCTCACCCTTTTTTCTTAGCTAAATAATAGGCCATGGGGCTGAAATCTCTTTTGGGCCGTAAATTTGAACTTTCTGCGCTTCACATAACCGGAATTTTCAAGTTTGAACCTCCCCTCCTTGTATAAAACCGCTTTTAAACGCCCATGTATAAAACCGATGGTTAACGCAGTTTCGAAAATGGCGTCTGACAGTAATATGCGTCGTAAATAGAGCGCTGTTATCGAGTTCTTAACCGCAGAGAAGAAAACAATTGGAAATATTCACAAACGTCTAAAATACTTTTACGGAGATGCTTTTGTTGATTAAAGCACAGTTGGACGCTAGTCTAAACGTGTGAGATCATCGGAGAGAGGAGAGCCAGCCCGATGATGAGCCACGCAGCGGTCGCCCGGCATCAGCTGTGACATCTCACACTGTGCAACGTGTTAACAGCATCATTCGATCAAATCGGCGGTCACATACAAGGAGGTATCACTGGAGCTAGGAATTAGTGAAGGAAGTGTGAATACGATAATTCAGGAACTGGGATACTCAAAAGTGTGTTCACAGTTTGTTCCTCGCCAACTGACTGAAGATCACAAAGCCAAAAAGAAAAGAACTTGCTTCTGAGTTGTTGGTTTGATACGAGACAGAAAGGGATGACTTCCTTTCACAAATTGTGACTGGGGATGAGACTTCAGTACAACACTTTGAACCAGAAACAAAACGCCAATCCATGGAGTGGCATCACGCAGACTCCCCACGCAAGAAAAAGTCCAAAATGGCTCCCTCTGCAGGAAAGGTTATGGCCTTCATTTTCTGGGACATGAAAGGGGTGAGTCTGATGGACATTATGAAGAAAGGACAAACAATCAACTCAGAGGCATATATTGCCACCCTACAGAGACTGCAGAGACGTATAAAGCGAGTTCGACAAGAGAAAAAACTGGAAGACGGTCTTCTTTTGCACGCTAACGCAAGACCACACAACAGTTCGCAAACAAGAGAGGCCATCACAAAAATGCGCTTGACTGTGCTACCCCACCCTCCATACAGCCTGGATCTGGCACCTTCAGACTTCCATTTGTTTGGGCCAATGAATGATGCTATTCGTGGAAGAAAGTTTCAGAGTGACGATGAGGTTGTTGAGGAGGTTAAAAGGTGGCCCCAGCGGAACTCAGCGGACTTTTACCAGCAAGGAATAAAGGCCCTTGTTTTGAGGTGAAAGAAAGCCGTAGTAAAGGATGGAGACTATGTGGAAAAATAAAAACTTCAAAAAAGGTATGAGGCTAATTGTGTACAAAATTTCTGGAATTCACAAGGAAACTTGGAAAGAAAAAAAAAGGTGGTGCAAAATATATTGACTAGCCGTCGTGTGTATATATATATACAGTATATATATTAGTGGTGGACCGGATGTCAGTTTTTCAACATCTGCGGATACGGATGCGGATGCGGATATTTAGTTAATCTATCAATATAATATAGAATTATGAATATATGATATAATTTTTCAAATTTCGTGATATTACTATTATGGCAGGCAATGCATAAGAATTAAAATTAATATTAATGTTTTCATTATGATAAAAATAATAACTTTCTCAAGAGTTTTAGCCACAGAAAATTCAATGAAACAAGTTCCATTCAATTTTGTGTGTTACCAGGTATTTATATTTTGAGGTATATACAGGGTGGGCGGAAAGTAGCTCCCTATTTTGGATTGGTAAAAAAATACGTATATTATTCATTTATTTCAGAAGAAATAATATGAAAAGGTAGGCATACATGGTAGGTTTTCTCTAAAATTCAAAATGGGCTCCAACTCTTTCCACCAGCTTCTGGAGCCGCCCAGGAATGGCGTCCACTGACTTTAGCAGGAACTCCGGCGGGATGGAGGACATGACTTCCCGAATTCGGTCCTCCAGTTCTTCCAATGTCCTCGGTTTGGTGCGGTAGACTTCTTCCTTTACCCACCCCCAAAGAAAGAAGTCGCACGGTTACCGCTGAAAAACGGCAGAATCGGTTCAGTGTAACGGTGTGGTGTGGTATGACCTCAGATCAGGTTGTGGGCCCATTCCTTCTGCGCAACACCATGAATGCTGAGCGGTACCTTGCTATGTTGCGAAACGAGGTCTGGCCGGTTGTCAGCACATGGGAGAACATCGACGATCTGATATTTATGCAAGATGGCGCCCCTCCGCACTTCGCACTTGTCCGTGAGTGGCTGGATGCCCACTTCCCTGGGCGTTGGATGGGTCGTCGTGGTCCACATCAATGGCCAGCCAGGAGCCCCGACTTGACACCGTGCGACTTCTTTCTTTGGGGGTGAGTAAAGGAAGAAGTCTACCGCACCAAACCGAGGACATTGGAAGAACTGGAGGACCGAATTCTGGAAGTCATGTCCTCCATCCCGCCGGAGTTCCTGCTAAAGTCAGTGGACGCCATTCCTGGGCGGCTCCAGAAGCTGGTGGAAAGAGTTGGAGCCCACATTGAATTTTAGAGAAAACCTACCATGTATGCCTACCTTTTCATATTATTTCTTCTGAAATAAATGGATAATATACGTATTTTTTTACCAATCCAAAATAGGGAGCTACTTTCCGCCCACCCTGTATATTTGTTTGTTCATTAATAATTAATACTTTACATGAAATGTGCATGACTGGGCCTTATAAGATACTTTATAAGCTAACTTAATTGTAAATTGCATAATTTATTAGAGGTAATACCCGTACAACATCCGCAGTCAGAAGTGCGGATGCGGATGTGCATATCCGGTCCACCACTATATAATATATATATATATAATATATATATATATATATATATATACACACGGTGTTTCAGGAGGAGAGGTCAATACTTCGGGAGGTGATATTATCGGTCATTGTGAGAAAAAAAGTTCATATGAACATGTGTCTAATTGTGAATGGTTACGGAGATAGAGCTGTTTGAATCTACAAGTACAAAAGCATTGTTAATGGTAATCAAGAAAGAGAAACCAATTACTGTTTTTAACATTTAATGTTTAAACAATGGCATTGGTATCAGATACAGAAATTACAAATTTGTTACAGTTTACAATACGTTTTCGAAAATCCCACCGTCAACCTCAATGGACTTTGCAACTGGTGTGCGAAGATCGCGTGTTGTTCGTCTGAGTTGATCTTGACGTTCCTTTATGGGGGCAGCAGCATCCAAAATGCGCGCGAGCAATTCGTCTCGTGTATCCACCTTTCTTTTGTAAACTTGACTTTTCATCCACCCCCACAAACAATAATCTAACGGAGAGAGGTCTGGAGACGTTGGGGGCCATTGAATGGGACCACCGCGGTGGGAGGAAGAGCTGCGCGCGCATCAGATTCAAAGATCTCTATCTCTGTAACCATTCAGAATTAGACACATGTTCATATGAACTTTTTTTCTCACAATGACCGATACTATCACCTCCCGAAGTATTGACCTTTCCTCCTGAAACACCCTCTGTATATATATATATATATATATACACATACACACATATATAAGTATAAGTGATGTAGATGTATTAGGGATAGCCAGTGGTAATTTTACATATGTTAGTGATATCAGTGGTACCACCAGGTGGATTGATCATTGTCTCACAAGTAATAATCTAAAGGATCAAATTGTTAAAGTTCATATTCTGCATTATTTCCTTCTTTCTGATCATAGACCATTAGAAATATTAATTAACGATACCAATTTATGCGCAACACGACTTAACAAGAAATTAATAGGTAAGAAAAATCGCGTCGATTGGTCCAATGTTAATATGCAGCAGAGAATAAAATACAAAGACAGAACAAATCACCTCTTTAATAATTTAGAATTTTTGCACCTTGCCTGTAATAATCCTTGCTCAAATGATTTTCACTGTAAACTCATAGATAGGTATTATAGTAAGATAATATCCCTGTTAAGAGAAGCAGGAAGCCCCTGATTAAATCTTACAACTATCATTCTAAGATTATTCCTGGATGGAATGATTTTATTGCCCCCCTTAAAGAGGGAATCGAAAGACGCCTATGATTTGTGGTGCTTTCATGGTAGACCCAGATTAGGATCAGTATACATGAATATGTGTAGAAGTCGGGGTCAGTATAAGGCGGCCATAAGGCGATGTAAACAGGAAGAAGAGTCTATTCGAGCATCAAAAGCCTGTGAAGCTCGCATAAATAACGATAATAACAAATTCTGGAAATTTGTTAAGAATCAAATGGGTGTCAAAAATGTGCTCCCTCCGACACTCGATGGGGTGTCGGGGGAGGATGAAATTGCAAAGCTGTGGAAAAACCACTATTCTAACGTTCTTAACAGTGAGAGTAGGGATAATCTTAAGATAGACAGCAGCGAAACGATTGTGGGAGGGACAAGGGAAAATAATTTGATATCATTTTCTGAAGTAAAGAGGTTAATTAAAGAGTCAAAGACTGGTTCTGCGTCAGGGGTAGATGACTTATCGAATGAGCACTTAAAATATGCCAATGACGTAGTATGTCTGCATATATCATTACTCCTATCAGCCATGCTTGATCATAGCTATATCCCTGCAGAGTTCATGAGGGTATATATCTTGCCCCTGGTCAAAAATAAGTACGGAGACATTCTGTCCATCAATAATTACACGCCTAGTGCTGTCGCTTCCTGCTTCTCGAAACTACTAGAAAAACTCTTGTTACGCCGATTAAATGATTTCCTATGGACATCTCCTAATCAGTTTGGCTTTAAAAGGTCCCACTCAACTGACCTGTGTATCTATGTACTTAAAGAAACAATATCTAAATATATTGACAGTAATTCAACTATTTATAGCTGTTTCCTAGATACAAGTAAAGTATATGATAGGGTGAACCACAATATTTTATTTGCAAAACTAGAAGACAGGAAGGTTCCCATCTACATATTAAATTTATTGAAATTTTGGTATTCCCACCAATCTTTCACTGTTAGGTGAGGCAATGTACTATCCGTGTGTTTTGGCTCCTCTTGCGGGGTGAGACAAAGCTTCTTGCTCTCCCCTATGCTGTTTAATGTGTATATCGACGGATTAATTGCTTC
>JAJOZX010002617.1:230000-362500 GCA_023014485.1 Bathynomus jamesi | reverse complement strand
ATTGAACCAGTGAGGAAGATAAAACCCAATAATAAATTCAACAATGAACCTCAAATTCTGTAGCATTTTGCCCTTCAGTGCATGTTTGGAAACCCAAATCCTGCAGAAACGAATCGCTGTAGTTAACCAACGACTGTGACTTACGGGTCCAATCTCCAAGAGAACCAGATTTTGAGGCAACTCTCCTGATCTGATTGCTTGAACAATACGATAAGCGTAAGATTGATCCGTGCTGAGGTCTTTGATAACTTCTTCAGACAACACTGGAAGGGGAGGGCCTACTTCGACCTTTGGAAATTTTATATTTATTTCTAATTCCGTTGCTTCATCTAGGATGTTGCCAAGGGGGCCTGACCACTTGTTGTTGCTCTTTGTAGGACCATCAAGTTCCTGGATGAGACGACGAAGAGGTAGTTCCCCCGTGTGCAAATCACACACAATCCAAACAAGCCTTCTTCCAAGTTTTTTCTCTAAATGCGTCATAACACCGCCCTGCCATCCAGTGTTCACCGCAGTTGAGTCTCCATCAACGGCCTGCAGTGAACTGTCAAGTCTTCTTTCTTGAAGCCAACATATTATTTGATCAGCAATTGCCTCTGCATGTTTCTTGCCTTCTACTTCTGCTTCAGGAACAAAGTGAAACAAATAGCGGCCACCTGGTTCGGAACACACAGAGTAGTGTTCTTCTTTGATGAGACCGGGAAACTTTCTGTCCATTCCCTCTACCTCTAGGAGAACTTTTGGGTCATCTCTTCTTCCATCAAACAAAAGGCAAGAGAGACCTTCCTCCTTCAAATCTTTTTCATGCTGATCAGATATTTACTTCATTATTTTTTCTTGTGCTCTTCTTATCTTATTATGATCTATCAGTAAGGATGTATCCTCTCGGCTGATGAGGCCTGCATCTATCCAAGCGGCAGTGGCGATCTCTGCAGTCTCTCGTAGCCCCGTATGGTGGCGAATACTGGCAAGGGCAATGTTTGAGATGTCTTTAGTGTTGTATTTCATTCTCTTCGGCGAAGGTTCAGATGGCATTTTGGAGCTATCATCTGATGTTGCTTCTTTCTGTTCATCTGAAGAGCTTTCAAAGAAGGGAGAAACCTCTTGATAGAGCTCTTCATCTCTTTGGGTGGCTTCTTCACTCTTCTTTTTCTTCCTTTCTTCCCTCTCTCGAATTTTCTCTTCTTTCTTAGCAATAACAATCTGTTTTTTGGTTTCTGAAAAATTATAATCTGCCGAACCAATCTGCATACTTCCTTGGCCTCCTGCCTTTGTTCTCTGCATCTTTATGAAAGCCAGCTCCAAAACAGGGATCTTCTTCTCACGAGGAAAGCGACAATCAATGTGAGGGTGAGGTTCTCTTCTGCATGAGGGAGAACAATTGGCTTCAGAACACAACTCTATGGGACACTGGCAGTTCAAAATGTCAAAAAGAGTACCAAGTGTGTGCAGAAATTTATTTTTCGTTGCTAGTTTTCCTTTACCAAGTGATGTCTCAACTGCTTTGTGCCACAGCTTTGTTAATTTTAGCTCAATAGTTCTATACTGATTGAGTACAGGTGGTTTGAATAGCACGTTAGCTTTTTTCCATTGATGCAGAAGAGGGGGAATCATGTCCCTTATGAGCTCTTTCTCTGTGTAGTTCCTTCTATCCTTTGTATTTTGCTCACGAAGGAGTAACCCTAGTCTCAGCATGTCTCGCAGTGTTGGTAGTTCTGATACGGGAAGCTCCTTGCCTGTACCGACTAACAGGCTCAAGTGGCATGACGACTGACCTCTTGTCTTCAATTTTGGCATCTTAGGAATATCTGAAAAGAAAGAAAAACATTTAAGTATTTTATATCAATTACGATGTTTCAAAGTTTAGTCATTCGATGTTCTAAAATTCAATAAAAAAATATTTCATGGGATTACAACATAATTAGACAGAAGAATATGATAATAATAAATAATTGTAATAATCAATAATCCATACTTACAGTTACACTGTAGTATTCGTCTAGTTACCTAGAAGAATAATTATGAAGTAGGTACAAGAGCAATAACAGCAAACCACCGTCTATGACATCTAAGAGGCAACTGAGGACTGAGAGTGAAGGACAGTTCTATTCATGTTTCGACTTGTACATTGTACAACAACTATATGACCTTGAAAACATTCCATATGCGATCAGTGGGATAATTCTGTGACAGATGAATAGTTAATCAATTTATGTCCTATTATTTAGTAAAAGAGTCAATTTCTGAAACTTTAAGGTAAAATTGATGTAGGTAAGGGTTATTTTATTTCATTTTGGTTGGCCAATTTCAAGTTTTGACATGAAAAGACTATATTTTCACTACCAAAATTAATTTGAAAAAAGTTGACAAAATTGCCACACCCTGATATATATATATATACACACAGAGATAAAATAAAAAAACTGAAAACGGCACACACACACACACACACACACACACACACACACAGAAAGAAAGTTTTGTTTATTCTATATGGATATAATATTCATAGCATTAAATTTCAGAACAATGTCATTGCCCGGACTCGATCTCTTAACCAGCACCCGAGCGTCTTAACCACTAGGATACTTAGGCTGCCCATTTATCTACCAACCCAAGCAGACATTCATTTTCATGAGCTAAACACGATTTAATCACACTCCTACGCGAGAATTGGCAGGTAAAAAGTCATGCCGAATACATTAATCAAAGTTGAGGATCGAATAGTATGACCACAAACATATATTATATATATATAATATATATATTTTATATATATATATATAAAAAATAATATATATATATATATATATATATATATATATATATATATATATTATTTTTCATATATATATATAAAAAATAATATATATATATATATATATATTATTTTTTATATATACACACATATATATACATGTACAGCGTGTCCCATAAGTCCGGCATCATAGGAAAAATAATAAAAAAGGCAAAACAAAAGCTCTTATTTACAGAACGTGCTCAATATGTCCACCATTGTTTTCAATACACAAATTCAGACGTGATACCCAGTCAGCAAGCACACGGTGAATGATGTCAGGAGTAATGGTGTTACATGCCCCAATAATGCGCTGCCGTAAATGTTCAACACTCCTAATTTTCTCTGCGTATACCAGCGCTTTCAAGTGGCCCCAGAGATAAAAATCTAGTGGCTTGAAATCCGGCCTTCTAGCTGCCCATTCCACAGGCCCTCGTCGTCCTATCCAATGACCAGGGAATTGTTGATACAGGTATTCCCTTACTTGGGTGCTGTGATGTGCAGGAGCGCCGTCTTGCAGGAACCATGTTGGGAAATTTCCTTCTATGTTCAAGACACTGGGAAATGCTTCTTCCTTGAGCATACGTAGGTAGATGCCTCCAGTGACATGTTCATCGAAAAAGAGGGGGCCTATGATGCGATCCTTCCAAATGCCACACCATACCATCACCCGAGAAGCACCTTGTTCCTTTGAAGAGGTATACCAGTTGTTTTGAGACAAGTAGCTGCTGTTCTGTAGATTTACCTCACCATTTCCATAAAAAACAGCCTCTTCACTGAAGAGAATGGTCGAAGGAAAATTGACATCCTGAGCATATGAATTATGGTTTGCAGAAATAGAAAAATATGAATTTCTCCTATGATGCCGGACTTATGGGACACCCTGTATATATGTATATATATATATATATATATAGGGTGTCCCAAAAAAATATATATACTCTTTATAGCATCATATATTTTATAATTTAAAAAAACCAAACAATATATTGTTATAGCAATTGCCAATGAAAGGTAAATTAGTAATCTAAGTGATCAAAATGTTATAGCGAGTTGTTTGCATATAAAATTTAATTAACTACGCCAAGTGCTCAAAATGTTCTCAGGCGGCATGAATGCACTTTTGAATGCGTCGACTAAGCCTGGCCTTGTTTTATCAAAGGCCTTGTAATGGCGAAGCCTATTGACCGAACGTAGTCTAGTCACTCACTAGCTTGCTTCGGACTTAGCCTACACACTCATTCCACGATACAAACTCTACAGCATTCAACTTTATTCAGTTCAGCAAAAGAACCCATGTTGCGTAAACGTTTGACACTGGAGCAACGAAAAAGTGTTCTGAAATGGTATTGAAAATTTGAGAATGTGTCCGAAGTCCAGCGGCAATGGATCCGGGAATTTGGTACAAAGCCACCGACACGTCTCGCCATTACAAGCATCCGTGACAAGTTTGAGGCAGAGGGATCTGCTCAAGATATGCACAAGCGAAGATCTGGACGACGCAAATCAAGTGCGAGTGATGAAAACTCCGTTTTAGAGTTGCAAAAATTTAATCGATCACCACAGAAATCAGTTAGGCAATGCGCCCGTGAGACCGGAATCAGCAAATCAGGTGTTCACCGGATTTTAAAGTCGGCAAAATGGAAAAGCTACATTCCAAGTCTGTTACACGCCATGCCTGAAGATGACCCTGATCGCAGACTCGAATTTTGTGAATGGTTTCAGTCAATGGAAGCCGAAGACGTACAGTTTGCCAACAAAATCGTGTGGTCTGATGAAGCTACCTTCAAGCTGAATGGCACAGTAAATCGACACAACTGCAGGTACTGGTCACTTGATAATCCACACGTTTATGTGGATAAGCATGTTAATTTACCAGGATTAACAGCATGGTGTGGTTTATCATCCAGGGGTTTGGTTAGACCATTTTTCTTTAATGGGACAGTTACCGGTGCCGCATATCTCGACATGCTGCGGACAGAAATTATACCTGCAGTTCGGAAGTTGTTTGGAAACGACGACTTTTACTTTCAACAAGATAGAGCCCCCCCTGATTATCATTGTGATGTCAGAAGGCACCTCGATGAAATGTTGCCTAACCGTTGGATAGGACGAAGAGGAAGCGTTGAGTATCCTCCACGTTCACCGGACTTGACTCCACTTGATTTTTACTTGTGGGGCTACCTGAAGGATGCAGTTTATGGTACAAGACCTGTAACAATCGAACACCTTAAGGATGCAATTAGGGAAAAGTGCGGGACCATCACAGCATCCACATTAGTTCATGTCTGCGAATCAGTTAGTCGACGCATTCAAAAGTGCATTCATGCCGCCGGAGAACATTTTGAGCACTTGGCGTAGTTAATTAAATTTTATATGCAAACAACTCGCTATAACATTTTGATCACTTAGATTACTAATTTACCTTTCATTGGTAATTGCTATAACAATATTTGTTTTTTTTTTTAAATTATAAAATATATGATGCTATAAAGAGTATATAGTTTTTTTTGGGACCCCCTATATATATATATATATATATATATATATATATATATATATATATTTGAAGGTTTTATCCTTAAATCCTCGTAGCCTACGAAATAAAATAAACGAATTTTTTTATTTAATTGAATCGTGGCTTAGCACTGAAACACGTGACTTTGTAGGGGAGTATCAAATAAGAGGTTATATACTTTTTGTTAAAAACAGAATAGGCAGGCGAGGAGGCTGTGTTATGTTGTATATCAAAGGTAATATTGCGAACGTTATAGAAGTGAAGCACACAATTCCAGAACAGATAGATTCGACTATAGCAGAACGTAAATTGAACGATTTCAAGCTTGTGTTGCGGTTATATATAGGCTCCCTAATCAAACAGCTGAGACGGACGAAGCGTTATATCGTGAAGTAAAGAGAATAATAGGTAGTGAGCAGGCTTTAGTTATGGGTGACTTTAATTGCGCCAACGTGAATTACGATACAATGCAGGGAGACGCGGAAGGTAATCGTTTAGTTAATTTTCTCGAGGATAGCTTTCTTATTCAAAAGGTTGGGGAACCTACGATGTTGGGCAGTATTTTAGATTTATTAATAACTACGGATGATAGGCTAATCACTGATCTTCAAGTAATAGAACCGTTAAGCAATAGCGATCACAATATGGTAGAGTTTTTCGGATGTTAAGTCACTCGAAACCAGCTAACTCGACTAAAATTCCTAACTTCCAGCACGCAGACTTTTGTAAATTTCGAAATAAATTGTCACACGTCAATTGAGAAAACGTGATGGGGATCTCCAAAGCAAAACTAATGTGGGAATCGTTTGAAACAGTATTAGTAGTATGGGCTCAAAACGGACGAGTGCAAGAATGTTGCACTGTTGCAATGAGATAATGATCAATGTCGCAAGATGTTGCAAAGGGGTTATGCAACAAGGGGTGGGATTATGCAATGAAGGGGGTTATGCAACATCAATGTTGCAACAGGGGTAGGGTTATGCAACAACTCAATGCTGCCAAGGGGGAGAATTGATGGAGCTTCGGGGGCAGAAGGGAGGATGACCTCCCCCCAAAGGGGTAGCCTTAACCTAAGAGAGGAAGAGAAAGGAGACGGAGTAGGTCTTTGGGGAGAAGGTGGGTTGTCCTCACCCCCGAAAGGGGAAACCTAACCTAAGCCTTAAACTAAGAATGAAGGAGAGAGTTCTTTATTCCACCGGAGTCCGACGCATTATGAGCGTCCAGGGGCCAAGTAGGTGTTATATAGAGGATCGTGAGGTGCCAGATATTACTTATTTATATATGGAGGGGGTTACCAGATACCACCATTTATTTTAATTGTTCAGGTGTACCTTATTAGGGTGAGTTGCTAGATACCACCATTTAATTTTATTTACATGAGTTGCCAAATAGTGTTTTTAATTGTTCAGGTATACCTTATTAGGTTGAGTTGGTAGATACCAACACTTATTAATTTATTTATTAAAGGCAAGACCAACTTTCTCCTTAATTTTGTTCAGCAAAAGAACTAATTATTTAAACGTCGTTCAACTTAATATTAATAATAAAAGAAATACACTAGACAATTGGCTTAGGAAAAGAAATCGTTCCAATAGCATATTCTCTAAGAATAATATTCAATTTACCTATAATTCGCTTTCATTTATTCTAACACCTTAGAATGTAAACTGTCTATTTACCTTTGACAATCCTTTCTATATACAGTGTGTCCGTAAAGTCATGGTGGGATTTTAAATAGCTATATTATTGCAACGAAACATGATAATGAGATGAAAAAAAGGCAAATTGAAGAACAACTCTAAAAGAATAACTTTATTTAACGTAGTTCGATATGGGCTCCTCTGGTAGCCCTGCAGACATCTAGGCGGTGATTCAATTCCAGCCACACACGCCCAAGAACATCAGGAGTGACGGATGCGATAGCTTCCGTGATTCGCTCGTGCAAGTGATGAATATCTCTAATGGGTACACTGTACACGCTTTGCTTGACGTAACCCCACAAATAAGTCCAAAGGTGTCAGGTCCGGAGAGCGTGGAGGCCATGGCTTCCATCCTCCTCTTCCTATCCATCTCTGTGGAAATTTTTCATTAAGGAATTCTCGAACAACGTTGGCATATTGCGGAGGAGCACCATCTTGCTGAAAGATGACATTATTGTCAATAAATTGGGGTACTGCAAAATGTTCCAACATAGCGAGGTAGTTGTGTGACGTCACAGTGGGTTCCGCGAAGAAAAATGGGCCAATCACTCGATCTCGTGCTAGAGCACACCACACATTAACTTTCGGGCTATTACGCTCATGTTCAACATAGGCATGTGGACAGCCTAGACTAACTACGAGATAAAGGTTAAGTTTAGCCTAGACTAACTACATGATACAACTTTGAGAGTTGTTCTTAAATTTGGCATTGTTTCATCTCATTATCATGTTTCGTTGCAATAATATAGCTATTTAAAATCCCACCATGACTTTACGGACACACTGTATTGTCCAAAGTGAATGAAAAAACAAATTGCAGCAGAAAAAAATAACAATACACACCTTATATATATATATATATATGTAAGAAACACAATGATTATTTTAACTAACTTCACTTAAAGTGTTTATTTACTTTCATTCCTTTCTTTGAAAGCATCCTGGAAAAAATGTATAAATTTGAAGCCGGTGAACCATCGAGCTGAGTGCAAAGGCTGACCGCAAAGGTCCATTTGGCCTAATTTCAACCATATAGCTTAAGAAAACCTCTCTACACTCTCACTATTGTTTGCATCACTGTTATTATCATAATGAAGTTAAAAAAAACATAAATATGTACAAAAGCATCACGTGATTGTTTTCCAATAGACTAAATTAGCCTTTGATTAAGTAATAAGTTTCCTTATCATATTTCAAATGCAACAATATCTATATATATACACAGAGAGAGATAAAATCGAAAAACTGAAGACTGCACACACACACACACACACACACACACACACACAGAAAGAAAGTTTTGTTTATTTTATATGGATATAATATTCATAGCATTAAATTTCAGAACAATGTCATCGCCCGGAATCGATCTCTTAACCAGCACCCCAGCGTCTTAACCACTAGGATACCTAGGCCGCCCATTTATCTACCAACCCAAGCAGACATTCATTTTCATGAGCTAAACAATTTAATCACACTCGTACGCGAGAATTGGCAGGTAAAAAGTCAAGCCGAATACATTAATCAAACTTGAGGATCGAATAGTATGACCGCAAACATATATTTTACAAATATTTGAAACCATCATGTTAGAGACTGCTACGGGGAGCCTGAGCTGCCCACTCTTCAGCGAGTGCTCATGGCCGCCACAGCTCTCCAGATACGCGAGTGCTCTTGGCCACCACAACTCCCCAGTAAAAGTAAAAGTAAAACAGTAATGCACCATTATATTAGCTTATTGCACATATATATATATATATACTTATAATACTTATATATAAGTGTGTGTGTGTATATATATATATATATTACAGCCGCTATATTCTAGAGAAATTTGCATAAAACCTAGTATAGACCACCTTTCAAAAACTTATAAATCATATAGTTATGCCCTTAATTTTCATTTTCTTTCACGTAGAATAGATAGAATAGAAAATATGATAATTTTATAGGTATATAAACTAAACTGCAAAAAACTTGTTCGCTACCTGGATCCCTGGAAAAAAGTCCAAATTTTCCATGTGTTTTAGAGTTTCTGCTGACTCATGATCTGCACACCGCAGCATTGTAACGGTTAACACACACACACACACAGACACACACAGACACACGCAAACACATATATATAATAAAATCCACAAGTCAGGAATCTTGGGAAAGCTGAGAATAGCATGACCGCAAGAAATAATAATGCACAAAAACATTCTGCTTGTAGAGATCTTTTCGATTTCTTATTTTCTAATGATCTTTGTGTCATCGGATGTTACTGTGCTGTCTCTGGCAATGATCTATGTCATGATTATGAAGAGCAGCCGCGCTAATTCTGTTTCCTCTGAGAGGCCCTGATGAAGATATTCCTGTAACGACTTGCCGCAGCTCAAGTTGTCCATCTCCCTATCCAAAATCGGAAAAAATGAGGATCAAATAGTATGACCGAAAATAATAATAATAATGTAAAATATTGTCGTGATAGAGATTTGCAAGTGCCAATACACAATGTCAGCATTAAATCTACGGAGAGAAGAAAAAGACACCACTGGTCGACCAATCACAACGTCCAAAGAGAGGGACCGTTATATCGGTGTTACGATTGACCAGAACTGCACAGCATACTCCAGGGAACCAGGGAGTTGTACAGAGAGAGCACAATCTCTTTGTTTCCGCCTCCTAATATAACCCGATCGCTTTCTCTGTTTGTGGTATTTACTTTACCTATAAGTTCTCTGGCGCGTGCAACAGACTACCTTCAGAAGAAGAGAACAGTTCCTCTGCGGTTCAGTTCAAGAAAATGGAAGGCCGAACCTTGCACATTATTTGCGGTGTAGGAATTTTTTTCCATAGAAAGGTAACCACTGATACATCCTCGGTATGGGATGCATTACTTATTGAGGTACTTCTTTTCCTTGTAATTCCCTATCTTTCATGTACACTTTCCACATTGTGTCCGGCAACTAATACAGAAACTCTTAACAAAATTGTTGTGAAAGAAGCTTTATGCAAAAGTGTAATGTAAAAAGGACAGCTTCAGAGTTCATTCACTCCATGCGCACACTTATCTCGTGTACACAGGTAGTGGAAAATAAAACGCACCAATGAAACTCTAGACTCATTTAAAGTAAGCATATATCATCCCTCAGTTTCGTACAATTTTTTCTACAACGCATTCTTTCATCATCTCCTTGGACTATCTCGTGATGGGAGGCCGTTCTCTGCGCCCAGATGATGTAGTGACCCGTGGTACGGGTGCTACGTAAAACTGTAGATCCCCTTCGTCAAATGACCTTAGATATTGCGAAGGGAGTTAAACAGCCCACATCAATCAATTGAGAGAATGCACTGACGACGCAACGTCGTATACATCCGGTTACAACAACCAAATATTAATTATATGACAACCAAACCTAATGGTTACTTTGATTACGACACAACTGGACAGAAGTTTGTAACCCAACCACGGTTAGCGAATTTACTTTTGGATTAACGTTTTGGACTAGTTGTGCAAATTGTTTTTTTATGTACGTACGTATGTATGTATGTATGTATGTACGTATATATATATACATATATATATATATATATATATATATATATATATATATATATATATATATGCAGCACTTATACGAGTACATTTTTTGCTTAAGAGACAGATTTGTGGCTGAAGATACGCTAATAATTTTTAACTAAACGTAACTATCGTACGCAATATGATATTTCTGTGACTCTTCTAAACTATTTTCTGTTCTTATAAAGGGTGTCCCAGAATTAACTATCTATTTCAATGAAATCGGACAAATTTTTTAAAAACACACTTTTCTTTATGTTTATCATGTTTAATATGTGTTAAAAATGTATAAATTTCTAAATTTTTTTCATAATTTTATTTTCATAATTTTTTCATTATCTGGTCCAATGAAAGACCGTCTGAAGTCATAGAATGGCAAAGAGACTCTCCAAAAATTAACGTGTGGCTTGGAATGACCAAATCCAAAATTTATGGCCCATTCTTCTTTGCGGAGGCAACTGTAACAGGTACCGTCTACCTTGATATGTTTCAGCAGTTTCTCGAACCACAGCTTCTTGATGATGGCATTCTTGATAATGTTGTGTTTCAACAAGATGGAACACCATGTCATTATGCTCTAATTGTTCGAGAATACCTCAACAGACGCCTTCCGAATCGGTGGATTGGACGTGGAGGACCTCGACCTTGGCCTCCGCGTTCTCCGGATTTGACACCCCTGGATTTCTTTGCATGGGGTTTCATAAAAACAAAGGTTTATCGCCAAAAGATCAATGCTTCTTGTTGAAACACAACATTATCAAGAATGCCATCATCAAGAAGCTGTGGTTCGAGAAACTGCTGAAGCATATCAAGGTAGACGGTACCTGTTACAGTTGCTTCCGCAAAGAAGAATGGGCCATAAATTTTGGATTTGGTCATTCCAAGCCACACGTTAACTTTTGGAGTCTCTTTGCCATTCTATGACTTCAGACGGTCTTTCATTGGACCAGATAATGAAAAAATTATGAAAATAAAATTATGAAATTTTTTTAGAAATTTATACATTTTTAACACATATTAAACATGATAAACATAAATAAAAGTGTGTTTTTAAAAAATTTGTCCGATTTCATTGAAATAGATAGTTAATTCTGGGACACGCTGTATATAAATGATTTTGTCATAAATAAATTTATACAAATAAGTTATATTAACATAGTGATGGTATGCATTGTACAAATTACACGATTGTTGCGAGTTATCATTTAAACTAAACATGCTTCTAAAATATACATCGTTGAACCCGTGTAAGAACTTGAAAACCTCGATGAGTTGACCGCGCAGCCTCAGAGTTTCCAGCGAAAACAATAGGATGCGCATTTCTCTACCAACCTACCAGACATTTTCGTGCATTTTCACGAACTAAACACATTTTATTCACACTCCGGCACACTATTTGAGAGAAAGATGTACCCATATTTTTCCTTTTTGCCCAGCAAACGATACTCGTCTCTAAATTCTATTAGAGACTCACGCAGACCTTTAGCCACAATCTCACTACAAACCTCGTCATGATATATATTAATGTAGTGATAAAAATACTTAAGATTCTCCATGATGACAAAATTTACATTTTCAGTATCAGGGTACGAGTACTCGGTATGATGCAACATGACATAATTTCGCTTGTCACACCACTCACCAACAAGACTCACTAACCATATCCGTTGCTTCTCTTCTGCACGTGTTGTTTCTTCTACTTCACGGTATATGTAAGCTTTTGTAAGTTTAGTCCTACAGCATAGTTCAATACATCACTTTTACCACGAAACCCTGCAATGCTTTCGCCAGAATAACCGTAGAGTATTTGTACCTCTTGTTCCTTCGCACGGTTCAATGTAGCCTTAAAAGCATCAAATGACGGTAGAATAGGGTCTTTCAGTGTTCACCAAATCTTCACACTTTATCGAATATCACTTCATAAAACTCGAGTACGCAATATTAAAAATAGCCATCACTGTTTTTCGTCTACGTGAGATTTCTTCAAATACACGTCTGAGATCCACGGCTTGCGGCGTTCAACTGAGCACGCAGGGGTAGAGATATGTCCAGGTAGTAGCAGGAGTCTCGTTACCGATCATATAGGGGGCGGAGTTTAGGACAGATAATTCAAATGAATGAATTTATTAATATCTTACCATCTGTTAATTTCTAGGAGAAAGAATAAGCGCGAGATACCCCATTATAAAAGTTACGCTAGGAATTCCGGGGGTACTGGGGCACAATAGTACCCCTGGTAGAGTTTAAAGGTTAAACTTACAAAAAACTCGTAATAATTTTGATACTACGATTTCAAGGTTTTACGCACTTATCTGTTCATAGTTAAACATTGGCGTAAGTTTTCACCAAAACTGATACTAAGTCAGTTTAAAACTTAAGCTTACATAATGTTTAGTTAACTTTAAACTTGCTTTTTGTTATGTAGTAAAACCAATTACTTATTTGAGGTTTGATAGTTCTTCCTCTTTCGAACTCTGTTATCTGAAAGCTCTTCACTCTGTGGTCCTTAAGGTTTTCAGTCCTATTTATTAATGTTGTCTTTAAATGATAGGGAATAGAAATGAATTCTTACTGTGATAACTTTATTCTCAAATGAAAAGAGTTAAGTTTCTTAAGAGGAGTACTGAGCTAGTGAAGGAGAGAGTAGGTCTTCTCTTAGAAATCCCACTTTTATAGTATTCAATTCTTGAGTGAAACCCTATCACTGCTAAATTTTACAGACAAGTTGTATGTCAGTTAGGCATTTGAACGAAACGGTTTTGTAACACTGAATTCGATGTGTAACATTAGCGTAACTTCTCGAGATTGATATATATATAATGCTAATAGCTCTGGCTGATGAATTTATGTTAACACAAGAAATAACAGAAAACACAAGAAAAAACAACTGTATAGATTTGGTGATCACAAACAACAGCAACCTAATAGATAATGTAGAGATATCCCCAACTATAATATCGGATCAAAATATTGTTGAAATAACATCCAATATAAAAGCACGAAGAAAGGAAAGAACACGAACAACAGAAAGAAGCAAATTCGAAATTTTTAATTTTCACACCAAAGGTATAAACTGGGAAGATGTTGCATCGAGCATGGAAGTAATAGATTGGAATTCCATCTTCGTGAGATCATTGTGGAAGGAACAAAGGTACAGGGATCGAATATCGTAGACATACCAATATTATCTTAAGGAAATGCCTAATTCTTAACGTAACTTAACTGTACCCAACCCAACTTACATTTCTTTAGGGTGAATTTCACACTTAAACACATGAAATGAATGAATGAAATGATGCAAACCACAAGAAAAAAGAAGAAATGTTTCCAAGTCCTTTCGTGTACTCAGCAGTACACCTCGTTGGGAATGGAGAAGGCGAGTGACGTAAATATATACATATGTACAACGGAACAGAGAAAAATAAAGAGATTAGCACATGGTTAACAAACATTGATTAAAAGCGAAAGACATTTTAACAAGATATTGTTAATTATATATATTCTATATTCTATTTCTACTACTACTAATGAGAAAAAACCTTGGTTTAACTTCACTTGTTCTGATGCTAGCAGGAACAGAGATGAGTTTTTCAGAAATTGTCGTCGCCATCCATCTCCTGGCCCATATTTGTGCCTGGAATCGTGCAGAATCTGTTCTTCGAGTCGCCAAATTTCTTCATGCAATAAAATTGTGAAAATCTATACAATTCTAAGTCTTCTCGCTCTTTCTGGCATCTAGTTAAGAACCTCTCCATCAACTTTACATGTCCTTCCCCTCCTCCCCTTTTCCAATCTGGCTCAGTTGCCATCTGTTCTCTTCACAAAGCTGAACTATTCGCTCGAACTTCCGCTTCCAACTCAACCCTGAACGATTCCAATGCTATTCCTCCGACATATTTGTCTGAAACAACCACAATCGCCTCATTGTACTTTACTGTGTTGAAGAACAAATTTAAGCCTAAAGACACCTTAGCCGTGGCAAACACTTTCGTCTTTGTCTTTCATCTGATACTATTCCTTCCTGCTGGAAGTTCGCTTTCATTCAGCATGTCCCAAAGAAGGGTAATCACCCTCAACCCTCCAACTATCTTCCATTTGCTTTGATTTCTTGCCTTTGTAATGTTTTTGATTCCATCCTTAATAGGAAATTTCTTAATCACCTCTCTTCTTACAGTCTTCTTTCTGATCGTCAGTATGGGTTCTACAAGGGAAACTCTACTGGCGATCTTTTTGCACATCTCTCTAACTCTTGGTCATTCCCTTTTTGGGATTTCGGTGAAACCTTTGTTATTGCGATATACATATCAAAAGCTTTTGATAGAGTCTGGCACAAATCTTTAATTTCCAAACTGATATCCTTTGGATTCAATCCTTATATCTGTGCCTTCCTCTCTATTTTCCTTTCTGGACGATCTCTGATGCGGATGTAGATGGCCACTGTTTTTCTCCTAAAGCTATTAACAGTGATGTTCCTCAGATTCTGTACTGTCACCCACTCTTTAACTTTTATTGATCAATGATCTATTAAGTCGCACTCTCTGACCTATCCACTCCTATGACGATGATTCCACTCTTCACTTCTCCACCCGTTTCATAAAGCGTCCCGCCCAACAGTCACTCCGTGCTTCGCGTAGATGGCAATGGTGCACCTGACCTCTGCTCTTTCTGCTATCTCAGACTGGGGTAGAGAAAATCATGTGACTTTCATTGCTTCAAAAACTCAGTTTCACCATTTCTAACATTCTTATTGTTTCCTTCTCTTGTGATCTTTCCTGTAAAGAACACACATACCCTCCTTCTAAAACAGTTTCTAAGAGGTTAGGTGTGTTGTATCGGTTCCGCAGTTTCTTCACCCCACTCAGTTGCTGTCTCGGTACAGGGGTTTTGTTCGCCGCTGTATGGGATATGCTTTTCATGTGTGGTGTGTCTCAACCCACACAGCCGTACTTGACCGAGTGGAATCTAAGACTTTTCATCTCACAAATTCTGCGTCTCTTACTGATAGCCCTCAGTCCCCCTCCCTTCGCCACAATGTTACATCACTCTCTCTTTACTATCGCTATTATATCAGACATTGCTCTTCTGAACACTCCATCTGCATGTCTCCGCCTTTAAGGAGAGAAAGCAGTACCAGACTTTCAACACATTCTCATTCCTTTTCTGTCCAACTTTTTAAAGCAAGGATTAATCGGTATTTTCAATCGTTCATCTACTCAACCGGTCAACTCTGGAATAATCTTCCTCAGTCCACCTTTCCCCCTGTCTGTGACCTCCACTCTTTCAAACGTAGAGTGTCCAGGCTTCTCAAAAACCCTGGACCTTGATTTCGGGTATCTTCTCCCTCAATGGGAGGGGCTTTTTTTCGGAAATTCGCCCATGGCCCTTCATTCCTGTATAAAAAAATAGCCTGGAATGGAGGACGTTTGTTAGAGGTATGTAAGTTCAGGACTATCTCCTTTATCTTGACAAAGCCTGGAAGCACCACCACGCCTAGCGTACGAAGGAAATTTTGGCGACTCGAAGAACAGATTTTGGACGATTCCAGGCACAAATATGAGCCAGGAGATGGATGGCGACGGCAATTTCTGAAAAACTCATCTCTGTTGCTGCTAGCATTAGAACAAGTAAAGTTAAACCAAGGGTTTTTTTCCCATTAGTAGTAGTGCGAATAGAATATAGAATGTATAAAATTAACAATATTTTGTTAAAATGTCTTTCGCTTTAAATCAATGCTTGTTAACCATGTGCTAATCTCTTTATTTCTCTGTTCCGTTGTACATATGTATATATTTTCGTCACTCGCCTTCTCCATTCCCCAACGAGGTGTACTGCTGAGTACACGAAAGGACTTGGAAACATTTCTTCTTGTTCCTCGTGGTTTGCATCATTCATTCATTTCATGTGTTTAAGTGTGAAATTCACCCTAAAGAAATGTAGGTTGGGTTAGGTACAGTTAAGTTACGTTAAGAATTAGGCATTTCCTTAAGATAATATTGGTATGTCTACGATATTCGATCCCTGTACCTTTGTTCCTTCCACAATGATCTCACGAAGATGGCATTCCAATCTATTACTTCCATGCTGGATGCATCATCTTCCCAGTTTATACCTTTGGTGTGAAAATTAAAAATTTCGAATTTGCTTCTTTCTGTTGTTCGTGTTCTTTCCTTTCTTCTTGCTTTAATATTGGGTGTTATTTCAATAATATTTTGATCCGATATTACAGTTGGGAATATCTTTACATTATCTATTAGGTTGCTGTTGTTTGTGATCACGAAATCTATGCAGTTGTTTTTTCTTGTGTTTTCTGTTATTTCTTGTGTTAACATAAATTCATCAGCCAAAGCTATTAGCATTATATATATATATTTATATATATATATATATATGTATATATATATACACGCTAATGTTACACATCGAATTCAGTGTTACAAAAACGTTTCGTTCAAATGCCTAACCGACATACAACTTGGCTGTAAAATTTAGCAGTGATAGGGTTTCACTCAAGAATTGAATACTATAAAAGTGGGATTTCTAAGAGAAGACCTACTCTCTCCTTCACCAGCTCAATACTCCTCTAAAAAAACTTAACTCCTTTCATTTGAGAATAAAGTTATCACAGTAAGAATTCATTTCTACGCCCTATCATTTAAAGACAACATTAATAAATAGACTGAAAACCTTAAGGACCACAGAGTGAAGAGCTTTCAGATAACAGAGTTCGAAAGAGGAAGAACTATCAAACTTCAAATAAGTAATTGGTTTTACTACATAACAAAAAGCAAGTTTAAAGTTAACTAAACATTATGTAAGCTTCTGTTTTAAACTGACTTACTATCAGTTTTCAAGAAAACTTACGCCAATATTTGAGTATGAACAGAGATGTGCGTAAAACCTTGAAATCGTAGTATCAAAATTATTACGAGTTTTTTGTAAGTTTAACCCTTAAACTCTACCTGGGGTACTATTGTGCCCCAGTACCCCCGGAATTCCTAGCGTAACTTTTATAATGGGATATCTCGCGCTTATTCTTTCTCCTAGAAATTAACAGATGGTAAGATATTAATAAATTCATTCATTTGAATTATCTGTCCTAAGCTCCGCCCCCTGTATGATCGGTAACGAGACTCCTGCTACTACCTGGACATATCTCTACCCCTGCGTGCTCAGTTGAGCGCTGCAAGCCGTGGATCTCAGACGTGTATTTGAAGAAATCTCACGTAGACGAAAAATAGTGATGGCTACCTTTAATATTGCGTACTCGAGTTTTATGAAGTGATATTCGGTAAAGTGTGAAGATTTGGTGAACATTGAAAGACCCTATTCTACCATCCTTTGAAGCTTTTAAGGCTACATTGAACCGTGCGAAGGAACAAGAGGTACAAATACTCTACGGTTATTCTGGCGTGAGCATTGCAGGATTTCGTGGTACAAGTGATGTATTGAACTATGTTGTAGGACTAAACTTATAAAAGCTTACATATACCGTGAAGTAGAAGAAACAGCACGTGCAGAAGAGAAGCTACGGATATGGTTAGTGAGTCTTCTTCATGAGTGGTGCGACAAGAGAAATTATATCATGTTGCAGCATACCGAGTACTCGTACCCTGCGACTGAGAATGTAAATCTTGTCATCATGGAGAATCTTAAGTATTTTTACCAATACATTAATATATATATCATGACGACGTTTGTAGTGAGATTGTGGCTAAAGGTCTGCGTGAGTATCTAATAGAATTTAGAGACGAGTATCGTTTGCTGGGCAAAAAGGAAAAATATGGGTACATCTTTCTCTCAAATAGTGTGCCGGAGTGTGAATAAAATGTGTTTAGTTCGTGAAAATGCACGAAAATGTCTGGTAGGTTGGTAGGGAAATGCGCATCCTATTGTTTTCGCTGGAAACTCTGAGGCTGCGCGGTCAACTCATCAAGGTTTTCAAGTTCTTACACGGGTTCAACGACGTCTATTTTAGAGGCATGTTTAGTTTAAATGATAACTCGCAAGAATGGTATAATTTGTACAATGCATACCATCAATATGTTAATCTAACTTATTTGTATAAATTTATTTATGACAAAATCATTGATATATAATAACAGAAAATAGTTTAAAAGGGTCACAGAAATATCGTATTGCGTACGATAGTTACGTTTAGTTAAAAATTATTAGCATATCTTCAGCCACAAATCTGTCTCTTATGCATAAAATGTACTCGTATAACTGCTGCATATATATATATATATATATATATATATATATATATAGTACATACATACATACATACCTACGTACGTACATAAAAAAATAATTTGCACAACTAGTCCAAAAGGTTAGTCCAAAAGTTATTTCACCAACCGTGGTTGGGTTACAAACTTCTGTCCAGTTGTGTCGTAATCAAAGTAACCATTAGGTTTGGTTGTCATATAATTCATATTTGGTTGTTGTAACCGGATGTATACGACTTTGCTTTGTCAGTTCATTCTGTCAATTGATTGATGTCGGCTGTTTAACTCCCTTCGCAATATATAAGGTCATTTGACGAAGGGGATCTACAGTTTTACGTAGCACCTGTACCACGGGTCACTACATCATCTGGGCGCAGAGAACGGCCTCCCATCACGAGGTAGTCCACGGAGATGAAAGAATGCGTTGTAGAAAAAAATTGTACGAAACTGAGGGATGATATATGCTTACTTTAAGTTATTTTAAATGAGTCTAGAGTTTCATTGGTGCGTTTTATTTTCCACTAGCTGTGTACACGAGATAAGTGTACACATGGTGTGAATAAACTCTGAAGCTGTCCTTTTTTCACTACACTTTTGCATAAAGCTTCTTTCACAACAATTTTGGAGAGTTTCTGTATTAGTTGCCGGACACAATGTGGAAAGTGTACATGAAAGACATGGAGTTACAAGGACAAGAAGTACCTTAATAAGTAATGCATCCCATACCGAGGATGTATCAGTTGTTACGTTTCCAGGGAAAAAATTCCTACACCGCAAATAGTGTGCAAGGTTCGGCCTATCCATTTTCTTGAACTGAACCGCAGAGTAACTGTTCTCTTCTTCTGAAGGTAGCCTGTTGCACGCGCCACAGAACTTATAGGTAAAGTAAATACCAAAAACAAAGAAAGCGATCGGGTTATATTAGGAGGCGGAAACAAGGAAATTGTGCTCTCTCTGTACAATTCTCTGGTTCCCTGAAGTATGCTGTGCAGTTCTGGTCATTCGTAAAGCCGATATAACAGGCCCAAGCTTTGGACGTCCTGATTGGTCAACCAATGGTGTTTTTATCTCCTCTCCGTAGATCTAATGCTGACATTGTGTATTGACACTTGCAAATCTCTATCACGACAATATTTTACATTATTATTATTTTCGGTCATACTATTTGATCCTCATTTTTTCCGATTTTGGGTAGGGAGATGGACAACTTGAGCTGCGGCAAGTCGTTATAGGAATATCTTCATCAGAGTCGCTCAGAGGAAACAGAATTTGCGCGGCTACTCTTCATAATCATGACATAATCATTACCAGAGACAGCACAGTAAATCCAATGACACAAAGATCATTAGAAAATAAGAAATCTAGAAGATCTCTACAAGCAGAATGTTTTTGTGCATTATTATTTTTTGCGGTCATACTATATACAGCTTTCCCAAGATTCCTGACTTGTGGATTTGGTTATATATATATATGTGTTTGCGTGTGTGTGTGTGTGTGTTTGTGTGTGTGTGTGTGTGTGTGTGTTACCACTTACAGTCTCTATCACGATGGTTTCAAATATTTGTAAAATATATGTGTTAACTCCTCCGTCTATGGCCTGGGTTGGTTCGAAGTCAACGGGGGTTCTAGTTAGGTGGCAGCAACGAATGTGTTATTTGCGGTAGTTTCTTGTATATTATTCTCCGAGTTCTTCTATAGTGGCTCGGACGATTCTGGTAGACTTACTAAAATTCTCTGAAGATTCCCGGATTTTTCTTATAATGTATCGGGGAATTTGACTGACTAAGTTCCTGGAGAGAACCAGGCTCGAAGGAGAAGAGGAAGACTATTTCTTACTGGATTTTATTGCAAAAAGGTACAGGTAGTGCTCAGCCTTTGAATCTATTTCTTAATGCCTAGGGAAGAATTTTACTGGGGTTTATATACCCCAAAACTGCTAACATCATTGTTATTAAATGTAGAAAAGGCTGCATAATTTTTGCACAATATTTGAAAATAAAGTAAATCTTTTAGCTGTGGTAAGGTTTAAACGAATAAACAAGATATTTGAAGATGAAGCCATATTTTTATCTTAAACCGCGGATTTTCAGATCTGATGTTATCATGATCTGCCAAGTTAACTAAAAGTAGAAACTGGACTATGCATCTTTACACTAAAATATGCATATGAGTAAAATTTAAAGGTTTAAGATGTACAATTAAATGTTTAGGCAAGACATGATTTCATCTTTTATAACGAAAAGAGAATGTATACAAAATATGAACATTGCAAAGCTTAAGCAGGATTCTTTATTAAGCGAAATCTAAAAAAATTATTGAGATTTTAAAAAGAACAGGTCACCAATTACACTGGGGAACAAATTTTAACTTTTTTTTGTTTCTTGGACATGAACAGGTCGGTCTTATAGGATTTTTTCCGCTGATTCCGAATATAGCCGTAGGTTACTGAGAAATTTGTATTTTAATATTTATTCAAAAAGTGCATAGAAGTTAGTAAAAATACTTCATAAAAATTATATTAGTGGCAGATTGGCATTTAAAATATTCTTCTTAAAACTTCTTTGTCACTGATTTTCTCTTGTAGTTTTCATTAGGAGCTTCTCGCATCAATGTCCAGCAGTAATCAGCTAACATTGCCGGATCCCACCTCCTTTGGTAGCGTTTCTCCATAGTAGCTATATCTTGGTGGAACCTTTCTCCATGCTCATCGCTTACGTCGCCGAGGTTTTCAGGGAAGAAATCTAAATGGGAGTGCAAGAAATGGATTTTTAGTGACATATTACATCCCAATAACCTATATGCTTCAATCATGTCCTGCACTATTTTTTCATAGTTAGAGGCTTTGATGTTCCCTAGAAAATTTGTGACAACATTCTTCATGGCCTCCCATGCCACTTTTTCTTTTCCTCTCAAGGCATCATCAAACTTTTGATCTTTCATGAGCTCACTGATTTGGGGACCAACAAAGATCCCTTCTTTTATCTTTGCATCGCTAAGTCGTGAAAACGTTTTCTTCAAATATTTGAATGCCTCATCTTCCTTGTTCATTGCTTTGACATAATTTTTCATGATGCCAAGTTTGATGTGAAGTGGCGGTAAGTATATTTTCTTGGGGTCAACTAAGGGTTCATGAGCCACATTCTTCAGTCCTGGGATACATTTTTGACGAAGTGGCCAATCCTTTACAAAATAATGCGAATCTCTGGCTCTGCTGTCCCATTCACAAAGGAAGCAGCAGAACTTCGTATAACCGAGCTGCATTCCCAGAAGAAGCTCGACGACTTTTAAATCCCCACATATATACCAACGAAACTGGTCATAATTAATCTGCTGAAGGATGAGTTTCATATTTTCGTAAGATTCCTTCATGTGGACAGCGTGCCCTACAGGAATGGAAGGGTATTTATTTCCATTGTGAAGTAGTACAACCTTGAGGCTTAGCTTCGAAGAGTCAATAAATAAACGCCAATCTTCAGGTTTGTGCTCATGACCGAGAGCTAACAGCAGTCCATTTACATTATTACAGTAGCATAAACCACCTGACGAGGAGAAATACTGCATCAGTGCAGAATGCGGAACGCCGATATGCTTGTATCTTTTACCAGCAAATTCCATTCACGTAACCTGGAGCCCAATAATTCCGCTTTCTTTTTCGGAAGGTCCAAATCTCTCACGAGATCATTCAGCATAACCTGCGTTATCATACGTTGTTTATTTGATTCAGGTTGCTGAAAGTCTGTATCTTTAGTGTCATCAATTTCCATTGGTTCAACTTCAGACTCTTCATCCAGTGTCCATGACTTTGGGGGAGTTGGAATTCGGTTATCATCGTCATGTAGTACTGGTCTCTTGGCAGATGCAAGATTTGGGTATTGAGTTTTATGTTTATTTTTGGCAGAGAATCCTGAAACGTTAGTCATACAAAAATAGCAATCCGTTAGGTGATCCTTGGGCTCTCTCCAAATCATTGGTATGGCAAATGGCATAGATTTGCGGGTACCTTTAATCCAACCCCTAAGAGTGACGGCACAGGAAATGCATGAGATATGAGGTGCCCAGGATTTGTCTTGGTCGCCTACCTTACATCCAAAATAAAGTTCGTAAGCCTTCTTCACGAGTTGGGTCATCGTCTTCCTCTGTGCCATTATGGTCAGTTCTCCACATACGTAGCAAAATGTATCTCTGGGATTAATACAGTTTCGATTCATGCTGGCGGAAAATTATTGAAATTACGGAAAACTTTTTGGAATGAAAAACCAATTTTTTCTACTATGAAAAATTTTAAAATTTGAGCCAAACTTGAAAAAAATTTCTTTCTTTTTATTAAAAATCTGTTTGTTTAAATAGCTATATTTTTTTAATGCAAAAAATACTATTAAATATAGTTAACCTGGAAAAAAAAGAAAGTAAAATTAAATTAGTACACTTAATTTTAACTAATATTTTGGGAAAACTCTGAGTAAATGGAAATATTATTTTCTCGAAAACTATGGGTGATAGAAAGATTCCGAAACCATATTTGGAATCAGCATCAAAGGTTCTATAAGAAACACCAAATAGTTTTCAAGAAACAAAAATGTTGTTCCCTAGTGTTATTTGACAAAGTAGAAAACAGATCAAAAATTTTATCCAAACTCGTGAACCATATAACACATGAATTTTAAAATGGATACAAGAACTATATAAATGAACACAAGAATTACATGAAGAATAAGATAGTATAGGAATATGGGAATTATTTAGGGTTCATTTTTACAGGGCTCTCCCATCTAGAATGATATTAATATAATAATGTAACATCCTAACTAATGCTAACTAGATGATAACTATGGGTTTTATAATACAGATTTTATATACACAACATAAGTCGGGTGGTTAAGTCTAGTTCACGTGGTCTGGGTATGCATTCTTGGTCGTGCATAAATAGTTTCATTTGTTCGGTGTCTCTTGTTTTTCTTTGTTCCCAGAATCATCTTTTCACCACAAATATACCGAGGATAATAGCACATACAATAATGATACTAACGGCAGATGTTGAGAAAATTGTTACAGGTTGTAGTATTTGTAAGAGGTTATTTTGGTTATCATCCGAAATTTTAAACAGGCTCAATTGATCATTCCATTCCGGGGCATGTAGCTCGGGTAGGATGGTTACAGGTTTTATGGGGAGATTTAAGATCTCTATGACGGGTTTAAATTTAATTTGCGACGGGAAGAGGTATGAGTTATTAAGGGTAACCTTGTACGGGTTGTATATTTGGAGGGTTTTTGAACGCAAGGAGCAACCAACTGGTAGCCGAATAACCATAGGGATTGTGATGAGTGAATAATTCGACGGACACTCGAGAGTATCGGCAGTCCTGTTAGTTGGACGGTTTTAGGGGAATTAAATTTTTTAAATGAACATACCGGGGCATGCCGGTCACGAATTAAGTCGATAAAGCAAGACCTAATAGATGGAAGAATAACTGGTTTGAGTGGAGGGCAAACGAGTTGTTTATTTGGTTGCGGGAATCGGCAATGCCGGACGTCGCTATCTGACATCATAGAATAGGCTGACAGATCTTTGGTGAGGAAAAGGTAAGGTGGTACGGTGGGTAAATACAACCGATAGACATTAGAGTTGTTTTGGTAGGGTGTTGGGGAAGGGTGAAATTTATATACGTCATTAGTGAGTACATCGAAAAATGGTATAATTGTGAGGTATGTGTAGGGGCGTGGTCCATGTACAGTGCAGGTGTATTCTAGAAATTGGGGGTAATTACAGTAGTGTGGTTGAGTGGGAATATGGGTGAAAATTTTAATTGTGTCTGGGCGATGTGAATCAAGGACTGAAGTGTTTCCCATGGTATTAGGGTGGAAAGAGTGATTTTTCCATGGGCTAGCTGGGTTGCACGCAAAACCTTGGAATGAATCGTAATTATTTGTTGTAAATACTTATCGATTAGGGTTACTTGTAGGTTAATTATCTCTATTAATTCTAGATATCTTTTGTGTTCTTTGTATTGAGCTAACATGGATTCAAGGTATATGAATCTGTCCGAAAGGGCGTGGAGGAAGCGATTGTTTTCGTGTAGTGACCTAATAGTTTGTTCTAACATGTTGCTAATTCGAATAAACCTTTGAACAGTTTCCCTCATATATCTATCAGTCCCCTTTTATTTCTTTCATTAAAGTTTTCCGAGTTTTGAGTTCCAGTTTGTATCCATGGTAAGGCTAATATTTCTGATAGGGCGCGTGCTGTAGTTCGAATATTTTCGAAGGTATTTTCTAACAGAACGCGACTAATCTGATTTTTTCCCTGGAAAGAACCCTGGACTTTACTTTCAAACGTTTTTAATTGGGTTTGTATATGAAGGAGATTGATCTTGATTCTATCAGGGGGCTGCAAATCGATAAAAAGGTCCGCGTGTCCTTTCAAAAATTTACCTTTTGCGAGCTTTAAATTATACGGAGCTGGGGGTGGCCGTGTGGATACTTGTGTTTGTGGGCGAAGGGGTCGGCCTCGTTTTGGTGGCAATGGGGGTCGACCGTTAAGCTCGGATTCTGAGTGGGTTCGTTTCTTATGTGAAGGTTCTAGTTCACGTGGTTGATGCACTTGCGGGCGGTATGTATGGTCCGTGCGTCGATCATCAATTGGTGAAGGTGGTGACAGAGGAGATGGTGGAGTTGAAGGAGATGGTGAGGTTCCACTGAGTGATCCTCTCGAAGGAGTTTCTCCACGGTCTGGGTCCGATGGGACTCTTGGTTCTGGGGCCTCCTCTTGTTCAGAGATTGGCTCGAGTACTGGTGGTATTACGAGGTACCACTCTTCGTCATGGGTAGTGGTTCCAGCGGTGACCACTTCAGTTTTTTTATCCCTGCTTGATTTGTTAATACCTTGACCTTTCGAATGATAGGCGGCTCGAACGCTTGGCAGCTGTTTTTTGGGAAGGTGTTGTTCGGCAGCTATCTTTAAATGTCAGCGTGAATGATCTTTAGTTTGGAATGATCCCGAAGGTCGACGATTTCATAACGATTTTTCCCGAGGTTTTTCATAATCCTATATGGGCCATCCCATTTTGGGTATAATTTGCGATGAGCACTTGGCGGTTTCACGCTCTTCAGATAACATCGCATACCGACGACTATAGTCCATTGACGGGAATGACGCCTATGTTGCTCTTTCTACATCTGTTGGTTTCGTTGGTCTAGGGCATAGCGGGTTATGTAAAAAATCTTGAAAGATCGTTCAGCTAGTTGCTGATTTGCTTCTGCCATCTCGGAAGATGTTAGAATTGCCGGGTCGATTTGGTGGGGCAAATCAAAAGGTAGACGCTTGTCGTAGTGATATAGAACGAAATGAGGGGTGTCCCCGATGGACACATTATAGCCATTGTTGATGGCTGTTTGTACCATGGGAATGGAATCATTCCATGTACGAGAGGATGCATCGACAACGTGGCGAAGGGCCTCTAAGATCTTTTGATTGTGCCTTTCCACTAAGCCGTTTGCCTGCGGATGGTATGCCACAATGTGTGTGTTTTTAATTTTACACATGTTACAGAGTGATTCGAACAGTATGGACGTGAAACTAAGAGCGTTATCCGAAATTAGGATGGAAGGAGTAGTATGATTCTGGATGACGCGTTCCACTAGGGCTCTGGCCACAGTTTCCGAGGTCTGGTCTGGAATGGCAGCTACTTCGCTGTAACGCGAGAAGTGGTCCGTAAACACAATGATGTACTGGTTTCCCCTTGATGTTTTGGGGAATGGTCCCAGTATATCCATTCCAGTTCTTTGCCAGGGCCTTTGGCATACTGGAAATTTATGCATAGGAGCTGTGGATGGTACGTTGCAGTTATGTTTTAAACACGACGGACATTCGGCGATGTATTCATGTACCTTTCTGTTCATTTCAGGGAAATGGTACAGCTCCAAAAGACTCTTGATGGTGCGATCCGGCCCCATGTGACCATACAAAGGTGAGTCGTGACAAAGTCCAATGGCTATATCGACGAGAACATTTGGTATCTCCACGAGGTCGTTTCCATCTTCGTTCCGAAAATGTACGAGCCCAACTTTGAGGTTGTACTGTTCTTTTACCTTCGATGGTTCCTTTTGTTCCAGGCGCGCCCGAAGGTTTTGGGTATGTTGGTCCTGTTGTTAGGAGTGTCGCAGGCACTCGTAGTCGAATTCAGGAAGAATTCCTATTTTATTCACTTCGGCGACGGGCTTGAGCCTCGACAATCCGTCTGGAATAACTTGAAGTTTTCCTGGTTTGTATTAGACGATATTTCGGAATTTTTTCAAAGCCCAATATACCGCTAAGGCCTCTGGTCCGTAGTGGAATAATTCCGTTGAGGTGCAGAGAGAAGTTGACTGGCATAAGTATTGGGTAATTCCACACAATCTACGTCCTGTAATAGGACGGCTCCTAGTCCATAGGAGGAAGCATCGGTGGCTATGACGAAGAGTCTTGTGTAATCAGGATATTGTAGGATGGGCTGACAGGTTAGTTTACCAATTAAAGTTTCAAAGGCATGTTGGTGATCGGATTCCCAGTTAAATTTAGAATTTTTCTGGAACAAATTAGTAATGGGTTTAGCAATTTTGAAAATTGGGGGATGAAATTCCGATAGAATCAGACAAAACCAATAAATGCACGGGCGTCGTCGATGGTTTTGGGTACAGGGTAACTTTCCAGTGCTTCGAGTTTGGCTGGATCAGGTTTAATTCCTGTGGATGATAGTAGGAATCCTAGGTATACCAGGGATTCTTGTAAAAAGTTGCACTTTGCAAGTTTCAGTTTAAGGTGTGCTTTCCTCAAGCGTGATAGCATATTCTGAAGACATTGAAAGTGTGTTTTTATATCCGAACTGTAAACGATAATATCGTCAAGATAAACGAGAGCTTCGACACCTAATAGGTCGGAAAGGACTATATTCATCAACCTAGAGAAATTAGCAGGCCTATTTCGGACTCCGAAAGATAAAACCTGGAATTCGTAATGGCCCAGGTTAGTGGAGAAAGCAGTCAACGCCCGAGATTCGGGACTGAACTCCATTTGCAAATAACCAGATGCTAAATCGAGGGATGAAAAGAAGTTAGCTTTCCCTACGTTCAGAATTGTTTCCTGCATGTTTGGAGTAGGGAAACGGTCTGGGATGGTAATGTGGTTCAGACGTCTAAAATCTATACAAGGGCTAGATGTTCCGTCCTTTTTGGAGACAAGAATCATAGGAGCGGACCAGGGACTAGCTGAAGGCTGAATGACATCCTGCTCCAACATGTCCGTGATGTGTTCCTCAATAGTGACTAATTGGAAATGTGGAACCCAATAGGGAGGAATGAAAATGGGTTTGGAATTGGTTCCAACTTGATTTCAAAAGGGACCAAATTAGTTCGGCCCAGAAGATCTCCTTTTAGGGTAATCACATTATTTCTTATCAGGAAATCGAGAAGTGATTCCATTAGTTTGGGATCCTGTAAGGCTGGTGACTCCTGAAGGGAGTGTTCCAGACATTCCTTATATTCTTCTTTTAATACTGAGGGATTCAACTCTAAGGAACTGGAAACACGATTTATCGTACTGGTGGGGAAATCTGAATCTATTTCTACTGTGGAAACAGTTCCTATTTTCTGATTTGAAGTTAATTCTATAGTGCTTTTTCCTTTGTTTAAACAAACAACAGGGATAGCTGAATTCTGACTCTAACTAAGGACTTGGGCAATAAGAACATCTCTTTTGAAATTACTTTTCTCTGTAATCAGAGTACGCTCTGACTCTAATAATTTTCCTTGACTGTCGACTACTTTTGCTAGGAAACAGATCTTCTCGTAAGGGGTTACTGTTATATGCTCGGTAGGGCATATGAAAAATTGAGAATCTGACTCTGGTTCGGCGACTAAAATTTGCCTTATTGGCTGAACTGAAGCTGGCTGAACTGAATCTGGCTGAACTGAAACTGGCTGAACTGAAACTGGCTGAACTGAAACTGACTGACTGGAAACTGACTGACTGGAAACTGACTGACTGGAAACTGACTGTGTTGATCCAACTGGGTTCAACAACTGGAACTGATTACTCGGGGGTCTGATTTCTGGAGCGGTTGTCCCTCTGGATGCAACCGACTGACTTGAACTGCTATCAAGTGGAGGGGGTTTCCTATTTCTTTCGGAAATCTGAACTGAACTAATTCTATTAGCATTCAGCTGCCTGTTATTCTTACAGAGATGGTGTGTTCTATTTCGACACTTTACTAACTTTCCGGCTGGGTAAATTTCCTATTGATTCTGGTTAAAAAAATCCATACCTAGTAGGATATCTGTCTGAAAGGTGGCGACTGTGTCCACTATACAACATTTCGCGGGGTATACCGCGTTTCCAACTTCTAAATATAATTCAATTTATCCGTATGTAGGTATGGGTGTGCCCGTAACTCCTCTGAGTTGACAGGAGGGTGCCTTAATTTTATATTTGTAATCTGTACTCTCTAGTAATTCATCTACACATTGTTTCTTAATTAACGTTGCGTGTGCTCCTGTATCTAGGAGAGCAGTTAAATCTTGGTTATCAGTGCTACAATTTATTATTAAATCTAGGAGGTCCGCACCTATTATCCTGATGGGGAGTTTGTGTGTGTATCTGGGTTCATTACTGTAATTTAGGAGGGAGCAGGTTGAACTGCTGCCTCCAATGTAGGGTCTAAAAAAGGGCTCGAATTGTCTTCTATGGGGGGACCTGGGACATATTCTACGGGATCACCAAACGCTGGAGGGTGTTCTTGAAAAGTGTAATCTGGGGAAAATGACTCCACCACGGGTACTTCTACGTACCGAACTAGCTGACCTTGCTGATTGTACTGGGGTTTGTACATGGGGTAATAGTGTGATTGACCCTGTGGTCGTAATCTATTTGGTTGTTGGTTCGGCTGAGGCTGGGAATGGACTGGTTTCTGGGGATTGGGGGACTTTTGGGAACGTTGGTTGTTTGGTTTCTGAAAGTGGGGCCTATACCCTGCAGGGGGTTTATCAGTACACTTTTGGCGATCGCCACGGCGATGACCATGTTCGTGAAAGTGGGAGCAATACGAGGGATAATTGCACTCACTTATCATGTGCCCAAAGCTATCGCAGTTAAAACTGTGGAGGAGGGCGTGTATTCTGGGTTTGGGGGGCTTGTTTCTGGGGTGGTGTTCCCTGCATTGGCCTCGATTTATAGGGTTGTTGTTGTTGCTGTTGGTGTTGTGGTTGCTGCTGCTGAATGTAATATACGGGGGTTTCTCTACCCTTTTGGTAGTTCGGGTTTACTAAATCTGGGTAATATTCAGGTGTTTTATTTATGGTTACACTTACAAGTTTGTCAACATTTAAAAACTCCTGAAACTTTTTTTTAGATGGTCCGGGTACAGTAGGTTTTGGTAAATGGTCGTTGCTACTATTAGATTTCTTTGTTTTGAAGTGAAAGTAGTGCCACACGCATTTTCTGCGGCTCGGAGGGCTTCTCCTACAAGTTTATGTGTTCGTGTAATAAAATTGTTTAAATCTTCGTGTTCCTCTTTCTTCCATTTAGCTTGGAAGACTGCTTCTAACGTGGCTAAGGGTTGTGCAAGTGTTACTTCTTTAAAAAATTCTAATAAGTTTTGTTTAAAATTGTCCCATGTTGTAGCTTCGCTAATCGATGGGACGTAGGTGACTGTGTCGTGAGCATTCCCTTCTTTAGGGTCGATAAACCTTTTTGCTTCCCTAATCTTTATATCATCATCGGTGATGTTTTCGCGTAAGAAATGTTGTTCAAAAGACTTAATCCAAGGTCTTACGTGGTTCAACATTATTCTCCGAGTTCTTCTATAGTGGCTCGGACGATTCTGGTAGACTTACTAAAATTCTCTGAAGATTCCCGGATTCTTCTTATAATGTATCGGGGAATTTGACTGACTAAGTTTCTGAAGAGAACAAGGCTCGAAGGAGAAGATAAAGACTATTTCTTACTGGATTTTATTGCAAAAAGGTACAGGTAGTGCTCAGCCTTTGAATCTATTTCTTAATGCCTAGGGAAGAATTTTACTGGGGGTTATATACCCCAAAATTGCTAACATCATTGTTATTAAATGTTGAAAAGGCTGCATTATTTTTGCACAATATTTGAAAATAAAGTAAATCTTTTAGCTGTGGTAAGGTTTAAACGAATAAACAAGATATTTGAAGATGAAGCCATATTTTTATCTTAAACCGCGGATTTTCAGATCTGATGTTATCATGATCTGCCAAGTTAACTAAAAGTAGAAACTGGACTATGCATCTTTACACTAAAATATGCATATGAGTAAAATTTAAAGGTTTAATTAGAACATGATTTCATCTTCTATAACGAAAAGAGAATGTATACAAAATATGAACATTGCAAAGCTTAAGCAGGATTCCTTATTAAGCGAAATCTAAAAAAATGATTATGAGATTTTAAAAAGAACAGGTCACCAATTATTTGGTAAAGTAGAAAACATATCCAAATTTTTATCCAAACTCGCGTTGGGCGATTTTGGTCCTTATGAAAAAATGAATACACACGCACGCACATACATATGATTATAGGCATTATATAAAGTTAAATATATACGAATATACAGGATTATATAAATACATGAACAATATAACACATGAATTTTAAAATGGATACAAGAACTATATAAATGAATACAAGAATTACATGAAGAATAAGATAGTATAGGAATATGGGAATTACAGTATTTATAGTTCATTTTTACAAATGTTTGCGGTCATACTATTCGATCCTCAACTTTGATTAATTTATTCGGTTTGACTTTTTACCAGCCAATTCTCGCGTAGGAGTGTAATTAAATTGTGTTTAGCTCATGGAAATGAATGTCTGCTTGGGTTGGTAGATAAATGGGCTCCCTAGGTATCCTAGTGGTTAAGACGCTGGGGTGCTGGTTAAGAGATCGAGTCCAGGCAATGACATTGTTCTGAAATTTAATGCTATGAATATTATATCCATATAGAATAAACAAAACTTTCTTTCTGTGTGTGTGTGTGTGTGTGTGTGTGTGTGCCGTCTTCCGTTTTTCGATTCCCTTTCTCGGTCTGAGGATATATATATATATATATATATATATATATATATATAATATATATATATTGTTGCATTGGGAATATGATAAGGAAACTTATTACTTAATCAAAGGCTAATTTAGTCTATTGGAAAACAATCACGTGATGCTTATGTACATATTTATGTTGTTTTAACTTCATTATGATAATAACAGTGATGCAAACAATAATAAGAGGTAGAGAGGTTTTCTTAAGCTGTATGGTTGAAATTAGGCTAAATGGACCTTTGCGGTCAGCCTTTGCGGTCAACTCGAGGGTTCACCTGCTTTGAATTTATAAATTTTTTCCAGAGATGCTTTCAAAGAAAGGAATGAAAGTAAATAAACACTTTAGGTGAAGTTAGTTAAAATAATCATTGTTTTTCTTTTATATATATAATATATATATATATATACAGGGTGTACATAAAGTAAGGATCTATTTTTGTGAAGCACTTGGAAATTATATGGAATTCAATCATAAAATGATAAAGTGGTAACATTTATTAAATAATTAAGAGTAGGATTCGACGTGACGCCCATCAGTATCCCTGCACAGCTCAAATCGTTCCGCAGCATTTCTAAACACATTCTGGAGCATTTGCGGGGTTATGTTATCTGCAGCAGTTCGTATACGTGTACGTAAGTTTTCAAGACTCGTAATCTTCGTCTGATAGACGTGCGATTTGATAAAGCCCCATGCAAAGAAATCTAAAGGGGTTAAATCTGGTGATCCCGCTGGCCAAGGTCTGTTGCTTCCGCGTCCGATCCAGCGACTTGGAAAACGTCCATTTAGATAATCCTGAACAATTTTTGCATAGTGACAAGGAGCACCATCATGTTGATAGACGACGGTACTAACAATCCTATCCCCAATCAGCTGAGGTTCAAGGAATTGCCGCAACATGTCCAAATAAATAAGCCCCGTAACTGTAGCTTCAGCAAAGAAAAAAGGACCATGAACCTTAGATTTTGTTAAACCCATCCAGACATTAACTTTAGGTGGGTCTCTTTCCCAATTTTGGACGAAATCATTCGGTCTTTCATCTGCCCAAATTCGACAGTTATGGCGATTTACTTTTCCACACGTATGGAAAGTGGCTTCATCACTAAAGAGAATGTTGTCCATTAAATTATCACTACAGATTTGTTCTACGAGATCAGCACACACAGCACTTCGTCGAGGGAAATCTTCCTCATGTAAATCATGTAAAACCTGCAAATGATAGCTTTTCTTCTGCAAATTAACTTTCAGAATTTTGTGCACAGATGACGTCGGGAGGCCGAGTCTGTGTGATGCAGCACGAACGGACGTACGTGGCTCCTCAGTGATAATTCTGCGTACCGCATTCACGGTAAGATCTGACATACACGGTCGTCCTGATCTTGCTTCATCATTTACAGATCCCGTTCGTTTAAATTTGTTCACCAATTTTCGTATTGTCTTGTCTATTGGCCCCGGCTTATGAAATCTCCTTCTAAACTTCTCTCTGATGTCATTGTATTTCTTTCCCTCGATTCGCCAAATTACTATTGCCACACGCTCTTCTGTATTCATTCTAAGGGCTTCTGAAAAGAAAAATAGAAAAAACAATTATTTCACAAAAATAGATCCTGACTTTATGTACACCCTGTATATATATATATATATATATATATATATATATATATATATATATATATATATATATATTATATACAGTATATATATATATATATAATATATATATATATATAAGGTGTGTATTGTTATTTTTTCTGCTGCAATTTGTTTTTTCATTCACTTCGGACAATATATAGAAAGGATTGTCAAAAGTAAATAGTATACATTCTAAGGTGTTAGAATAAATGAAAGTGAATTATAGGTAAATTGAATATTATTCTTAGAGAATATGTTATTGCAACGATTTCTTTTCCTAAGGCAATTGTCTAGTGTATTTCTTTTATTATTAATATTAAGTTGAGCGAAGTTTAAAAAATTAGTTCTTTTGCTGAACAAAATTAAGGAGAAAGTCGGTCTTGCCTTTAATAAATAAATAAATAAGTGTTGGTGTCTACCAACTCAACCTAATAAGGTATACCTGAACAATTATAAACACTATTTGGCAACTCATGTAAATAAAATTAAATGGTGGTATCTAGGAACTCACCTTAATAAGGTATACCTGAACAATTAAAATAAATGGTGTATCTGATAACCCCCTTCATATATAAATAAGTAATATCTGGCAACTCACAATCCTCTATATAACACTTGCTTGGCCCCTGGACGCTCATAATGCGTCGGACTCCGGTGGAATAAAGAACTCTCTCCTTCCTTCTTAGGTTAAGGCTTAGGTTAGGTTTTCCTTTGGGGGGTGAGGACATCCCACCTTCTCCCCAAAGACCTCCTCCGTCTCCTTTCTCTTCCTCTCTTAGGTTAAGGCTACCCCTTTTGGGGTAGGTCATCCTCCCTTCTCCACCCGAAGCTCCCTCCCCTCTCCCCCTTCGCAGCATTGAGTTGTTGCATAACCCTACCCCCGTTTGCAACACTGATGTTGCATAATCCCTTTCCCCTTCATTCCATAACCCCTCCCCCCTTCATTAAGCGTGCGAACGTAAACAACAAGCCCTTCTGGTTTACTTCTAGAGTAGGAGATATTATAAAGAATAGAGATAGGGCTTATAGGCTACATAAGTGCGATAAAGACAATTTGTGGTTACGAAACAACTACATATCCTCCGTGAGACGTGAAGCGAAAAGTGTTATATAAAAGTCCAAGCGCGAATTTGAAATCTCCATAGCTCGTGACGGTAAAGAAAACCCCAAGCGATTCTTTCAATACGTCAACAATAGAAATCCAGTAAAAAGTGTCTTGGGGCCGTTAATAAATGTTAACGGGGATCTAGTTTCTGAAAACAAGGAAATGGTTACCTTGCTAAACGAATTTTTTACGTCAGTTTTTACTATAGAAGATGTAACGAATATCCCTACGGTTATAGATATAATAATACTTTTTGATAATGGTAATATTTTGAATAATATTGTGGGTTAGTGAAGGGGAGGTAATGCGTTATATTGATAAAATGAAAACGCGTAAATCACAGGGGCCGGATTCCATATATCCCATACAACTAAAAGAATTAAAAGATAGCATAGTTGTGCCGCTAACAAGGATATTTAATGCGTTTATTTCTGAGGGGTGCGTACCAGATAATTTCAAGTTAGCAAACGTAACACCTATCTTTAAGAAAGGCGATAAAGGTGCGGCGGGAAATTATAGGCCAATCAGTTTCTCGTCTGTCGTAGGTAAGCTACTGGAGTCAATAATTAGGCATCGTATAGTCGAACACTTAGCATTGCATAACTTAGTTAGAAATACGCAGCACGGTTTTAGGTGAAACAAATCTTGCTTAACTAATCTTTTAGAATTTTTTCAAAGCGTGATTGACGTTTACGATAGTCATCGGGCGATTGATGTAGCGTATTTAGATTTTCAAAAAGCGTTTGACACCGTACCGCACAAAAGACTCATTGAAAAAACTAAAGCTCGTGGAATCAGGGATGTAGTAATAAATTGGATAGAAGAGTGGTTGCGAGGCAGGAAACAGAGGGTGGTCGTTGATGGAGCGGAGTCGTGTTGGGCTAATGTAGTGAGTGGCGTTCATCAGGGTTCTGTATTGGGCCCCTTGCTTTTTCTTATATATATTAACGATTTAGATGTCGGCCTAGTCAGTACAGTTTCAAAGTTTGCGGATGACACGAAGCTGGGTGGTAGGGCGATTAATGACGAAGCTAGAGGTAAATGCCAGGAAGATCTGAATAAAATCGTTGATTGGTCAGTCACATGGCAAATGAGATTCTAACGTCGATAAGTGCAAAATTTTACATATTGGTTCGCGTAACGGTAGTTTTGCGTATAGTATGTCAGGGAAGGAGTTAGCAAGCGTAGAGCAGGAAAGAGATTTAGGAGTTATAGTCACTGGTGATTTAAAAGTAGCGAAACAAAGTACAGCAGCAGTCAATAAAGCGAACAAAGTGTTAAGTTTTATAGCTCGGAATTTTGAGTACAAATCGCGCGATATTATAGTTCCTTTTTATAAATCATTAGTTAGACCCCATTTAGAGTAGGCGATCCAATTTTGGAATCCGTATATGCGAAAAGATATAGACAAACTCGAAAGAGTTCAAAGACGAGCAACTAAGATGATTCCGTCGCTTAGGTCGAAGTCGTACGAGGATAGGCTTAAGGAGTTAAAATTGACTACACTCGAGACTAGGAGGCTAAGGGATGATCTAATCCAGGTTTTCAAAATTATGAATGGGTTCGATAACGTAGACAGAGATAGCTTTTTCTAAATATCTCAATATAAAGGACTAGAAATAACGGGTGTAAGTTGACAAGTAGAAGGTTCAACACAGAAGTTGGCAAAAAAATTTTTTGCGCATAGAATAGTAAATAGCTGGAATAGTTTGCCGGTAGAAGTAATTAGTAGCACGTCTATAAACATGTTTAAAAATCGATTAGACGCATATGATGATAGATTGGGTATAGTTTAAGGTAGTAAAATTAAGGCTTTGTGGTTCGGAACCCACGTAAAATTGTAGGTCCCCTCCGCCACCACGGAGGACATGCACAATACACAATTACGAACATAGTTGGGTAGACCAGCCAATAGTGGATCCTAGGGTCTTTATTGGTCTGAAACATTATAACATTATATATATATATATACTGTGTGTGTTTATATATATATATATATATACTGTATCTATGGGTATTATATATATATATATGTGTGTGTGTGTGTGTACATACGTATATATATGTATATAGGTGTATTATATATATATATATACACATATATATATATACATACATATAGTGTGTGTGTGTGTGTGTGTGTGTGTATATGTAACATCCAGACTATTTAAGAATGCATAATAAAAAATTACATAAAATAATGAAGGCAAAATGCCCCCAATAAAGCAAATAATGAAATTTGTAATCATGAGGAAATTTTCTCTTTAAATATTTTTTAAAAACAAATGAAAAAAGTAATTGGAAAAGCGGTCGAATAAAGCATGGAATAACGTCATTATGAGAAATATTACGAATCACAATAACCTAATTTCTTACTGGGAAATCTTCATAATAAAAGGAGAGATGAGCTATAAAGGGATTCAACTTACACTCAAAATTCCATTATTTCATTCCTATTTGCTTATTTGCTGACGATGCTTACCATATATATATATATATATATGTATATATATATATATATATATATATATGATACACACAGACCGTGCATGGAACAAGGAACTCTTCTGGGATAATTAAATCCACTATAGTCCGAATAAGTAATGGTAAATGACAAATACCATAGTTTTTCTTTTTCATGATGCTAGCCCGACGTGGGCAACGGGTCACTCGCAAAGAGGTCCCATAAATATAGCTTCCCTCACGAGCTATCTGCAAAGCAGACAGGATCCAGCTTTGGGACATGGATCTAGGATTTAAAGCAGCCTAGCCCTGCCACATTTCGAACCTCAATATAAGCAAAAGACTCGCTGCCTTCACGTCAGATTGAATACATCAAAGAAAAAGGGATAACTATTATATTTTTAGCCAAAAACCAAAACTTAAACCTCAACTGGAAGAATTGGACGCTCAATTCTTCCAGTTGAGGTTTAAGTTTTGGTTTTTGGCTAAAAATATAATAGTTACCCCTTTTTCTTTGATGTAATCAATCTGACGTGAAGGCAGCGAGTCTTTTGCTTATATTGAGGTTCTAAATGTCGCAGGGCTAGGCTGCTTTAAACACTAGATCCATGTCCCAAAGCTGGATCCTGTCTGCTTTGCAGATAGCTGGTGAGGGAAGCTATATTTATGGGACCTCTTTGCGAGTGACCCGTTGCCGACGTCGGGCTAGCATTATGAAAAAGAAAAACTATGGTATTTGTCATTTACCATTGCTTATTCGGACTCTAGTGGATTTAATTATCCCAGAAGAGTTCCTTGTTCCATGCACTGTCTGTGTGTATCATAAAAAACTCAGGGGACCATTCTGAGTTCATTCCCATATATATATATATATATATATATATATATATATATATATATATATATATTTACAGTGTGTGTATATATATATATATATATATATATATATATATATACCTTTGGTACCTTTGGTTAGCTTTCGCCCGAACTGTTCATTCTGACGAAGGTCAAGCTTTTCAGTCCACCTTAGACCTTTAGTTTAACATGGAATCCGAACCACGCCCCACCAGCAAGCCCAGTGTCTTAACCACTAGGCCACCCAGGGTACCCATTTATCTACCAGCCACTTTCTTTATTGTGTGGAAGGATGAACAGCTGGGTTTTGCTGCGCGCCGCCTGCCGTCACCGGGTCTCGATCCCGGGGCCGATGGATTCGTAGTCAGCGACGCTAACCACTACACATATACACACATATATAGAGTGTGTGTGTGTGTGTGTGTGTTTATATATATATATACACACACACAGTATATATATATATATATATACTGTATATATACATATACTGTATATATGTTACTTTATGTTACTTTATGTGAGTTCGAACGACGGTTCAAGATCGTCCTGCGGTCGACCCCTCTGCAGCATCCCGCCTTATTTGCGGGATTTGGTGAAGGAGGGAATTGCTCTCTGATCTCCTGCTGCCCCCGTAGCCATCCACGCAGCCACACACACACACACACATATATATATATACACACACACATATATATATATACAGGGTGGCCCAAATAAAATGGCACCAATTTTCAGAAGTGATATCTCAATAACCATTGCAGTTAGGGATTTTAAAAAAACAGCCAAATGAAAGATAATTCTTTTCTCTTTAAATACTTATTCAATAGCTTGATGGTTATAAACCCATTAATGCCAAAAATTGGCTTATAAGAAAAATATACAAAAAAAAGTTGCGCATTTATATTTATTCCTTTTATTTTTTTCTAATTAATTATCTTCTAATTTACGGTCTTTAAACGAAGTTCTGTGGTTTTACGTTAAACCTTATTTTCAATAAATGGCTCAATCTGCCCTCCATTATGGTCAACCACAGCCTGTAATCTCGCCCTCCATTTTGAAATTGCCTTTGAGATCGTCACTTGTGAGAGATTTTCCCATGCAGCCTGAATTCGTTCACGAAGATGGTTCACATCACGGATTTTCTGACCATGGTAGACTTCTCTCTCTAAGGCAGACCACACAAAGTACTAAATGGGGTTTAGATCTGGGCTGCATGGTGGCCAATTATTTGGTTCGATAAAACCAGGACAGTTATTATTGAGAAATGTTATTGTTTCCTTGGCTGTATGAGATGGGGCTCCATCTTGCATTAACACAAAATCAGTGCTCGTCTCCTTGATCTCTGACAACATTGGAGACAAAATGTCATTACAGTAGTAAATTGAGTTAATTTTAACGCCTCGCTGAATAAAAATGATGGATGTTTTGTTCTCAGATGACGCTGTAAGGGAAACCATTATCGAATCTGAAAAGTGTTTTTTTTCACGCAAAAGTCGTTTTGGGTCAACATGAGTTTTTGTCGCCACTGCTGCACGAACCCGATCATTTTGGGTATTTCGTGGTGTTTCGACCGTAAATCGTTTCTCATCAGAAAACCAAATTTTTTTCACAGACTCATTTGACCGAAATCTTCGCAATAGATTTTTACATCGATGGAAACGTCTTTCTTTCACAGGCTCCGATAAAGCAGTAACCTTCACCCTCTTAAATGGTTTCAACCCAAGATCTTTTCGAATTATTCGCTGTACTGATGAACGTGAAATCCCGGTTTCTTTCGCAACTTCACGTTCACTTTTACTTGTTCCCGGTTGTTCCTCTTGACTTAAAACCATTTCATTTACTTTTTCAATGTTTTCTGGCGTTCTAATACTTTTTGGTCGACCACTTCCCGAACGCCGTTGACTGCTGCCGGTTTCTTTAAGTTTTTGTAAAAAATGTGCCACAGTTCTTTTTTTCCAATTTCTATTTGGAAATTCGTAAAGGATTCTGTTTAATGAATATCCTTTTTCTTCACGTAGTGCTTGTATAATGTTCTTATCAGATTCTCTCAATCCCATCTTGAGGGGTCTGGAATAGAAAAATTTCATTTAAAATTAGGATCAAGGAATAAATATAAATGCGCAACTTTTTTTGTATATTTTCTTTGGAAGCCAATTTTGGGCATTATATGGGCTTATAACCATCAAGCCATAGAATAAGTATTTAAAGAGAAAAGAATTATCTTTCATTTGTTTGTTTTTTTAAGTACCTAGCTGCAATGGTTATTGAGATATCACTTCTCAAATTTGGTGCCATTTTTTGGGCCACCCTGTATATATATGGTGGGAGAAAAGTACAGGGTGGGAGAAAAGTTTTTAAGGATTTTATACATACAACTATTTAGTTAACAATATTATACAGATAAGTGTTCAAATGATGAAACGAATCAAGCAAAATTCTATAAGAATTTTATTGATAAGAATATTTTGTTAAATTGTAATTTCATCTTCAAAGAGTTCTTCATCCGCTATGATACATTTGTGGATTTCCTCTGTGAAACTCTTCTTTGTTCTTTTGAACATATCAAGTGGGCTCTTTTCCAGTTCTTCATTTATTCTGCGGCCAAGGGTGTAGAGTTTTCAATGCATGAACTGTAAGCCGAAAGCCAGAAATCACATGAGCTTAAATCAGGTAATCTGGCTGGCCACTCGATGGAACAAAGCCATCTTCCCTCAAGGTTCATGTCCAGAATCTCATGGGCAACTGCAGAGTAATGTGGCGGCGCTCCATCATGTTAATAAAACCAATTCCTGCCAACGCCATTAGTAAACTGTGGCAAAACATTGTCTCTCAATACCTGGCAATAGCGTTTTCCATCCATCGTTTCTCTCGATATGTCAAAGGAAAAGACTCCTGAATAACCAGTGCACGCCCAAACTGTTAGTGTAGCCGTTTTAACTGGTTTACCCGGTAGTATTTGGGGATTCTTTTTCGCCAAGTAGTGTACATTGTGTTTGTTTCCTTTACTCGTTAAACCGAATACACATTCACTTGAAAATTTGAACTTTCGAACGAAATCTGGATCACTGTTAAAATTTTTGTCTCATTGTTTCAGCAAACTGCAGCCGTCTATCAGAATCATTGTTGCATATGAGCTGAGAGTAAGTAGGTTTGTAATCGTGGTACCCCTGTAATTTCAATATTTTTGCAACTGAAAATTTGGAAATACACAATTCCTCTGCGACTTTTTTCGTTGAAGTTGTTGGATCAACTTGAAAAGTGGCGAGGACATTTTCTTTGTTGTTGTCTCCTGTCGCCGTTATTCGCCTTCTGCTTCTTAGACAATCCTTTACTAGGCTCCCTGTTTCCAAAAGTTTGAGCTTCCAGTACCGAAGAGTGGTTGCATTTGGTAGTGGTTTATTATATTTTTCTTGAAATAAAGGCAAAATTTCTTCACAATTATTATAAGAAATACCCCATAATACAAGATACACTTCATTGTTCTATTCCATCATTACTGACATGGCGCTGACTGGGGCTAGGGCGTAGAGCCCTCCTGTTCTAGCCTTGGGTCATTCTTTGCTTTCTAAAGTTACTTTTAAAAGTATCGCATAAACTGCAGTGATATCAATGGAATTTATTTACTATTAATAATTATTTGTATGCAAAAAATCCTTAAAGACTTTTCTCCCACCCTTTATATAATATTTTGTTGCAACACTGAAATTATTTGACATTACTTGAAGTTAATTAGCGCGTTATCCGGCGAAGTGAATATTAGGTCTCGCAAGGGTTCCGTCGTGAACATGTAACACAGCCTCCAGTTGATGAGTGTGCTCAGTAGTTCGATGGGTGATCGGTGATGGGTGATGGGTGATGGGTGATCGTCCTCCTCTGCGTTCAGATGATGTGGCTTCCCGTGCTAGGGCCGGAACCAACGGGTAAAGCTTGTGGACACCTTCTATCATATGACAAAAGAAAGTTTACTGTTATGAAGAAGGTGAAGTAACCCCAAACATTGTTATTATTAATATGTACTCGCCAAAAGGCCATATGGAGTGAGAACTATACTCTGTAAACCTTTCTGCTGCGTCTACTTTTGTAAAAAAGTAAAAAGTAAAAATGTAAATGTACTCTGAAATTTGGCATATAAAGTATTTAAAGAGTGCGCCTCGGAGGTGTAGTGGTTAGCGTCGCTGACTACGAATCTATCGGCTCCGGGATCGAGACCCGGTGTCGGCAAGCGGCGCGCAGCAAAACCCAGCTGTTCATCTTTCCACACACAAAAAAAAATTGGTTGGTAGATAAATAGGTACGCCGGGTAGCCTAATGGTTAAGACACTGGACTGCTGGTGGGGCGTGGTTCAAATTCCACGTTAAACTGTAGGTCTAAGGTGGAGTGACAAGTTTGACCTTCGTCATAATAAACAATTCGGGCGAAAGCTAAACCAAAGTAGGCCAAAGGTGCATTAAGAATAAAGGGAAAAATTTTCTTCATTCTCTGAAAGTGTACTTTTTGTAGCGTTCGTGTAGTTTCAGAGGACCCCATTTGTCAAGTAATGAACAGTTTGATTTGCTCTCGACCAACACTCTTCAAATACCTTATAGTCAAAATACATTTAGTCCCATTTTTACTGTCCATTCTAAAGTAATCACAGCAGACACTTTTTAGTGATGCATGATTTACAACTTTAGTATGCTCTTAAAATTATCCCATTCATCTATGGTATATAAAATTACAAGTTTTTATGTCGAATTTATTATTAACTGATGATATACTTTAATAAATATGACAGTAAGGACTAAAACAGAATTTGCTTCTTACATTCTTTCGCGGATAATTTAGTTCTTCCGCCAAACACAAGTAAGCAGAAGAGCGAAGGAAAGCTATTGCAAAAGTCGTCGGAGTTATGGGTCTAAAATAAATCTTTGGTTGAATTAACCATTTCGTTCGGGTGTTAAACAGTTAAAGTAGTTTCTAACATTATAAACCAAGTATTCTGTTTGTCTGTCTGTCTGTCTGTCTCTCTGTCTCTCTCTCTGTCTCTCTCTCTCTCTCTCTCTTCATATATATATATATATTAGTGATGTAGCGGATGTCATTTTTTTCACATCCGCGGATGCGGATGTTTGATTTCAACATCCGCGGATGCGGATGCGGATGTCTACATTTTCGTTATTTTTAGGATATATTCGAGATTTGTTGTGTTTAACGTATATAATAAGTTATTATATAGAGAGAGCTGTAGCTATAATGTAGTATAATTGATTAATTGTAAAATAATTGCTGTACTTTTCTCTGAACATATAAAATAATATCAAGCATCTAACTAATATAGAAATCAATTAGTGAATTCGTCTGCAAATAAATTCGTTATATTTTGTCGAGTTTCAGCCACAATTAGAAACCATAATTGTGTTACCAGGATGCGGGACGTGAACCCAACTCAAATGCACCCCACCGACCTCTTTCCCCAACCTCCACCCTTATAGAAAGAGATCTTTAATTAGCTTGATAACTATTTATATTAATTTTAAAGTTTTATTAGGCATATTTATAAATGAGTAATTAAAATAAAGTAAACTAAGATGTTCATCGTTTAATGTTCAAACTTAATTATAGTGTTGGTTTTCGTCGTCGTCGTCGTTGGGCCTAGGCAAGCTACGACTTGGGACCGTAGCGCATCTATCCGGTATAGGTTAACCTGGATGATGTAGCCATAAGCACTGCCGCTGGTTAAGTGCCAACCAGTGATTATCTCACTAGCCGTATTGAGTCCGTTAGGCGAAACTGCGACAGTACCAAGGATGGAAAATATAACCCTTGGATTTCTATTATTTATTTGCAAAATGGACATGGTATTAGATTAAAATAATTATTTGAATATAAATAATTAACTGACAATTGTGATATATAATTAATTATGTTTACATACAATAAAATAATACAGTATACATAAAATTAGTATTAATGTGGTTTACAATTGAATTATGATGGGTAACTAATTTAAAATGAATTTATAGCTATTCCGAAATTCAAGACGGTAAAATTAACATTTATCTTGAAACTAAAATAAGAGTATTCACTACACACTCCCCCACCAGAGAGGAAGTTCAAAGAGTTCCGAACGACACAGATTTCCCCTGGACCTTTTTGGTAGCTACATGTACCTCGCTTAAGGTTGATTCCAAAAACGCAGGCTTAAGACGATCGATAGAAACCTTGTCGACCTTGGAACCGCGCTGGATGAGAAATGATTTGCGCGTACGTCGGAGAACTTCATAGGGCCCGTCATATGGACATTGGAGAGGCCGTTTTGGGACAGGTACACGAACGAAAACGTGGGTGCAAGACTGGAGGGCTGGGGAAACAAAGGTGTTCTGTTGGCTAGTCAATCGAGGGGGAACAGGCTGAAGGGACTGCATGTGAGAGGAAAGTGTTTGAGCGAATTCCGTAGGATCACATGACTTATTCCCTGCAGTGAAGTAGCCACCTGGTAGCCGCAGTGTTGTTCCATAGACTAATTCAGCCGCTGTAGTCTTCAGATCACTCTTAAATGCAGAGCGAATACCAAGCAACACGAGTGGAAGCTTATCCATCCAATGGGAGTCTTCGTGACACATAAGGGATGACTTCAGCTGGCGATGGAAGCGTTCGACGAGGCCGTTAGCTTGCGGATGATACGCACAGGTATGCGCATGTACTGTACCCAAGAAGCTGGTAAACTTCTTCCAAAGCGAAGACTCAAATTGGCGACCTTGGTCAGTGATGACTTTTGTCGGCAATCCAAATTTTGATACCCATCCATGAAGAAAGGCTCTTGCAACAGTGTCCGCTTGGATATCAGGAAGTGGGATGGCTTCAGGCCATCTGGAAAAGAGGTCGAGACAGGTGAGCAGATAACGTTGGCCTTGAATCACTGGAAGAGGGCCAACAATGTCTACATGAATTACCTCAAATCGCTGGGATGGGGGCGGAAATGCGTCAAAGGGGGACCTGGTGTGCCTTTGGACTTTGGCACGCTGGCAGGCAAGGCACGTTTTGGTCCAATGTTTGACATCCTTCCGCATCGAGGGCCAAACAAAGCGAGAGGTAACCAGGTGTTGCGAAGCACGGATACCAGGATGGGAGGGCTTATGAAGATCCGTGAAGACTGCTTGTCTGTGACATGGAGGGACATAAGGGCGAATAGCAGCTGTTGATACGTCGCAATAGAGGGGCACAGACAATCCTGGCATACTCATTTTCTTGAGGGAAAGTGAGTGAGTGGAGTCTTCTCTGAGCAGGTCTTGTAGTTCCGTATCCTTATCTTGATCCTGTGCAATAGCATTCCACAGTGTAGAGCTGAGGGTAACAGAAGTAATCTCTATTCTTGAAAGTGCATCCGCTAGAGTGTTCAAGACACCTTTGATGTGGCGGATATCTGTGGTAAATTGCGAGATATAATCGAGTTGCCTGATGACTCTGGGAGAGTGGTTACAGCTGTTTTTATTGAAGACAGTGACCAAAGGTTTGTGGTCGGTAAAAACACAAAACTCTCGGCCTTCAAGGAAATGTTGAAAATGCTTCACGTTTAAGTAAATAGCAAGAAGTTCACGTCCGAAAGCACTATAACGCGTTTGGGCTGGCTGCAGCTTTTTCGAGTAAAACGCGATGGGTGCTTGTTGACCGTTAATGGTTTGTTCCAACACCCCACCGATCGCAACATCTGATGCATCGACCGTCAGAGTTAGGGGGGCATCACTGATAGGAAATGACAGAGACAATGCACTATTGATAGCATTTTTGGCATTGTCGAACGCCTGTAAACTATCGCTACACCATACCAATTTCGTTACCTTGCGTTTGTGTGTGATCATAGCGTGTAGAGGAGCAAGAACACTGGCACAGTTTTTAATGAACTTGTGGTAATAATTTACCAAACCTAGAAACCGACATAACTCACGCTGATTATTTGGCATAGGGTAATTTTTTATCACTTCACACTTGTCCTGAAGGGGGGTAATTCCTTGCTGCGAAATCGTGTGACCAAGAAATTCCAAGGTTGGCTGTGCAAACACACACTTAGATGCATTAATAGTAACACCGTATTGTTCTAAGCGTTGAAAGAGGAGTGAAAGATGTTCCTTATGTTCCTCTTCCGTTGAGCTGGCCACAAGCAAATCATCGATGTAGGCATAAACAAAGTCTAAGCCTCTGGTGACCTCATCTATAAACCTCTGAAAGGTTTGCGCAGCATTCCGTAGCCCGACGGCATCTTCACAAATTCGAATAACCCAAATGGTGTACAAACTGCAGTCTTGGGAATATCCGAAGGCTCTACGGGAATGTGGTGGAAAGCCTTAACGAGGTCTATTTTACTGAAGATAGATTTGCCGTGGAGAAGAGAAGTAAAGTCTTGGACATTTGGTACCGGATATCGGTCCGGGATGGTTGTCGAATTCAAAAACCGGTAATCCCCACATGGTCTCCAGTCTCCTGACTTCTTCTGGACCAGGTGTAGGGGAGAGGACGAACTGCTTTTGGAAGGTCTTATTATCCCAAGATCTATCATAAGATGGAATTCCGATTTGGCAGCTTTCAGTTTGTCCGGGGCAAGACGTCTGGGTTTTGCAAACACAGGGGGACCTTTTGTTGTAATGTGATGGGTAATGGTGTGCTTAATGGTATCACCCATCTGCATCGGTTGAAGAATTCCTGGATATCGCTGGAAAAGGCACTGGTACATGGAATTATGGGGAACGAGGGAAAGTGCAGAGTTCGAGGCGTCCGGAAGGGCAACCTGTTTGGCAAGAACAGAAAGCAGTGTGGCCTGGTCGCATAAGCGTCGCTTGTCAAGATCCACCAGGAGTTTGAAATGCTGGAGGAAGTCAGCGCCGATTATGGGATGCTGCACTTGAGCACAGATGAAAATCCACTTGAAGGATCGGTGAAGGCCCAAGTTTAGTTCACGCGACTGAGTACCGTACGTGAGTATGCGTGAACCGTTAGCAGCGTATAGAGGCGGAGATTCCGAGTGCGTATGACCAGATTTTTGAGGGAATACACTGACTGACGCTCCGGTATCGACCAAGAAATTGACACCAGAGTTCCTGTCCTTTATGAATAACAGGTTGGCAGTGCGAGTACTAGACGCCATTAGGACTCGCTGCTGGGGTTTTCCGACGAAAAATTGCAAGGGGAGATGCACTTCCTAGCCTTCTTTCCAAATTTAGAGTGGTAGAAGCAGATCTTCCCGGAACTCGAACGATGCCTCTTCGTAAATCTTGACCGAGAATGGCTTCTTTGCCGTTGATTTTGTAGCAGAGAACAAACGTGGTTGAGTTGTTGACTTAACTCTTCCACTTTCAACTCCAGTTCCGATTGTGTGTTCACGTTGTTGACCGGAGCTGTGTCAATCTCCACTACTTTGTCGGCAGTTTCTGCTAGTTTATCAACTGGAGTAGCAGGATCCATAGTGGCCAAGACACGCTGAGCTGATGGAGGAAGTTTCTGCAAGAACAACTGTCTAAAGATGTCCTTATCGAAGGTTTGTGCACGTTCGCCTAGAGCGCACTGCATAGCCCTCAGCATTTGAGTGGGCTTACGGTCTCCAAGTTCTTCTTTTGAGATTAACTGATGTAGTTTCTCACGCTCGGAGACAGTGGTGCGGCACAGGATGGCAGACTTCAGATCGTTGTATGGGTCCTCACTCGTGGAAGTAGACACGATGACGTCACGGACTTCAGAGATGATGCTCGCTGGTAGAGAGGACAAAACATGATCGTATTTTGTCCTGCTAGCGGTGATCCTTCCCAAGTTGAATTGTGATTCCACTTGGTGGAACCAAATAAATGGATCACCCGGCCAGAAGACGGGGAGCTTTACGCTCAAGTGGGAGATGGCACCAGCGTCGTCAGGCATCTTCTCCTATGCTTGCTGACGTACAAGCAAGACAAGTTACCAACGAAGGAGTGGAGGTTGAGACGAGCGCAGGCACAGAGCGCACGGGCAGGGTGTGAGGGGCAGAGGGCACGAGCGACGTTACAGTCTGGTCCTAGTCGCTCGGGTGAAGGGGGTGATGGGCACGAACGACGCTACAGTCTAGTCCTAGTCGTTCGGGTAAAAGGGGGTGATGGGCACGAACGACGTTACAGTCTAGTCCTAGTCGTTCGGGTAAAAGTGGGGAATCCAACTCCGGGGTCACCAATTGTTGGTTTTCGTCGTCGTCGTCGTTGGGCCTAGGCAAGCTACGGCTTGGGACCGTAGCGCATCTATCCGGTATAGGTTAACCTGGATGATGTAGCCATAAGCACTGCCGCTGGTTAAGTGCCAACCAGTGATTATCTCACTAGCCGTATTGAGTCCGTTAGGCGAAACTGCGACAGTACCAAAGATGGAAAATATAACCCTTGGATTTCTATTATTTATTTGCAAAATGGACATGGTATTAGATTAAAATAATTATTTGAATATAAATAATTAACTGACAATTGTGATATATAATTAATTATGTTTACATACAATAAAATAATACAGTATACATAAAATTAGTATTAATGTGGTTTACAATTGAATTATGATGGGTAACTAATTTAAAATGAATTTATAGCTATTCCGAAATTCAAGACGGTAAAATTAACATTTATCTTGAAACTAAAATAAGAGTATTCACTACAATAGGAAGGTTATGCTTAAGGAACATTAATTTTTCTGCCTTTTCTGCTGCCAGTCTGTTTCTCTTTTCATCATATATTAATCCAGCACTGCTAAATAATCTCTCGCTTGGTACGTTTGTTGGAGGACAGGCTAAATGTTTCCTTTCAAGTTTACTCAAGTATGGATAGATATTCTGCGTATTTTTCCACCAACTAATAGGATTGTCACATGCAGCCAGGCGTTTTTCTTGGTGATAGCTCTCGATCATTTTTACTACATCTTTTGACATCGCGTAGGTCTCGTCATTGCTGCTTGACTCAAGAAACTGAGAGACAGATTCTGTGATAGATTTGCTTGTTGAAGGTGTTGGTTCTGTCACTGAAACTTTTATTCTTTTGGTGGGTGGCGAAGCGACAGATTCAAGAGATTGAAGCTCTTCAACTGCTTTGCCAAGTGATGATTTAACTCGTTCTAATGTACTAGGTGAAAATAACTTAGCTTTGTAACGTGGATCTAAGTAGGTTGCAAGAGAGTAACTTCATACAAGAACAGCCTCTCGTCTTGTCGCTTGCATCACTTTTGCGCACAATGAACTAGTTCTATTAATATAGTAGAATTTGATAATTTCCGCTTATTAATGACATTTTATCTCAACGGTCCACATCCGCACGACATCCGCAGTCCAAAGTGCGGATGCGGGTGCGGATGCGGATGCGAGAAAATTTGCGGATGTGCCGCGGATGCGGATGCGGATGCGGATGTGACCTACATCACTAATATATATATATATATATATATACACAAACACACACACACACACACACATCGTTTGTTTATACCTCGTGGGGAATGGACGCTTTGTTTCTCTCTCTTATCAAAATAAGAAGGGAATAATTTCTCAGCGGTTTATTCTATCAACACCGGAAAGTGTATAAAGTATTAGTAAATCCATGTATATATCACCAGACACGAGAAAAATACTGAGCATCCTGAAGAGGGTGAACATAGTTCCAATATATAAAGGAGATTAATTCGAGGCTAAAAATTATCGGACAGTATCGCTGACATTTCATCTCCCTAAAATATTTGAACGAATCAACATAGACAAAATCTATGAATTTTTGGAAACTCGGAAAAAATTAAATGATAATCAACATGGATTCCGGTCAGGAAGATCATGCCTATCACATTTAATGGAACACTATAACAACATTATGATGCACTTGAAAATAATGAAAACTATGATGTAATATACACAGACTTTGCTAAAGCGTTCGACAAGAGTGACCATGGAATCATAGTACATAAACTGAAATATAGAGGAATAACAGGAAAAATAGGAAAATGGATATATAATTTCCTTAGTGAGCGGCAGTAAGTCATTGCAGTTCACGAAATATCCTCATCAGATTCAAAGGTTCTTAACTCAGTACCACAAGGAACAGTATTAGCTCCATTACTCTTCATAATCGTACTAATTGATATAGATGAGGAAGTTACCAGTGACAGCACAGTAACATCCTTTGCCGATGAGAGAAAAATTAGTAGAAAAATAAAAACCCAGAGGATATAGGATCTTTGCAAACAGACATGAACAGAATCTACAGTTGGTCTGAAGGCAATAATATGAAATTTAACACTGAAAATTTTCAACTATTAAGGTATGGAAAAAGTGAGGACCTAACATCCATGGAATACTATACCTCAAATGGACAGAAAGTGCAGAGAAATGCTAAAGCAAAAGAGTCAGGTGTTGTAATGACCGATGATGCGAAATTTGAAACACAAAATAAGATAGCGGTATACAGAGCAAAAAGAATAATTGGACAGATACTGAGAACCTTTAAAAGAAAGGATAGGAATATAATAATTCCAATATTGAAAACACTGATCATACCCAAGTTACAGTAGAATACTGCTCGGTCTTAACGTCCCCATATAAAAAAGAAGGTATTAGTCAACTATAAGGGATTCAGAGAAGCTTCTCAGCCAAGATCAGTGGATGCAAAGAAATAAATTACTGGGAAAAGTTACGTGAAATAAACGAGTATATTCACTGGAAAAGAGAGAGAAATACACCATTATTTACACTTGGAAAAAATGGAGAAACTAGTCCCTAATCTTACATTGAACCCTATAACCCTATAAGGAAGAATGTGTCGTGTTTAGGGTTGCCAACTCCATGAAGTTTGAAAAAAGGACAAGAACATCAATTCCAATATACTGTCTACAGGTTCAGGGAAAGAAGTAAAATTTTATTTATAATTTATTACAATTTATACTGCATACTCTTTTATTGCATATTTTCTTAAAGGAAATATTTTTATTGATATACAGATATTGACCCATTGAGTCATGCATTGACAAAATTTATGGTAACTTAATATTTATTTATTGTTAAATTTATACTTTTCTTGATGTTTTGCAGATTTCAGTAAAAGAGTATCATTTTTTATTTTTTTCGCAAAACCCAAACAATTATCCTTTAAATTGAAATAAACAAAAAGCTCACTTTTTACTAGTTCAACCGAACATCGGTTTTTATCACGCGATTGAGCGTTCATCACACTGAAAATTCTTTCGCAATATGAAGATGTTCCAGAAATAGATAAAACAAAAGATACTACTTTGAAAATATTCACAAATTTGAAATCACTATGTTTCAATAGCAGGTGTCATTTGCTGCCTGTGTTTGTACACTTCAAATTTATATAAGGTGAGGAAATTACTATGATTGTTGCGTAAATAACGTACCTATTTGTTGACACTTAACACTTTCGGAACTTTCTCGCCTCAGGGAATTCTGGAGACTGGAGAAGAACTGAACGAATCGAGCTGGGTTCTGCAATCTACATAGAAGTGATTGCCAAGTTTTATTTAAGAAACGCAATCCTACAGGCCCGCTACACGGAACGTTAATATTGAAGTGAAGAAATGAACTTATAAAATGTTACTCGACTTAAGAATGTAATTATTTCCTTTTAAACAAAAGTTTTATTACAAAACTGTTGTTTGGAACAAGATTGTTATCAGAAAAGGACAAATGGCATCCTTTCCGAACTCAATAAAGGACAAGGACAAAAATCTACAAAAAAGGATTGTCCTTTTCAAAAAAGGGCGGTTGGCAACCTAGACTCGTTTTCCCAAATTAAAGGCTAGACAGGGAACATCCTCAACTCAGAAGGAAAATAGTTGTTATGAGAGGACGAAGACTGTTCAACCATTTTCTCAATGAACTAAGGAACAAGAGTGGTGTCGCAGTAAATATCCTTAAAAGAAGACTAGACGACCGCAAAATGGACGAGTGCAGAGCAATTGCAATGTTGATCAATTGTTGCAAGGTGCCAACCCCCCCACCCCCTTGTTGCAAGGTGCCCCCCATGGTGCCAGTACACACACAAAAAAAGGGAAGAGAGTACGCAAGCAAGAGGGGAGTGGTTTATCCCCCAAGCTGCCACCCAAACCTAACCTAAGAGAGAAGAGAGGAGGAGAGAGAGGAGAGAGAGAGAGATCATTTTTTCGCCTGGAAATCCAGGCGCATAATGATGGCTGTTGACCTCACAGTTGGCTTAGAAGTCTTAACCCGCCAGTTGGCTTAGAAGGCTTAATCTGGAATAGAAGGCGTAACCAGCCATTTGGCGTAGTATATATATATATATATATATATATATATATTAATAACTTTTGCAGTGCCAGATTGCGCTATTTATTTAATTAGTGTATATATTAATGGAGATGTTCTGGACAGCATCAGTTGGCTTAGAAGATGTAACCAGCCATTTGGCGTAGTGTATAAATATATACATATATTTATTGAAGCACACATGCATCAACCCAGTTAGAGTTTAATATCGTTTATATACAGTGTGTGTGTGTATATATATATATATATATATATATATGTATATACATAGTTACTTTTGTTGACTTATTTGTTACTTTTGTTGAGTTTGAACAACGGTTCAGGATCAACCTGTGGTCGACCCCTCTGCAGCATCCCGCCTCATTTGCAGGACTTGGTGAAGGAGGGAATTGCTCTCTGATCTCCTCCTGCCCTCGTAGCCAGCCACGCATGGCTGGTCAGGGACTTTGCACAAGAATCTGTCCAGCTGGTTCTTGAAGTTATTCAGGTCGGTGTGCTGGAGATTCCTCACTTCTTTTGGAAGGTCATTGAAAAGCTTTGGGCCCTGTATTCTGAGGGTATTTTCCATCCTCGTTTTCATGGCTCCTTGTCCCACCGCAGCTGGGACCGTACAAAATCTGCCTCTTCTCTCATTCCAGTTTGTTTCTATTTCATTTCTGAGGTTAGAGACAGAGCCCTCAAGTATTTTCCATATGTATATTATTGTGTACCACTTTCGCCTTCTTTGAAGAGAGCAGAGTTTCAGGAATTGTAGTCGAGACCAGTAGTCTTCACCTTCCGTTTCCTCTATCTTAGACGTAAAAGTCCTTTGTATAGCTTCAATGCTCGCAATGTCTCTTTTCCTGTGTGGGCTTGTGAGTACTGAACAATACTCAATTATTGGTAGGACTAGACTTTTCCATAATTTGAGCATGATGTTTGCTTTTCTGCTGCGGAAGCTCCTCCAGATGATTCCCATTATTTTTCTAGCCGTTCTGATTTTGATTTCATAGTGCTCTCTGAATTCTGCATCCGACGACATTATTACTCCAAGATCCATGACTTGTGGATTTGGTGTTATGTTTTGCTTGCGGAGCTTTGTACCCTTTTTTCTGTAGCTCTTTGTTATTACCATATCTTAGAATTTGGAATTTTTCTTCGTTGAACTTCATATTGTTGTCTTCTGCCCACTGGGATAATGTTTCAATGTCGTTTTGCAATTTTCTTATGTCATCTTCGTTCAATATTTCCTTACATATCTTTGTGTCATCTGTGAAGCATGATACAATACTGTCCTTAATATCTGCATCAATATGTGCAATCATTATTATGAACAGCAAGGGAGCTAATACTGTCTCTTGTGGTACAAAGCTCACGACTTCCGAGACTTCCGATTTAACTCCGTTTACCACCACTCTTTGTGTTTTTTGCGTCAAGAAATTGAATATCCACCTTCCTAGCTTTCCAGTAATTCCTGTATCCTTAAGTTTGTGTGCTATGATTCCATGGTCACATTTATCGAAGGCTTTAGCAAAGTCAGTTATATTACATCAATGTTTTGTCCTCGACACAATGTTCCTAATATTTTCTCCTGGTGGTCTTGTAGCTGTGACAGGCATGATCTACCCGCCCTGAAGCTATGTTGATTTGGGTTGTATAAGTCTTTTTCTTGTAAGTAGTAGGTAGTTTTGCCTCTAATTATGCGTTCAAAACACCTTACAAGGTGTGAGGTGAGAGCCACTGGACGATAATTCTTGGGCATTGCTCTGTTACCACCTTTAAATAGGGGGCTTAATGTTCGCGTTCGTTAAGGGTAGTTGAATTTGTCCTGTGTCGAGTGATTTCCTCCATAGCAAGTATAGCGGTTTTGCAATACTCTCTTTGCATTTCTTTAGAAATATGGCACTCCATGTGTCGGGCCCTGGCGCTGAATTGTCTTGCATCTGTGATAAGGCCGTAATTACATCTCCTTCCGTGAACTCGAAGTCCATTAATAGGTTTGTGCCGGGATTTGTTCTTGGTTGATCTGTATCAATGTCGAAAAACTCGTCTGGGTTTTCCACTTCCATCTCGGACTTAGGGGTGCTAAACACAGATTTAGATTGCTCCCTAAGCAGTTCACTTATTTCTTTTGGGCCATTTGTGTATTCGGCCTCCCCGTCTATCAACGGTCCAATACTCTCCTTACACTGCATTTTCCTTTTCGCAAAAGTGTAGAAATATTTTGGGTTATTTTTTATGTTTTCTGCTACCTTTTTTCCGCCTCGTTTGTCTTATGTGTGAATGTTTGCTTTAGGTCCATTTCTATTTCGCCAAGTTTCCTCTCTAGTTTGAGTCTCTTTGCATCAGTTCTGCATCTGTGGAGATGTTTTACGGTTTGTCTTCGTTACCTGAATAGAGTCCTGATTTTCCTCTCGAGCTTGCTACGTTTTCTTTCCTGTCTCTCTGGAATATGTTTCAGTATTATAGGTTTGGTTTCCGTCTCTGTTATACATAGTACAGTATTTCTTGTGGAGTCTTCTCGTGTAGTAGCAATTCCCAATTTATCTCCTTCAAATCTTTATTTATGTTTTCCCAATTTATTTTCTTTGAATTTATGTTTAAGCCTTCAAATATTCCATCTGCCTCTCTAGGATGCGTTTTCATACCTCTGGGTGCTAACTTGAATTGTATATCGATGAAGTTATGGTCGGAGAACTTTGTGTGCAATACTTTTTTATTTATTATTATCTCGTTGTTATTTGTTCAGATTAAATCCAAAACGTTCTCCTTTCTCGTGGCTTCACCGATTTCCTGGGTAAGGGCGTAATGTTCCATAATATCTAATAGCATTGTTGCTTGGGTTCTGTCATCTTTAGTAATGTTGCGATGAAACTTCTCAACATATATAACTTCGTCATTTTTCTTCCATGATATGAATGGGAAATTAAAATCCCCGAAAATTAGAATATTTGTAGCTGGAGTTTCAAGTAATTTTAATATATTTTCTATTTCATTTTTAGCAAATTGGAATTCACTTTTTGTGGTGTTTGGTGGTCTGTAGATGTTCATAATGGTTAGGTTCAGTTCTTTTACTTCTAATATAATAACTTCAATTGTGCTGTTTGATTTCTTTACCCTCACTTCACATGTGTAAGTGTTTTTCACGTAGATACAACACCCTCCTCCTCGTCTAGCCACTCTATCTGCTCTGTATATGTTGTAGTCCAGCAGTGCTATTTCAGTATTCTCGATGCAGTTTTCACAGCCTTTTTCGCAGTTATGTAAGTGTGTTTCCGTTAGGCATATGATATCTATTCTGGTTTCCGTAGCTAAATTTTGCAAGTACTGTAATTTGCAGTCTGCATGGTCCGTATACAGGCCTTGTATATTTGTGTATAATACATTTACCGGGTTTCTAATCTTCGTGTTCGATTCTCCTAAATGATGGTCATTTCCTGGTTGATGTCGGTTCCTGTTTGGTGTTATTGGTTGAGCCGCTGCATTTGGGAGTATTGGGGTTGCGGCCCGTGATACCACTGTTGTTGTTGTATTATTGGTGGGTGGTGTTGAATAGGAGGGTGATGTGTGTAATGTTGTGGTGCATATGTTTGCGGCGTTCTGTCTCTCCTTGTTAGAAGGGCAAGCTGAGCTTTTATTATCCTCATTTCTTCTAAAAAATATGTTTCATTACTCTTGCTATTTCTTCTATATCGAATATGATCTGTTCTTTCCCGTTCTCTTCTTTGCGTACCCTTTATGTGAAAATGCGGGCACTCTATGTTCAGGAATTTTTTCTCAGAAATTGACTGTCTGCACATACGAGGGTGAAAATAGTTGCAGTTTGGTCCGTACCTGCACTTCCCATTCCTCATCAAATAGAAGCATTTTGTAGGGTGATTGTATATGCAGTTTGAACCATATTTGCACGCACCTATTTTATAATATTCACATATGGCCCGTCGTTTAAATTTTCTCTGAGTCTTATGTGATTCGATTTCCTTCTGCTTCGCCACCACTTCTTCCCTACTCAGTGGGGTTGTTTTCTTCTGCGTGTATTTCGTATCTCCCTCTTCTGCCGTGGGTACCTCTTTTTCTGAGGCTGCTTTCGCCCCTTCCTGTAGTGTTTTCTTTTTCCTTTTCGTTTGTGCAGGTGTTTTCTGTTTCATGTTTTTCTGTCGGTAAAACTGATGTATTGATTCTTCGATTTCAACATTTTGTGTTCCCCTCTGTATTAATTTTCTATTGTTTTCCATGCACTTGACGCATAAGAAACCACAAAGGCCTATGATTTTGTTATTTATTCTATTTACCATTTTCCTGTCTTTTCTATCTAAGTTCATGCATTCGTAGTGCTTAAAGGTATTGCTTAAAGTTAAGTGCTTAAATATATATATATATATATATATATATATATATATAATAAGCAAACAACCACAGGGAAAAGGAAACACGAAAGCGCTCGGACTTCGTGTTTCCTTTTCCCTGTGGTTGTTTGCTTATTAATAAGATCACGTGTTATTCTGTGATTTTAGTGCATATATATATATATATATATATACGGATGCGCCTCGGTGGTGTAGTGGTTAGCGTCGCTGACTACGAATCCATCGGCCCCGGGTTCGAGACTCGACGGCAGCCGGCGCGCAGCAAAACCCAGCTGTTCATCCTTCCACACAATAAAGAAAGTGGTTGGTAGATAAATGGGTACCCTAGGTGGCCTAGTGGTTAAGACGCTGGGCTGCTGATGGGGCGTGGTTCGGATTCCACGTTAAACTGTAGGTCTCAGGTGGAGTGAAAAGCTTGACCTTCGTCAGAATGTACAATTCGGGCGGAAGCTAACCAAAGGTTATTTATATATATATATATATATATATAAACTTTAATTGCAATAACCGCACAATATAAAATTACATCAACCCGCAAGGAAAAAATATATAATTAATCATAAAACAGTGTTTAAAAAGGCTAATTAATTTCGGCTGGTCACAACCAAGCCCTTTTCGAAGCTATAAACTTATTAAAATATCTAAAAGAATTATAAAACTTCAGTCCTGCGGAAGAGCTAAGGTTAAAATGACTGTGTTAAGGCATAATTGCGGACAGAAAGATGGTAGCTGTCGTACGTCTGGCAGTTGACAAAGGCGAACTATTGCCCAAGTTCTCAAACCTTCGAGATAAGAAATCTAGAAAAATCAATCCTCCACATTTGGCAGCCGGTCACGCCACGAAATTGCCCAAAAATATCTAAAAATGTTAAAAATAAAGCTATCCATACTGTAGGACAACTTAATATTGGAAATGGTGTTTCCTGCCAAAATATAAAATGCCTCTTATATTTGTCTCTGTTCCTGGTCCCTGACCTTTATGATAGGTTTAGAATCCTGGAAGTTGAAAATATGATTATGCTGTTCCCTATGCTAAACTAGGCTACTATAAGTATTACCCGATTTCAGGTCACGTTTGTTGGAATTAATCCTTATCTGAAAATCAGTTGCCTCCCCTATGTATTTTTGAGGGCAGTCTCCACATGGAATTTCATAAACTACGCCAGAATTGTTGGAGGCTTCAGTAATAGGATGACGGATAAACGAAGACAATTTATTTGGCACAACGGACACCAACTTAATCTGCTTTGGCAAGAGTGAGGAAAGCCCTTTGTTAACCTCAAAGGGCACTTTCAGGAATGAAACGTCTTTATCCCGGTTCCCAATTTTGGGAGAAAAGAAAGATCTCCTAGCGGCGAAATAAGCTTTATCGATGAACAATTTGGAATAACCCAAACATATAAATATACTTTTAATATGTAAAACTTCATCGTCGAGATAAATGGGATCACAAATCCTGAAAGCTCTCAAAAAGAGACCAGAAATAACGCCTTTCTTAGTACAAATAAAATTATTGGAAAAAGCATGAATGTAGCTGCCTGAATGCGTTGGCTTTCTAAATACTTTGAAAGGAGGTTTTTGGTTGGGATATCTTAAAATAAGAATATCCAAAAACGAGAGAGATCCACTTGTCGCGCGTGTGCGCGAGCCACTGCCCGCTGGCGACTTTTAGGAAGAATGCACTTTGGTCAATCCAACGAGGGTGGTCCTTGTTGGTTAAGCTCGGCCTTAGCCGGAGAACATCCGAGTAACAATAAACAGTTTCTACCAAGTTTTCTTCCGAAGGGGATGAATGGAAACACTTCACTTCTAAATTGGAGTTTTCGTTTACTCATATAATTTTTATTACACAAAGTATACACAGACGAGGCACTGAAGGAGGAAAATGAATTTACAGCCTCTTGCAACAACAGCTCAAGCAGGAATTTAAGGCGAGGGGGGCCCGGCCTCCTCGGGTAAAGGCTAAGGCAGGAATTTAAAGGGAGAGAGGTGCAACCTCTTGTAACAATGGCCCAGGCAGGAATTTTAAAGCGAGGAGGCTTGTCCTCCTCGAGTTAGGGGTAAGGCAAGGATCTAAAGGGGGGAAGGTCGTCCTCCGCGAGTAAGGGGTACGGCAGGAATGATTTAATTTACAATACCGACATGTACCGAGTACATTAAATACATTAATAACATCATATTAAATTATTTCCGTTAATTACAATTTTAGCAATTGGTTAATTGGCATATCTGATACTGAAGTAATCTAAATAGGTGATACAATTTATATAATGAAGGAGAGTTCTCTGTTGTTCTATAATTTAAAGGGGATTAACAACAATGTTATATATTTATAGTTAACAGTAATTACGCCAAATTATGTCAAATATTATTAGAGGAATGGTTGGTTATTATAGTTTGAAAGCCTAAAAGCCAGCGATGATGAAAACGGAGGAAAAATACAGTGTACTTTCCATTGGAAGTACACGGACATTTAGATAACGTAACACATAAGTAGCATAGAATTTGAATGACAATTAGGTAGAAATAGTAAGTACAAGTAATGAGAACGTGGATAACTAGGTGACGTAAGCAGATAACGTACCAGTGGCCCGGCATGGAAAAATTACAGTATATTATAATAACATAACATAACATAACATCTTAACGTTATAAATTGGTAGTAGAAGCAAGAGAGAAGAGTTCGGATTCAGAGGCTCGCTTTTGGCTACGTCATCGGAATTCGAACATTTATATCAGCATTAACGAATACCTTGCGAGAGATGAAAAAATAAAAATAAAAAGTAAAAAGAATACACGTGGACGTATTTACATGTACGTAATCATGATCGTCAAGGGACATGTACGACTGCACAAAGTAGTGTACACATATCGGTTGTCACACAATAGGTTGTGTGCGTAATATAGACACGAGTAAACATAGACTGATAGGTTGATAGGGCATAAGTAGACAATAGGTAGATGAATGAATAAGTAGTAAAATTAATAAAGGATAGCGGTCAAGAAAGAACATGGATGTATGAATGAGTATGGTCGAATAAGATTTGTATTGCATAACACCAGACAGGATACAACATATAAATAATGACTTATAGAGAGTGAAGTTTTTTATTATTATTAAAGAATTTACCATACATTAAATACGAAAGATAGCCACATACTAAACACGTGATTCCGTATTCAAGATATTCAAGGAAATTAAGTTACTTTATGACGTCGTAGTGATTTACTTTGTACGTACAGTATAAGTCATTATTGGGAGAAATTAAAGGAGACGAACTAGAGAGGCACAGTTAAGGGACATTCGCTTCTCACAGCGAACTTCTAATGGCACAAGCATGGATACTGCTCTACCATAGCAATGGTAGATCGCATGGTTGTGACACACTATTTTCAACATCATAAGTAAACTGTATTGAGGGTACAAAACTATTAAGAGCTCCCACCAGCTCATCCAGATCCACACGAGGTTTCAAAATAACACACATTTCATGAACGTAACGGAACCAATTGAACCCCGGCACCAAAGATTCCGGCAAAAAGTTAACTTCCCGATAGGTCTGTACCTCGAAGTTTGTCAACAAACTCTGCAGAGTCTTTAAGATGTGCTCCAGAGATTTGGCCTACTAATGGCGAAAGGAGGCTCGAGAGCCATTTAGACAACTGTTCAGAAAAACTTCCCACATTAGAAATAATAGGGCGCAAAGGTACTGAGGGTTTATGCACCTTTGGAAGCCCATATATATAAGGAAGATGGAGCAAATAAGATTTAAATCTTTGAAAAAGTTCGGGAGAATCTTTAAGGATTCTTCCCAACTCCTTATTAAAAGAAGCCTGGGAAGTCTTTAGTGGATCATTGCTGACTTTGGAATAAACGGATTCATCAGCCAACATGACATTCATTTTAGCGATATAATCACACGTGGCCAAAATGACTACTTTATTTCCCTTATCAGACTTCACAATAGGGTGGATCGATTTTACATTTTTTTCGATTTCCATATTCTAATAGAGACAAAAACTTGCGCATGCATGAGAAAATAGCCTCTGCAAAATCTTAGCTTAATAGGTAATCATCTTCTGCCACCGGCAGAGCGATGAAAATCATATTTTAGTAGTCAAAAACGTATTTTTAAACCCTAGCCTAGAGTCATAAAATTTTGCGTGTGTGTTATTTCATGCCTAAGCAACGATATAAATGCTATGGGAAATATATAAATGCATTATTTAAGACAAAGAGCCGATCTGAAAATATGTATATTATACATATTTTCAGATCGGCTCTTTGTCTTAAATAATGCATTTATATATTTCCCATTGCATTTATATCGTTGCTTAGGCATGAAATAGCACACACGCAAAATTTTATGACTCTAGGCTAGGGTTTAAAACTACGTTTTTGACTACTAAAATATGATTTTCATCGCTCTGCCGGGGGCAGAAGATGATTACCTATTAAACTAAGAGTTTGCAGAGGCTATTTTCTCATGGATGCGCAAGTTTTTGTCTCTATTAGAATATGGAACTCGAAAAAAATGTAAAATCGATCCACCCTACTTCACAAGCATAAGGTTCGGGTTTTTCTTCAATCTGGAAAGGGCATCTAACAAAATCTTAGGAAACCTAGAGCCCTTACCCAAAGAGTGAAAGATTTCATTTAAAAGAAATCCCTTCAGAGTAAATAAATTAAGATTAGAGGCTTTACAGTATTTGGCAAAGTACTCGAACGAGCTTAAAAAGCTAATCAAACAACTGGCATTCGCAGTAAAGGAACATTTCAATCCGAACCCCAAGGCAGCTTTTTCCAGATCAGAAAGATGTACATTTGTAAGATTGACAACCGAGTCCAAATTGCTAAATAGTCTAAGTTCAGCGGGTATCATTATACAAACTTTAATTGCAATAACCGCAACAATATAAAATTACACCAACGAAGTTGATAGACTATTCGAAGTTTGATAAACTATTCAGGGACAGTCCATGGTTTAAATTTAGCAATTTGGACTCGGTTGTCAATCTTACAAATGTACATCTTTCTGATCTGGAAAAAGCTGCCTTGGGGTTCGGATTGAAATTTTCCTTACTGCGAATGCCAGTTGTTTGGTTTGCTTTTTAAGCTAAATAAAGCATATTTGCTCTTTGTGCCGGTGACGTTTGTCAGTTTCGTGCTCCTTCTTCCTATCAAAATTAACAATGTTCAAAGTCAGTGAACCATTGTTACTTCTCCACTAAAATTTGTGAATGTGCCAAGATTACGCAGTTACAATTTCATCAGATAAACTGCAATACTTAACTAGTAATATTACATAAAATATATCTTCAAAATTTTCTAGCGACATCCGGCACTGCTTTTATAGTCCTACGGCAAGCAGTGACCTTGAAGTAACGGGTATACAAACAACCGAACGAACGAGACCTTTAAACGTACTAACAAACGAACGAACGAGTGAATCTTAACCCCATAAATTGCTCAAAATGGCTTCCAAAGGTCAGGTAAACGCCCTGAAATTAGAAATGAAGGATCTAGCAAATAAATATAATTCCCTCTTTGACTTAGTGCACAAAAGTAATAGTGTAATCAAAGACCTTGAGGCAGTAATAAAAGTTGTACAACATAATAGCGAATTGTTAAAGAGGGACAATGCAAAACTGGAATATAGAAATATGGAGCTCGAAAAGAGCATTCAGTATGCACACGACGAGATAAAGGATCTTAACTCTAGTCTAAACTCGCTTACTAAAAATAATCGTAGCGTGGAGATGATAAAAAAATGAGTACGATTCAATTAGGAATAAATTAAACAGCCTAGACGATAATTCACGTGCCAATAACTTAATCATAATGGGGGTACCTGAAATGAATAGAGAAACAAACGGCGAAACGAAGAAAAAGGTGGAGGACATAATAAAAGATAGACTGAATTTGGGGAATATTAAGATCAAAAGTGCTTTTAGATTAAAAAAACAAATTCCACCACAAAAAGCAAATTCTAGAGTTAATGACATGACTGAATCTAAGACGCCCACTTCAGCTATAAAAGTAATATGTGAGGATGAAACTCACAGAGATTTAATACTAAAAAACAGAAGAAAGCTGAAAGGATCAAAAATCTTCGTCAATGACGACGTATGTGAGGAAACACGTAAAATTCGTAAAGAAAAGCTCCCTAAACTCATAGAAGCGAGGAGACTCGGGAAAGTTGCCTACTTCCTTGGAGCGAAGTTAATTATTAAAGAAAGAGAGACTCCTCCAACGCGGAATACTTCGGTCAAAGGAGTTCACCTTGTTAGTGAAGAAGCATTCGAAGCTATGAGAACTACGAAAACGCCAGCCGACAGTCGGCACACAGGAGGCCTGCGAATAACTCCGCATACAATCTCAACAGTCGACTTTCCCATTCTCGGCTCAACTGGGCGGTAACCCCTTATTCCCGTATTCTGTATTTAGTGAAATTGTTTGAGAACTACTGTTAAATGGCTTTCATCGATAAAGACTTTCATAGTATATGTGCCGATATTAATCATTTCAATTCATTACCAAAAATTCTGTATCCAGTTTAGAGAATCTAGAACAGGAATCTGGTGTAGGCAATTGCATGGTCTCATCGATAGACGAGTTTAATGCCTTTGTATTACAAAAAGATATTTATAAAAATCTTTCAGTAAATCTAAACATTCGAAGCTTACCTAGGAACTATAACTACTTATTGGCCCTTTTGAAAACTTCTACGGTCAAATTTAGTGTTATAATTCTCACGGAAACTGGTTAAATAGTAGTATTAAAAACCTATATAATATAGATAATTACGTTGCTTATCATACTGTAAGAGATGGTCAGATTGGTGGGGGTATCTCTGTGTATGTGCATCAAACTTACGACTCTAACGAAGTATTTTCTCTATGTAATAGTGACAATGAAAACCTGATTGTGAATATAAAAGACAAAAGTAATGTATATTCTGTCCATGCAATATATAGACCACCTAATACTAATATCAATAGCTTTTTAATTCACTTAGATAACATGTTATGCAACTTTCATAAATCGAATGCCATAGTTGCGGGAGACTTCAACATCAATTTGCAATCTGAAGCAATCTCATAAATTTTTAAACTTAATGAATTCTTTCTATCTTAGTCATTCTATTACCAAACCCACTCGAGTCTGCAGCTATGGCAATCGAATAACAGAATCTACGATTGATAATATATTTGTAAATAGCAATGCCCTCGTAAATTCTGGAATTATAACCACTAACATCAGTGATCATTTTCCTACTTACGCTATATTCAATAACATTGTTCAGGTTGCGGACAAAACAACTATTGATTACAGAATATTCTCAGAGGTTAACAAAAGAAAATTTATTGGGGCTGTAGAAAATACTCGACTTGACTGTGACGAACCTTTAAATGACCCAGATCATATGTTTCAGTTCTTCTATGACACCTTATTCCATATTTTTAATATTTGCTTTCCTTTAAGGAGAAAAACAGTTTCGCCCAAAAGTGTCGCAAATCCATGGATCACTCCAGGAATTATCACTTCAATAAAGAACAGAGATAAATTATTCAAATTGCAATTGCAGAGCAAAATTCCTAAAATACAATATACTCAATACAGAAACAAATTAACTAAAATAATCAAAATTGCAAAATATAACTATTATAACAATCAATTTTCCAAACATAAAGGAGACATGAAAAACACTTGGACAACCATAAACAATCTTCTCGGATAATGTTGATAATAAAGAAATTACTGATGATACTGCTACTGCAGACTCTTTAAATGCACATTGTACTTTAATAGCGGATAAGCTCCGCTCACAATTAATAAATAATGATCACTCACCTCCAGAATATATGCCACCCAGCCCAATAAATTCATCTTCTTTTGTTCCTGCTACCTCTACTGAGGTTCAGAATATTATTGGTAAATTAAAAAATACAAAAAATAACATTCATAACATTCCTGTACCTATACTGAAACTTGTTAAAGGTGAGATATCTGTAACTTTGGCTAAAACTATCAATCAAAGTACAGTATTTCCAAAGGAATATTCCCATCATTGCTAAAAAGTGGTTGTATAACACCCCTTTTTAAAGGGGGTGATCCTACACTAGCAACAAATTACAGGCCAGTGTGTTCATTATCTGTACTCGGCAAATTTTTTCAAAAAATTTAAAAAGTAGAATGCAGCGATATTTAGAATCCTACAATTTATTATCTCCAAATCAATATGGCTTCCGTAATAATAAAACAACGGAAATGGCTATTTTAAATCTTATAGAAAATGTAAATATACTTGAGGAGAACAAAGAAACAATGATATCAATATTTATGGATTTGAGTAAGGCGTTCGATGTAATAGACCATAATATTCTACTTAATAAATTATATTGTTAAGGCTTTAGAGGAGCAATCAGTGATTGGTTTAAAAGTTATTTGTCCAATAGATATATTTTGTATCAGTAAATAAGGTTTGCTCACTAAAGCGCTTGTCAAACATGGTGTGCCACAGGGCTCAGTTCTGGGTCCACTATTATTTTTATTATATATAAGTGACCTTCCACGTTCATCTGATATACTGAACTTCATAATGTTTGCAGATGATACAACTGTCTCTCTTTCTTGCAAAGATGTTAATACAGCTAAGAATATATTTCATTCAGAATTCATCAGTGTAATGAAATGGTTGACCACCAATAAACTCTTCCTAAATACCAGTAAAACAAATTTCATGATTTTTACTAATAAAAGAAATGTATATCTTGATGAACTTAATGTTAATGAAATCGCCATAAAGGAGTGTACTGTAACAAAATTTCTTGGTGTAATGCTAGATAAGAATTTGCAATGGAGTGATCATGTAAATTATATCGCGAAAAAGATTTCAAGGAGCGTTGCTATAATGTTTAAACTTAGAAATGTAGTCCCTAAACAAGTTTTATTGACTCTTTATCATACTCTTGTTCTTCCTTATATAACATACTGCACCCTTGTTTGGGGAAACTCCGCTAACAACGCATTAAATGGTATCTTTGTCATCCAAAAACGAGCAATAAGGTTATTATCTGATGCTGATTTCCTTGATCACTCTAGTGCATTATTTAAAGAGCTAAACCTACTAAAGCTCAACGATATAACCAAACTGGCACATTTTATTTTTATTTACAAGTGTAAGAACAAAATCATTAATTTGCAATGGGTAAATAGATATTTTGTAACTCATCAAGAAATCCACTCGTATCAGACCAGAAATAGATCAAAGCTTGTTATACCTCAATTTAGATTGTCTTCATCTCAAAAACTACCCATTTTCATTGGATTGAAACTATGGAATGACTTGCATGCCGATATAAAAAATATTGAATGTAAATTTGTTTAAAACCAAGTTGAAATCCCGATTAATAATGGCATACTAACAAAAATCTTGGATTAATGTCCACTAATATTTTAATATTGTCCATTAATATTGTTTAATATTGTAATACAGTTTTAACTATTAATAATACTTATTTACTTATTTATTTATTATTATTAATTTATAACAACTAGCTGCTTATTTTTAATAAGAGCCCAGTAAAGCCTAAAGCTAAAGTGTCAAATTAAATAAAATAAATAGTCGAGCTTCACAATTATTCATGTCATTGTAAATTGAAAAAATTTATTTATTTTATTATTATTAATAAAGGTTATTCTATCTATCTATCTATCTATCTATATCCGTAATACGCGCCTTTAATATAGGCTTCAGCTTGTGGAATCCGACGATTTCAAACATTCTGTCGAGGATGAAACGGTTTCGTGTAGGGACAAGAACGTTATTATCAGAAGCATTCTTCCACATCAGTCGTATATCAATGCATAGCTGATCGTTATCTATACAAAACTTACAAACAATGGCATATGAGGGGGTATCACTAATCTGCTCTCTTCTTGTACCTACACCTGCAGGAATTTTATAACAATCCTCACTCCCCTTCGCAACTATCACGAAGACACTATTCATCTCCTCAACACTTAAATAAACAACATTCCGTTTACCAGAGTTTGTTTGTCTACAAGTCGTTTCCGGTACATAGTTAATGGCACCGGTTTTACACCTGTACACGGGCAATGACTTCGTCACGGACACATCGTACACGGCATTGAGAATGCTGCTCAAAGGAAGTTCCATCGTATTCGAGGAGTGCACGTTCAGTCATTTCAAGCTCTGAGATGACTATGAGCCACAGGCGAGCGGATCGGCTAGACGGGAGGAGTGAGTCACACCATAAGCTAATGAAACGTGTACGGCGTTGCTCGAATACTTGTATCCCATTATACCGGGTAGGTGTTTTGAGAAATTTTCCGATACATGAAGCAATATCGGTTTTCATATTTCATCACTCCTACTCCCCAGAATACGCACCAGACATTTTTGCATAGGGGGATTTTCACGAACTGAACACATTTTATTCATACTCCGGCGCACTATTTGAGAGAAACATATGACCATATTTTTCCTTGTTGCTTAGCATGCGATACTCATCTCAAAATTCTATTAAATACTCAAGCAGCCCTTTAGCCACACCCTCACTACAAACCTCGTCATGATATATATTAATGTAGTGGTAAAAATACTTAAGATTCTCCATGATGACAAGATTTACATTCTCAGTCGCAGGGTACGAGTACTCTATATGATGCAACATGACATAATATGCTTGTCGTACCACTCATCAACAAGACTCACTAACCATATCCGTTGCTTCTCTTCTGCACGTGTTGTTTCTTTTACTTCACGGTATATGTAAGCTTTTATAAAGTTTAGTCCTACAACATAGTTCAAGACATCACTTGTACCACGAAATCCTGCAATGTTCTCGCCAGAATAGCCGTAGAGTATTTATACCTCTTGTTCTTCCCCACGATTCAGTGTAGCCTTAAAAGTATCAAAGGAGGGTGGAATAGGGAGCCATTCAGTAACCTTATCTTCACACTTTGCCGAATACCACTTCATAAACGTCAAACACGCAATATTAAAGGTAGCCATTACTATTTTTCGTCTACGTGGGGAAATGCACGTCTGAGATCCAGGGCTTGCAGCGATCAACTGAGCACGCAGGGAAGAGATATGCCCAGGTAGAAGCAGGAGTCACGTGACCAATCATACAGGTGGCCGGAGCTTAGAATTTTCTCCTGTACACACACACACACAAAGGAGAAAGTGAAACGTTAATTGAAACACGATTTATTTAATAAACGAAATATTCAAGGTATATATATTTACAAATACGTGCAACAAATAAACATATCGTTAACAATAGACATATCAAAGATTATGGTATCCAAAGGGTACGGTATCATAGGTACCAGGCACCTGGTAACGTTTCCGATAAGTGTTACGGCACACCTTTGTACCCCTAAGTTCCTTCACGCCCCCCATCTTCTGCGCCAGAAAATTGTGGGTACCTACAGTTAGTTGGGGCGGCTGGTCGCCCTCATCATCATCGAAGCACACTAGATCCTTCAACGAATCAAAGTTAACGACCCGCCGATTCGCCTGGTTTAGCGTGATACCCTTAGCCTTCACGATATATTTCATATCCTCACCCACCCTCACCCGTACCACATAAGTTTTTGGCCCTGTTGAGACAAAAGAGTCGGCGTATGCGATGTCCCCATACTCATCCTTCATCTCATTAGTTAAATCCCCTAGGAATTCACCAATAGGAGGCATGTATTCACCCTCCCTCGCTGTGAATATCACACTATCTGTATCGGCGTACAAAACCCTCCGACCAAGAAAATACAATAGGCCCCAAAGTATGATGCGTGCGTAGGCAGTTGTGAAGCTGGCTGCAGTTAAGTTTGTAACCCGTGAGGTATCTGTGGCCAATTCAGTATTGTTGTACTTTATTATGTAAGTATTACCTACATTCACGATCTCCATCTCTTTATCGGGAGCGTTGGCATAATCCCAGACTTCACTAAAACTTTGTGCCAAATGAACGTTCCCTTTGCCAGTATTCTGTGAAAATTTTCCCCAAAGACTGTTTAGATACAACTTTGCACTAAAGCGCTTGCCTAGGTTCTTTACAATTTGAGAACAGTCAAGCTGTATACCTTCACGGTCACGGTAACGTTGAATATAAGCCGACTTTTCATCTTCGGTATCAACTCCTCGCGGATACCCTGATGCTTCTACCTTATCCTTCAAAAAAGCGTTTATACATGGCGTGAAAAGGTTGGGTAGCTTCTGAAACCTCCACACCTCATGTATCTTCAATATTCTGTAGCCGTGGCGAACAGCTAGATCCAGCTCTGGGCTTGTATATACATCTCTGATCTTACGCTGGTTAGTTGTATGATTACATTCCCCATTGTTCTCCTCTGCGCACTTCACGCACAGGGGAAACATGAGCTTGTGGTCTATAACGAAGGGTAAGATCGGCATCCATAAATCGCGTGGGGGCAGCACATCTACGAAAGAAAGGCCGAAATAGTACCCGTTCAAATTTGTTGAAAACACCTCGATGGTGGGCAGGTCAGGTCCCACCAGTTTTTCAGGTGCATCGACGGGGTACGGATTGTTCATCATCACGTAGGGATATAAAGAACAGAAGTCGTAGTAATGGAGTTTCACGCCCTCCGTAGGCGGAAAGTATAGCTTGAAGAGATTTGTACGCTCTCCGAACAAGCTATCATCGCATTTGAGAGGATCCAGCACCATTGAACGTTTGATCGTGTTTATTTCTTCACGGTACTGTTCATCTGTTTCCATCCGTGCATCATAATCATGCTCCCACAATACTTTGTGAGTGAACTGGGAGCCTATAAGTTGATCGTGGGTGTGGGTCCACGCAAGACTGTCGGCAGGAGATTTACCGTGGATATCTCCTACGATTCCACACTCAGGACGGGGACATCCGTGCCACCAGCAACCGTTAAAGGAGTACAGTCTTCTCAGCAGTGGCATGTTTTTCGCTTAGACCATCAACCTAAAAAAGACGACCATTAACCTTAATACATCTGTCTGCTGTTGTATGTGCATAAGCCAAAAAATAGCCTTGTGCCCATAACTGCAGGGACTGTTTCTGTGAATAACGGCTAAGGTGTCTTCAGAATGAAGTTATTCTTGAACACCGTAAAACATAATGAGGCGATCGTGGTTGGACTTGCAACGGATCGCATTTGAAACGGCCGATGTACATCCTTCTAAACGCCTGAAACATACTCTAAGCACGCGCATGTCATTCACGCAGTAACGCTCACATTCATCAGCTATATTGTAAGGTTTAGATTCATTAAAACTGTTGTACTAGCGGTCAAAATCTTCACGTTCATCTGTACTCGTACATTCATAGTTCAAGTAATGTTTGGATGGAAGTAGTCCTACGTAATTCAAAGTTTCGCTAGTGAGGAATGTGTAAGGGAAATATCCTTTTGAAACTTCGGCGGCTACGCCCATGACCTTGGGCAGCTTTGCTAATTTACAAAGTGTGAATAATAAAGTGGCTTTAAACTGTACATTACCTCTTATTTGCATCTGTATTAGTTTGTTGCCTCTTTTCAAGGGATCACCTGTAAATATCTCAGATGACTCGTGCTCAAGCAACTCCTTATAAAGGAACTGTATGTCAAATTTTTCCCCGTTATGGGCAAGAATATACAGTCATTTTTTTGAACTTATCCGCTAATTTGACAATATAGGATACAAGGATACAAAGAGTTTCACAGGGCTATCGTGGGCATTCGTTTTGAAAACGTTTATCCGTTTACCACATTTGTGACACTCATCACACTCAATCTCCATACACTCATCATAGATAGTCTGGCTTACAAGTAAATGTGGAATAACCTTTGGTTTCAGCGTTCGTGTATGTTTCTATATCATAGTACACAGTTATACCAGGGCTATTTTAATGTTTAGCGTCTTTCATATAACATACATGCTTTACTCCAACCGCCTTATATTTCTCATGGCATGTAGAACATTGAATTTCTTCACATGTATGCTTGAAATTCCCCAAATTATCCATCATATGAAACATACCACAATCACAGATTCTCATTTTCCTGCACGTTCCAATCTACGCACATCACAATCCCTATTCTCTTCTTCAACTACACGGCTTTCACATGTGGACTTTTACACTGCTCACATACCATGTGGCAAGCTTTACAATGTTTCACTATTTCATCCGCAAACTCGATACACCCTTTACACAAAACATGATGTCCATATTTTCAACTTCTATCATAACTCGCGTAAAAGTCCCTTATATTACGGATGGGAAGATACGTTGTCCCTGATAGCACTAAAATAAGTAGGGGTCTTGTACGGTCTCTCACACAGCTTTTAAAAACATACACAGTTCTACGACGATTATCCATTCCAAATACAACAATACGAACATTCATTTCCTGTTCTACCCTTCTCAGCAATTCAGGACCCATATTACAGTCAAACTGAAGCTCGCAATCTGAAGCCAATTTAAGAGCACGCTGAACAACCGTAGGCAACCACATTTTTTTGACCCAGGGATTTAGTACAGTAAACATATGAACTAAGACTACTGCTACAAAGCCGCAACCACGCTCGGTATTTATATGCTTTCTGTAAATAGCCTGCGAATTGAAGTTAAGAGTATAAGGTGTGGCCGCACGTCCCGCAACACGGAATACCCGGTCAATATCTATCGTGAAGCTGTCCATGTTGAAGGTTGTACTACTTTGAGAGGCCTGCATTATACGCCCCAAAATATATTCTATATCTACAGTAGCCAAGCACCTGTATAGTATTACTACCCAAATATCATCTGTATCTCCGTCATCTGACCCGAACCCAAAGGACAACCTCGTCCTGACTTCAATACGTTCAACTATGAGTCACAGTCCGTGTTAAACACCATTGCTATACATGGCTCCAGGGTCAACCCTGACTACGTACCGATTTCTAGTCAGGGCTGAGGTGGGAGTGACGGTGTGAACCAGCACGAATGTTTTACTGTCCTCTACAGAACGAGAAGCTGGTGCTGTTGTGAAGGGTGCGACCGGAATTGAACAGGAATAAGGGGGCACATTTTTATTTGAGGAAGAAACTAGTGTGGGGGTGTATCGTAAGACGTAGAGGGCTGGGGCTCTATTACTGGTGGTTTAACAGCCGCTACAATCCTGGTACGCTTTATAACTGACGTGGAAGGCGAATCATCATCAACTTCATCATACTCCCGCTTTCTCCTCGAATTGTCTCGTGGGGATGCTACAGGTATCGCTCATGGGAGTTCGATAGCGGGGGTGAAGCCTGTAGCTACAACTACATTTTCATCGGAGTCATCTGTAATATCGATGATGGGTACATATTGCTGTACCTCATCCTCATTCACGGTTCTGAGGAAGAAGAAGAAAGACAAGACTGTAGAATATAAGGTACATCACTTAAAATTTTATTATATTTTGTAAATGTTCCACTTAGGAGTGTGACGTATTAGAGATGGATTCTGTAGAAATTTCAGGTTCACGAGCTCATCCACATGTATTATATCTGGTCCGACAGGATGTGGTAAAACTGTTTATGCTTAAATTCATTAAAGATAAGGGAGAGATGTTCTCAAAATTTGTGCCTAAAGTTATATGGTGCTATTCGACATACCAGTCAGTCCACAAAGGTGTATATGACGTTCATTTGTTAACTACATACTAATTTGTTCCAACATACAGTTATTGTAATTGACGATCTCATGTTAGAAATGGATAAAAAGTTTGCCGAGGCATTTAGAGTGTTCTCCCACCATTTTAACAAAGAGTAGTCTTCATCAACCAGAATCTATTTTCTCAAAATAGATACATGCGCGATGTGTCGTTAAAAACGCAATTCTAGTCTTATTCGCACAACGTAGAGATGTGTCACAATTTGGGGTATTAGCCAATCAAATGCTCCCGATTCAGCATAAGGATTTTTTGGAAGTTTATAAAGAAGCTATAAACCAACGTTACGGATATTTGCTTTGTGATCTTCATCCGCGAAACACGTTTAGGGTTCTTCTAAGAGCGAATATATATGATAAAAATAATGACCTCGACATTTTAAAATGCATCTGTGAAATCTGTCTTAACGTTATAAAATGTAGTTTACCAATGAGAACCCCTCAGAAGGCACGTCTACGCCATTACAAAAACATAATACGCACACTAGCTCGTAAAAGTCAAACTGTGGGGGAAGAAAAAACGAATTATTGTACAAAGAGGGGTTCATTTCTCCCCATCTTATTTTCAGTTTTGGGGCGTTTACTGACTAGTTTAATATAATTAAAAAAGTAGTCGTGATTCCACACGAAGTGTATGCTTCATTGCAAAGATCAGAGTCCACATACGGTTCAAGAAACCCCATAAAAGCAGGCTTAAAAGAATGGAAAGCGAACTGTTAGACCTATTAAACAGTGAAAAGTCACCTGATGAGAAAAGAATCTTATACTAAGAAGCTCTGCAGAAATTTCTTCATGAGTACGAAAATTATAAGAATCCGACAGAAGTCCCCGTAGTTATTAGGCACAGTGCAGGCGACGCTGAACATGGAGGCATACGAACTGGGGTCGCAGCTAGAGATGACCAGTCAAAGAAGAACGGATCGACCCCACAACATATCGAGCATGTATTAAAAAGCAGTCTCCCACATACATTGAGGAATAAAGACTTAAGTCTTTATAATCTATTGAGCGAGGATCCATTATACAGTGGACCGATACAGCTGAGGTCATTGTTGAAGGAACAAAGGTACAGGGGTCGAATATCGTAGACATCGTCCATGATTTGGTGAGAAAGTGGTATAGTTCATCACCATCAGGATGGAAGCATATTAAAGCAAGACGACAACAAATAAATGTCCCCAAAACATTGATAGGAAATCTGAACAGGTTAAAAGACTTGGAGCAAGCCTCACATGTGCCACAACTGAGCACGCCATCATCACCAGTGTGGCATCTTTGAAGAGGAGAAAGAAGAGACCAAACAACAACGGACAACCCTCCACGCGTGCCTCTGAAACACGTAAATGGCTAACATATTAAGAAAATACTATTATGTCATTTCTAGCCCAACCTCCTACGGCGGGGTTGATAGACTGTACAGAGGCGTTTATAATGAAGGAGTAGGGAAAAAAGATGTTGAGAGGGTTTTGCGGGAGCAGGATGCTTATACACTTCATAAGCCGATGAGAAAAAGGTTTAAAACAGCCAAGACAACAGCGGCCTCGAGTGACTCTATTTGGCAAACGGATTTAACAGACATGCAGAGATATTCACTGTATAATGGAGGCTACCGCTACATCCTATTCATAATAGATGTATTCTCTAGATATTTGTGGTTAATTTCAATGAAAAATAAATCGCCTAAAATAGTTGCTAAAGCCACCAAAACATTGATGTTCTAAGAAAACAGGATTCCTGGCTATTTTTGTGGGAATGGGACAACCTGCCGCGGCCAACTAGCCGCAGCTCAACTCACCACGGCCAACTCCTCGCCGTAGCCAACTGGCCGCGGTGGCCAGATTTTATAATTTATAATTTTATAATTTTAAATTTTTTATTCTAAATATAATTTTAAAGGCTGTGCACCTGGGTGTTGAATGCCCGGTTAGGTCAACCGTACGCCCTTGACGATTGGTTAGGTTAGGTCGTGATATTTTCGTTAGCTTTAACGAAAATATCACGACTCAACATAACCAATCGTCAAGGACGTACAATTAACCTAATCGGGCATTCAATTAACGTACCCAGGTATTCAATTAATCTAATCGGGCATTCAGTTGACCTAACCGGGCATATACTGTGTGTACACACACACACATATATATATATAGCGTTCAACATCCACCGGCCACGCCGGGTCGCTCCGCTAGTATATATATATATGCGTGTGTATTTCCACAGGAAATGTGGAATGTTTATCAACGCTGCTTGAATAACGAAGACAGGACTAAAAATCACGCAGAAGCTGCGCACCGAAGACTGCAAAATGAACTTGGAATGCAACATCCTACGATTTGGAAATTTATTGATGGTTTGAAAAAAGTTCAACGAGGAAGAGATCTATATTACGAGCAGCTGATTGCAGGGCAAAATCTTCCAGTCAAGTTAAAAAAATTCAGAAAAGCAGATGCAAGGATAAAATCAATTGTCAGTAAATTTGACAGTCGAAATTTTGTTGAATACCTTAGGGGAATTGCCCATAACTTTTCATAGATATTTGCATTTTTATCCTTATTTTATTTTTTTTACTCCAATAAAGTACTTTCATAAAGCAATTTTAACACACTTGTTTTATTACACAATTTTCATAAAAAAAAATAATTTTTCTATATCACGGCGAGTTGGCCGCGGCGAGTTGTCTTATTCCCTATATCTGCGGCCAGTTGGCTACGGCGAGTTGGCCGTGGTGAGTTGGGCTGCGGCTAGTTGGCCGCGGCCAGTTGTCCTAGACCCTATTTTTGTATGGACATGGGGAATGAATTTATAGGCCGAGCTTTTCAGAGCATGTTGACATAGTTTAATATCAGTTCCTACACTAGCAATTCTGTACATAAGGTCTCTTTAGCTGGAAGAGTTCAACGTACCATAAAGGAACGCATGCATCGCTATTTTACACATAAAAACACATACGGATATATAGACATTCAGGATTCGTTGGCATTATCTTACAACCGTTCACACCACCGTGCGATTGGGAAAAACCCTAACGAAATTTTAGAAAGAAGTACGCACACAGAGCGTGAGGTGAGAAAAGACACTCGTAGAGCGCCACCACACTCTGCACGTTTCAAACTCGATGATTATGTAAGGCTGTCGCATTCGGGGAATAAATTCGCGAAAGAATTTGAGCAAGGTTGGACACGTGAGATTTTCAAAGTTAGGGCTATGAAACCTAAAGACGAGATAATGCTGTATTATGTTGAAGATTTAAATGGGGAAGAAATTGCAGGAGGCTTTTACGGCGAGGAGCTGCAGAAAGTTACATTTAATTTAGGAAAAGACGTGTTTAAAATTGAAAAAATTTTAGATAGCAAAGGATCAGGAAAGAGAAAAATATACCTGGAGAAATGGCTAGGGTACCCAGAAAGCTTCAACACCTATATAAAAGCTGGTGCAATAATGAAGCTTAAATAGTATGCAACATGGCGCCTAACCACTTCTACGTCACACTCTCGTCCTCTTCTTCTCTGTCTGTACATCCTGGCAACACTCTGGCCAACTTTGCAACAGAACTCCACAGTCCCATCGAAATGGGTCGTGATTCGTATAAGGTGGGAATATGCGCGATTCAATTGGCTACCAAGTTTTTAAGTATTGAAAATAAAGAATCCATTTTTACGGTTCTTGGAGATCGTGATGAGTGTGAAAAGGCAGGTGTAACTCGGGACGAGACCATGCGTGCCGCCCGAAGTGGGAAGGCACAGTGGATCAGACTACAGTGGTAACACTAGGCCAAGGTCATTATGTTGCCGCCGAGGATGTTGTGAGAGACTTAAACGGTAGTTTGAAAAGCTCAAAGCTTACGGATGAATTAGTATATGAAATCTTGAACAAAGATACCCGTGCACATACTCTGACCCCAAAATCACAGGCTAACAGAAATATTAAAGACAAAGGACTAATCAAAATTATAACCGAGGGCCGATATGGAGCAGCCCTCCGAAGAGATACCGTTCACGAAACAACATGACTTGTACAGCCTAATGTATCAGCTGAAATTGGAGAAATTGAACGATTGCTATCCTCCCCCAGACATGTGCTATATTTAGAGTAATATCGTGGAGCATCAGTTTGTCGGAGATACCCATGCGCGTCTGCTGCAACGCTCACATCCCCAATCATAGAGGAAGGAGCTTGATCATTACATATGACAAGCCTCATTATGTCAGTGTCGCAACTAATCTATTAACCAATATCTCAATATATATAAGAACGATTGAGGGGAAAAGTTTCACATTCGGTGACTGGAACTTAACATTGAAGCTGCACTTTCGTCGCACTGAGGTATAATGACCCGAAGGCCTTTCACATTCTATCGAGGGGTGAGATACTAGCGGGGGAGTCGGCTCGGATCCATTTTTTCAACCATACTGCGTACGGCTGTCCTCTTACTGAAGAGGGGTGCCAGATATCCCGGAAGGAAAGTGTTACAATCAGGTCTTAGCACGGTGAAAGACATAATGGCGGGAACTAAGCCTAAAGAAGCTCTAAAAAAGCACTTAAAACGCACAGAGAACGAAATCATCAATGATGCAAAGAGAAAAATGCGTGGTGGTGGTGGTGGGAAGAAGAAAAGGCCTGTCTGGAAGAAAAAGAAGTGGTTACCAGCACTTAGTGTTAAATTTAAAAGGACATCAAAAAAGAAGTATTCTAAGCGACTGAAACCTATGGTTGATAATTTTTTTTAACTGATATAAGCTAAGGACATTGCTCTCATGAATCATAGGCTGTTTACTACTTGCCGAGAAAGGTGCCACTATTTCTGACTCGTCATGGCCCATTTCATCCATCCGTGTAGTTCACAATGTTGTAAATCGGAGCTGTCCTTCCTTGACATTCCACAACTCAAGTTTCTATTGAGCACAGTGACTTTATTACAATTAATCCGTTAAACACAATTAGTTCCCTGAGTGCTCCTATAGAATTCGTGATTTTCAGCTCAGCCCCTTACTTTTTTAATCCAAACTCTGTGCACATGTCCGCTAAACTCCGTATATCATATTCTGATGGAACGGATTGCGAAGACAAATACGTTGTATTTCCAGAAACAAACTTTCTACATTCCATATTCAGTCAGTGTGACGTGTATTTAAACCAGGAAAGCAACTCGGCAGGAACGAATTAATATCACCTAAGTGCCTATCTGGAAAATGTCCTCAACTTTTCAAATGAAGCGAAGGACTCCTTTTTAACTGCCGAGGGCTATTATTAAGCTAAAGACGAAAGCAGTATAAAGGACAAATTTAAAAATTCTAAAAAGAAGATATATGAATGCTTCGGACGCCTGCATACAGACTTCACATTCCAGGAGAAGCTGCTTGTGAATGGGGTCGATATGAAAATAGAGTTCACTCGTACGAATTCTGAAATCTGCTTAAATCTGGAGGCTGACCAAGAAGAGAGCGCAAAGCCCGTATATATATATATATAATATATATGGTCATCTCTGTATTTTTGGTGAAAAGCAATTGCATTTTAATTATCATATATATATATGATATACACAAACCGTGCATGGAACAAGCATACATATATACATATTCATAAATAATAACTTGCAAAGAGAGATGCACTTAGTAATTCTGAAAGTAGGTACTTTAAAACATTATTATGATATATATACCCAAGGTACGAGCCCCGGGGCCAGATAATAAACATTTAACCTAACTGGGTCATTCACATATACTTTGATAAACTCATTGTCTGGTAAAGTTGCTTAAAAGAGATCTATGAGGAAAATTATTGAATGCACGGTTAGGTTAACTGAATGCCCATCAAGTAAAATAGCTGCCATATTAGCATATATATATATATATATATATATATATTAGGGTGTCACTTAATTGTATGGTAAGAATTGAACCATCAAGAAGTTTCGGTCTGACCCTCTAGAAATGTGACATTGCAAGTAAAAACGCTGATTATGAAGTTTCATGAGAAAATATTAATATTTAGAAGTCGCTCAAGGCCATTAAAATTTTGATGACGTGTTACTTTTCCTAAATTGAAATGCGCTTCCTTTCTATGCCTCACCCAGTATCATTTCAGTCGCCTTAATGGTAGGATGTGTTTGCATTAGTGTGTGTTATTTTAGTCTTAATAGTAGGATATGTGTGTATTAGTGTTTTTTATTGCATAATAACTATAACACTTATTTTTTATTTTCAGGTGTAAATTTATATAGCAAAATACATTTATTATCTAATGATGGAGACTCGAAAGAAATCTAAGGTTTACTTGATTGACAAGTGTGAGAATGATATTAGAGGTGGTAAGTTGCTATCAAATCTTCAGGCTCTGTCCTTTTTCTTTCATTTACATATAAAAAAGACGATAAGAGAGGCTTCGTCAATGACAATTGAAAAAATTTAGGAGTTTTGGAATCGTGCCCGAATTCCAACTCAACACAAACAGGACACAATCAGAAAACTGGAAAATCTCTTCTCACGATGGAAAGCATTGAAGAAAAATGCATCCCGCAAGACAGAAGTACAGGCTAAGAATGAGAGCATGTTCAAGGACTGTTTTCACGACATCTTTGATATCGCTCATGCAAATGCCCTCGACATAATCAAAATGGAGGAAGATAAGCAGTTTCTCATTGCTCGGAGTGAAAAATGCCGTCGTGGAACAATGTCTTCTGTTGATATTGTGCTACATCAGAAGGAGGCAAAGAAGGAGAAACGTGTGTTGAGCGAACAAATTCAAAAGCGAAAGGCAGAACAAAGCGAGGATTCATTGTTAGATTCTGTTACACTAGAGAGCAGCAGTTCATCGACGTTTGAGGAGGAGGAATCAGAACCTGAAGCTATTCCTGGAACAAGTAGGCAGAAACCCCCTTTCAAGCGGGGAAGAAAAGAAGTATCACGCCTGGTCTCACAGCAGTTCTAGATCGCTGTAAAGTATCTGATCGTGCTGCTACTATGATTATTGCGGAGACTGCGAAAAGTTTCAGCCATGGTATCCCTGATCTTGCTTTGAATCGAGAGACCATCCGACGTGAACGAAAGAAGCAAAGGGAGGGACTCTCTATGACCATCATGAAAAACTTCAAGCCGAATGTACCTCTTACTGTACACCGGGATGGTAAATTATTACCGGAAATTACTGGAAAGAAAAAAATTGATCGTCTTCCTGTCATAGTAACAGGTCAGGGAGTACATCAGCTTCTTGGCGTTCGAAAGCTCATATCTGGAACTGGGAAAGCACAAGCCTCAGCTGTCATTGAAGCTCTCTGTAAGTGGGATACTGAAGAAAAGGTCCAAGCTATATCCTTCGATACAACTAGCTCCAATACTGGTCTAATGGCTGGGACTTGCGTTATTTTACAGCAGATGCTGAAACGTGACCTACTCCATCTGGCCTGCAGACATCACATCATCGAACTTTTGGCTGCTGCAGCTTTAAAAGAATGCATGGGCCCCACATTAGCTACAGATGTCCAACTTTTTAAGAGATTTCAAGGAAAGTGGGATGACATTGATCCAAAGCGGTATGAAGACTCCACCACTGATGAAATTGCCACTTCTGCTGTCACTGATGTAAAGGAAGGTCTCATTATCTTCTCTAAATCTGCAATGACTACAAAAATAACAAACCGTGAAGAAAGAGGACTTCGCGACTTTTGCATTTTTATTTTATGCATCTTTGTGAAAGCTTGGACCACGTGCCCTTGCGCCATTAGTGTTCACCAAAATGACCTTCATCTCCTACAATCACTAATAAAGTATTCAAACATCTATCCGCGCATTGCCATGGTAACTTCACAGAAGATGGCAGCTCATTTATGGTATTTGTATGAAGAGCTGTTGGGTCTTGCTTTTTTCGATGACGATGTCCTCCCTGATATCAAAAATCGCATGGTCATATCTATGATTAGTGTTGATGGACAAGAGAACCCTCCAAAGCGTGTGGTTGTTGAGCTGGATACTGTGAAAGAAAAAAGCTTGAAAAACTTTGTAACAAAAAACACAAAATCATTGTTCACGAAGCTCAACTTCCCAGATGAATTCTTGGAGAAAACTGCTGAGCAATGGGAAGAGGATACCCATTACCAGATTGCGAAAGAGACTGTAAAAACTCTAACTGTAACAAATGACTTCGCTGAACGTGGAGTTGCTCTCATCCAGGATTTTTCTGGATACCTAACCAAAGATGAAGAACAACTCCAGTTTCTTCACCAGGTTGTTGAAGACCATCGCAAGCATTGCACATAGGGACAAAAGCATACCTTGAGTGGAAATAATGATTAATCATAATAATTACGATACTGTCTGATGTTAATGTACTTTATCTTAATATTATGATAATGTCTTGTGCACTTCCTGCTAATGTAGGAACATAATAAATTGTTTAAATACATTTGGAAATTGTTTATATTCACACTCTGAGAATCTCGTATCCAATACTTCGAAGCCGTTGAGCGACTCCAAATATTAAAATATCTCAATAAAACTTTGTACACAGTGTTTTTACATCATATGGCATGCTTTGATGGGGTCAGAGCACGGAAACTTAAAAGTTGAAAAATAAGTGACACCCTAATATATATATATATATATATAATATATATATATATATATATATAATATATATATATATATGTATAATTAATTTGCAATGGTTTTTCACCAAAAATATGCAGAGAGGACCATATATATACATTCATAAATAACAACTTGCAAAGAGCGATGCAATTAGTAACACTAAAACCCTACCTGTAGAATTTTCTATAAATTTTTAGTTTTTTTAAATTATTATGTAATTATTAATTATTTGATAAGCAAAATAACACTGTGTAACACTGATTCTGTTTATATAGAATCTTTTATGTTTTTATATGCATTTGTGGGCGCTGAGTCCAAATCTGGCCTTGGTTTGTGTGTATCATCAATGGTTTCAGAGATAATCCATTTTTCATGTTTTACCAGTATAATGTTATTATGGGCGCAGCAATATCAGAATAATCAGGAATTGTTGGGAACAGTCCGGATGTTCGTTGACAGTTTCTTGCTCTAGAAATTGCCCGAAACTTCCACTGTGCTATGTAAAGAAGAGCGCAGAGTCTGAGAAGTCAGTAAGTGTGAGCACACAAAGAAAGCAGGTTGTTTGTCTGATGGTTACCAGCACTGAGGTACTGTGTTTCTGTGCTTCTCTGTGCTGACGATTTGAGTGTCATCGATCCTTTTTTATTGCGAACATTATTTCAGTGTTGTGAATACATCTTTTTTCTGGAATCTGTAATCTGTTGCAGATTTAATAACTCTTCTCTCTATATCTGCAGATTATGATTAATGTAGTACAGTTTGGTAAAGAGAATGGCAACTAGAGCTTGTAAACACTCGCCGGATATATTCTGCTACGTTTGTGGGTATTATATAGGCCCCAAGCAAGTATCGCGCAAGATTGTGAAAGGCACCAAGTTCTGGATCGCGTATCGGCTCTATTTTGGTATGCCTATGGGTGACCAAGATAAGCCCTGGGCACCCCATGTGATCTGTGGAAGCTGCCGCTCCACACTTGAAGGGTAGCTGCTGGGAGTACGCAAGGCAATGCCCTTTGCGTTACCCAGAATATGGAGAGAACCAAAGAGCCACCACGACGATTGCTACTACTGCATGGTAGATGTTTCTAAGTACAGGAAAGTTAAAGGAAGGCAGACTCTTCAGTATCCAAGCATAGCGTCGTCCATAACTCCTGTACCACATGGCGAAGGTCTTCCAATACCACGTCCACCAGAACAAGTATCTATCCATTACTTTACCTTCTGTATTTACAGATTGTGGGTCATTATGTGTTGATTTTTCTTAGTGCTGATGCTCTTCTACATATATATAGCTATGCCCATATTTTGTTTCTTTGCTTTGCAGGTTGAAAATGAGGATGCAGCTAGCTCATCTGAGATGTCGGCTGGTGAGGACAGTCATGATGAAGAATATACAGTAACTTTCAGTACAAACCCTCACTTTCCAAATCAGAGGGAATTGGACGACTTAATTAGAGATTTGGGTCTGACGAAATCAGGGTCTGAGCTTCTGACCTCCAAACTCAAAGAGTGGAATTTGCTTGGAGAAGACTGCAAGTGCACTGTATACCGAAAGCGGCATGAAGAGTTTGCAAGGTTCTACGATGTCAATGGCTCTCTCTGTTATTGCAGCGAGGTTAATGGTCTATTCACAGCTATTGGGTTAACACATATACCCTCAGAGTGGCGTCTGTTTATTGACAGCTCAACTCGGAGTTTAAAAGCTGTTCTACTCCACAATGGGAACAAATATCCATCTATACCAGTTGCACATTCTGTTCAAATGAAAGAGGACTATGAAAATGTCAAACAACTGCTCACTCAAATCAGGTATGAACAATATAACTGGAACGTGTTTGGTGATTTCAAAATGATTGGTTTCCTGTTAGGTTTACAAGGAGGGTTTACTAAATATTCATGTTTTCTTTGCCTGTGGGATAGCAGGGCTTCAACTGAGCACTATAAAACAGTTCAGCGGCCTCCACGTGAAGGACTGCAACCAGGAAAGTACAATGTACTCAGGGAACCTCTTGTGAAGCCTGACATAGTTCTGCTACCACCTCCACATTAAGTTGGGTCTAATTAAGCAGTTTGTAACTGCGTTAGATTTTGGAGGGGAAGTTTTCCAAGAGATTCGGGTCATGTTCCCTAAACTCTCTGAGGCCAAAGTCAAGACTGGCATCTTTGTAGGACCACAAGTCAAGGCGCTGTTGAATTCAAAGAACCTTGAAGCTAAGATGACTCCGATCGAAAAAGAAGCTTGGTGTGCTTTCCGTGATGTGGTTCGTGGGTTTTTAGGCAACCATAAAGCACCAAACTATAAGGAGTTAGTGTCAAACTTGATTAAGTGCTATGGTAAAATGGGGTGCCGTATGTCTTTAAAATTACACTATCTGCATTCACATCTAGACCTTTTTCGTGATAACCTGGGCGATGTGATTGAAGAACATGGCGAAAGATTCCATCAAGATATTCAAACGATGGAGAAAAGGTACCAGGGCCATTGGGATGCTTCCATGATGGGAGACTACGTATGGTCGCTGATCAGAAAGGATAAGAATGTTCATACGCGGAAGTCGCGTTCTTCAGTGCATTTTTAAGGAACGCACACTGCATAACGAGGCTTGTTATTCTCTTATCGGTTCTCCTCATGATATATATTATATCCTTTGCACCATTTGGGTTTGTCAAACAATTTTGGCTCAATAAACATTAATTTCCAATAGTGTTTTTATTTTCAGAAAATATTTATGTTAGCCTTCTTTATATACTTTGCCATATGAAAAGTGTGATAACCTATATTTTTGAAACGGTTGATGATAGAGCAAAACCAATATCATTTTTGGAATCAGCGCCCCGAAATCATTAAGAAACGACAGAAAAATCACAATAAACAGAAATTTTTTCAAATTTTGTTACCCAGTGTAATTTGAAAATTCGCCCTCTAAATACTTAATAGAGTACAAATAAAATAATTTACAGAGTCGGAAGTACTTTTATCCTAGCTGAGCATACTCCGCATCGCCTACCGTCACCGGGCATCGAACCCTGGACCGCTGGAAATCCCTCCCTTTAAAGTTTGCAGTAATTCATTCTTGGTACGAGTCAAAATATGGATAAATTATGGATTTTTATAAAAATAATTAACACTTGCCAGGATTTCTTCGATGTAACAACATGTTCAATTTTGAGGCTTCTTCTATTAGTCGACTGACTTTAAGATAGATACCTTTGGTGTTAATCGTAGGAAAAGAAAATTTCATCCAAATGTCTTCAATATCTTTTACAACAACCCTGTAACAATCATTAGCAGTTGCTGATCCTTTTGATTTAGCTTCTTCACGGCGGTGCACAAAAAGGTAGTGTCTCACAACATCTGCTTTTGAAGGCGTCATGGCTGCTGGGAATTCCGTAGGATATCCAAAGGCTGCATTTGAGGACTTGCTTGTAGTAGTCATAGTTTATATTCAGAAGTAAAATCAAGTTATATGTAATTTATAATTTCTGATAATTCAAATTATAATTAAAGCAAATGCAAATTATTTCTATTTATCTGAAAAATTATTTCTAGTTATCTGAAACATAAAAATATCACGCATTAAACAAACAACTTATCATGTCACATATAACAACATTAAACATATGCAAATATGAAGGAAAAAAGGGAGGAGGGGCACGTGATAAGGGTAATAGGTTAGCACATGCTTGATTTTTTAATATTTTGTTAAAGTGATAAAAAACCTCACATAGTGTACTTTTTAAGAAATAACATTTTTTTTTCTCCATTTAAATATATGCAAATATAAGGGTAAAAAAGGGGGGGGGGTATGTGCTAGGGGTAGCAGGGGTAGCACATGCTTGATATTTTAATATTTTAAGATGATAAAATGAAACTTCTCACATAGTGTACTTTTTAAGAAATAAAAAGATTTCCCATTTTCGACCCGGCCTACTATCTAGCCCACCCGTAATAAATTTTTATCTGATGAAAAATACTTGTTGGCCAGTGATATTGGTATCAAATTATGAAAATAAAATAAAATTATTTTATCATTTTACTCAGTAATAAAACTTTTTCACATCATTTTAGCTACGGTATATGAGTAACAAATTTTTGTGCTCTATATTGAGGAAAAGCATTTAAACAAATTTGAAATGTGAAATATGAAAAGTGAAAGTTTTCATAATTATGAGATTAGTAAAATTTATGAAGGGAACTGATTTTTTAAAATATAGGCAAAGAATCGGCAGCGACTAAATTCTAAATTTTGGAATACTGTAGGTACATCACTAATATATATATATATATATATATATATATATATATATATATATATATATATAATATATATATATTAGGCTGTTTCAAAAAATCGAAATTTATGATGGCTCAACGCACACATACTAAAAAAGTAATATGTCATGAATAAAGACTTCATGCAAAATATTAAGACAAGAGCTTATTGTTATCCCACCCTCCATGCATATCTATTTTACCCCTCATGAGAAAATTTTCATTTTTCTGGCAAATATATTTATTTATTTTGTGATGTCCTCTTAAATTTGGTATATAAAATTCATAAATAAAATTGGAAGATAAGTAGGTCATTTTCAGGAATGGTCCAGTAACCCCCCTATATTCTTTAGAGAGAATTCTAGAAAATTCTTCCTTCAGGATAACTATTCTAGAATTTCCATTTTTCCCTTTATGGATTATATGATGTTTTATTTGCTTTTTCAGCTATAATTACTGATATTTTCACAAGTTTACTGTTCTAGAAAGGTTACTTCATGTTACTTTACAACTTTCTTACAGTAATCAAGTCATATTATAATTTAGGTGAGTGATTAATGATTATATTATATTAATTATTAAGACTAACAGGTGGTAAAACTTTTTCCCTCAGAATTATGGCAAAAACCAGAAACAAGTGTGAAGTCTGGTTGGTCGGACAAGTGCTGGAAAAGGGTTTTTCTGAGAAGCAGCTTCCAACTAACAGTGATGTCCTTAAACGTCTTTTTTATCACATTAAGGTGGGAAAGCAAAATGTCTCTGTAGCTTGCGCAACTGTAGCCAACGAAGTTATTGCTATGTGGGAAAAAGCCTCCTTAATTACATCCCACAAGCCTTATATTGTCTCAAAGCTTAAAAGGCTTTACAATAAGCATGAAGGGCTGGTCAAGAACCGAACTCGATGAACTCCTACCCAAGAGAAGAATGAAGCAGAATTTGTCACCAGCTTAAAGAAGCTTTTCGATGTAGCTCATTCAGAAGTGGAAACAGAAATAAAATTGCAGGAGGATAAAGATTTTCTTAAGGATCAAAGGAACGATCGGAAAATGATTATGGGTCCAGAAGACAAGGAGTTTTCAAGAAAGGCAAAAGCACGACAGATAAGCATGGAAAGAATGGAAAAACTTCGCAGGAAATCAAAGGAAGAAATGAGGCAATTGACAAAGGTTGTGGATCTCAACCAATGTGAAAATTCCGGTTCAGGAGGAAGTGAAGAATCATCTGGTGATGAATTGTTCTACAGAGCACTCTCATCATCATCTTCAAAAAAGGAGAAGCTTGAACCAGGTGTAATTGTTAGGGATAAAAAGTTCTTGGCTGCTCTGGACCGCACTGGAACATCTGCAAGAGCTGCTATGCACATTGTGGCACCTGCCCTTTCAGCTGCTGGAGTGGAAATTGAAGAGATCACACTTTCATCATCCTCTATCTACAGGTCTCGGCGATCAACATGGATGCAGATGGGAGAAGACATTAAAGCCAGTTTCCAACCAAATACCTCTTTAATAATTCATTTGATGGAAAGCTTCTTCCATCCATGCTTGGGGGTAAGATTGATGTAATGCCCATTGTTGTGACTAGTGCAGGCGAATTAGAAAATTACTGTCTATTCCAAAGCTTATTTCTGGAATGGGAGAAGAAATGGGAGAGCAGTTTTAGATGTCTTGAAGCAATGGCCACAAGTAAATGAGTGGGTAGCAGGCCTTTGTTTTGATACTACTGCAAGCAATACAGGTATCCATGCTGGGGCTTGTACCATCATCCAAAAGGCCCTTCAGAGATCACTCCTTTTTCTGGCATGCCGCCACCATATCCACGAGCTTCTTATCACTGCAGTTTTTGACATGTTTTTCTCTTCTTCGGGTCCACAAATTCCCTTATTCAATCGATTCAGAGATTGTTGGGATAACATTGATCAGCAGAATTACAAGCCCTATGAACCCAATGATCTCACCTCAGAATCTTTAGATCATTGGATCTTGAAGCACAGAGACAAGCTTATTTCTTTCATCAACTCCAAACTTCAAGAGGGCCACACTCGAGGTGACTACAGGGAATACTTAGAACTTGCACTTATCTTCCTTGGTTGTCCAATGCCTAAAACAAATAAAGGCTCTGATAGCAGATTCCACTACCCAGGAGCTTACAGCAGAGCTAGATGGATGGGAAAGGGCATCTATTCCTTAAAAATTTACTTATTTAGGAACCAATTCCTTCTCACCCCTCATGAAAAACAAGCTCTGATACGAATAAACGCCTTTTCAGTGACAGTTTATCTTCAAGCTTGGTATACATCTCCAGTTGGAATTGATGCTCCAGCAAATGATTTGGCCCTCCTCAAGATGCTACATATCTACAAGATCCAGGTTGATAAGGAAGTGGGTGCTACGGCCCTCAAAAAACTTCAGAACCATGGTTGGTACTTGAGTGAGGATCTTGTAGGATTTGGCTTTTTCTCAAACCTCGTGACTGAAGATGATAAGATTCTAATGCTCCACAACCTTCACCACGCGCCTCCTCGAAAAGTGAGGGCAGAAAGGTGGACCCCCGAGTGTTGCAAAACCCCAATGACTTAAAGATTACCAGTTTTGTCACAACTCAAACACAAGACTTCTTCAAGTGTTTGAAAATAGAAATTCCCAAGAAACTTGAAGACATTGAGGAACACCGTAATCGGGTCATGGCAGTCAAAGTAATCAACGACTGTGCTGAACGAGGAGTCAAACTGGCTACAGAGTTTAATGAGAAGCTCACAAAGAGTGAGGAAGAGAGACAACTGGCCTTTCAAATCATTGAAAATCAGAGAAAGGAGGTCCCTCAGCCACTGAAATCCCTATATTCTTAATCAATATATGTCTTAAATAGAATTTAAGTCGCTTTGTTTTAAAACATATTTTTCGTTCAGTCTTATATTTGCTCTAATTATCCATTAATGTAAAAGAAGTGCCATCTGAGGGGTGTCTTTTTATCATTCAAATAAAATGATATTTTGTCTATTTGTTTTTCTTCCTTTATATAAAACAATAAGTGTGTGTGCGTTTATCAAAATTCAATTTGAAAAATTACCATATAATCGTGAAACGGTCTAATATATATGTATGTATGGGAGGTATTTATTGTTATGGTTATAATTTTATAATTTTATAATTTAACAAAATTTTATTTTTATTTTATCTAAAACGAGGTAAGTCCTTATAAGATTTTTTTCATACTCTGAACATAAGAAAATGAAGTAATAATCTTTTTTAAACCCATCGGTATACGTTTGTTAATTATTTTTTTTAAAATTACTATACAGGGTGTCCGAGCTTAAATGGCAATAGAATACATTTATAATGTTTTATTTTATTGCCATTTAAGCCCGGACACCCTGTACTGTAAATTTTTTCCAATCCAACAAAAGGCTTAATTATTATTATTCATAAAAGAGAAAATGAGCATTAAATCTAAAAGTGATTATTTTTTCTTTCTATATTATGCGATACTAAGTAATAATTATGTTGATAATGAATATATATTTTTTCAAGATTTCAGAGCGGAAATCAGTATATAAAATTAGTTAAATTCTAATACACACAATACAAAGATTGTACGATAGCATTTTTTAATAATGAATTTACTCTTTTATAAATTGTGTGATTTTACATTTCTGCTCCTATTTACGTTGATATATAACTTATATACAGGGTGGGCCGTAAGTTTCCATACATAGGAAAAATAAACATTTTTTTATGGACAACCATTTTTATTTATATAATATGCTCTACATGGTTGCCATTGTTTTGAAAACACATTTCAATACGTGTTCCCCACTGTTGATGAACACGCATTAGCACAGTTGACGTTATGCTTGTAATGGCGTTGGTGATACGTTCCTTTAGATGATTTATGTCTCGTATCTTTTCCTGATACACCATGGCCTTCAAGTGCCTCCAAAGATAGAAATCAAGGGGGGTGAGATCTGGGGATCTGGGAGGCCACTCCACAGGACCACGCCGACCAATCCAAGCATCCGGAAACTGCTGCTGATCCAAATACCGACGCACGTGAAGACCATAATGAGGTGGAGCTCCATCTTGCTGGAAGTAAACTGGGAAGTTACCTTCCTCGTTTAGCAGGGATGGGAAAATCTCTTCTTGCAACATGTTAAGATACCTTTCGGCATTAAGATTTCCACTGACAAAAATTGGTCCAATAATTCTGTTACCCCATATCCCGGCCCACACCATCACTTTACCGGCACCTTGCATCTTCGTCGGACTCTGCCAGTTAGGGTTAGCATTACTCCAATAACGTATGTTTTGCCGATTAACCTCTCCATTGACGTAAAAATTTGCTTCATCAGTAAACAAGATCTTACGTCAAACGCATATTCTTAGGGTATCTGAAACATAAAAACAAACGTTTAATTTTTCCTATGTATGGAAACTTACGGCCCACCCTGTACATATATATATATATATATATATATATATATATATATATATATATATATATGTGTGTGTGTGTGTGTGTGTGTATGTGAATATATATTTTTTCAATGCAGGAAGGAGGGGCCAACGGCGAATGCCCGCAAAAGCGTCCCCGCCCCTCATAGAAGAAGAAGAGAGCCAAAATCTAGTTCCAGGGTTTTTGAGATGCCAAGATACTTTGAGTTTTGAAAGATTGGAGGTCATTGACAGAGGGAAAGATGGATCCAGGAAGATTGTTTCAGACTTGACCGGTTGAGCAGATGAAAGATTGAAAATACCGATCAATCCTTACGTTAGAGAGTTGGACAGAAAAGGAATGAGAATGTGTAGAAAGTCTGGTGCTGCGTGATCTCCTTAAAGGAGGAGTTCAGAAGAGCAGTGTCCATTATAATAGCGATAGTAAAGAGAGAGTGAGACAACATTATGGCGAAGAGAGAGGAATTGAAGACTGAGTAAGAGGCGGGGAAATGATGAGACGAAAAGCTGCGGAGGCGGTACAGCATTTGGGTCTGTCAATTTTAGTAAAGTCAACAATTCAAAAACTACTAATGCTCAAATGATGTCATATTATCTAGCAAACTTAGAAATATCTTCAGTGTTGTTTAAAAAAGCCATTTACCTACTTATATTTGACCATAAAGGTTTGAAATATAACCTAAATATGACTGTAACATCGTATATCAATGTGCCATTGATATATGTGGTCAACTTTGGTTATTTTTGGTGTGCAGTATGGTTTCTAAGTTTCACATAGTCACAAATGCTGGAGTTTTGATTGTGACTGCATGTTTTCCCTCCTTTTTGACAATTTTCATTACTTCGTAATGTAAATATTGTGTAATTCAAATTATTCGAAATGTTATGTGTGACCCAAATTTTCTGTATATTTTGATATGATATGTAGATACAGTATATGAAATTGTCATTACTTTGAATAATTAAGTCTTGTACCTAAAACAACACAACCTTTTATCTGAGCTTATAGGAAGATATTAAGAACTTCAATTAACTTAATCTTATGTAATCATAATCAGTAGGCCTATCCAAATTTCAATGACATTTCTTTTGTTCACAGGTCCAAAGAATGAGTCAGAAAGAAATCAGAACCCGAAGCAAATCAAGTTGTCACCTAAGTCATTTGGTGGGGACTGGGAGGGAACTTCTCCCTGCTGAGCTGGCCACAGCCAGAGATCTGCTGAGGTATGGTTTGTTGAGGAGAGAGATGAGTGAGGAAGACAGGAGGAATTACCCAGTTAATGACCTGATTTAAAATGGCATTGTTCCAGGGCTACTGGCTCAGTGGAGAAAGGCCAACGCTCTATTCACAGGACCTGTAATCAAAACTGAGGTCAGGATCAGGGCTAAAGTGAAGGCACTGAGGGATGAGGCAGTGAAGATGTCCATTGGTAATGTGAAGCTAGAGGTCAAAGAGAGGTTCATGATGAAACTGGACAAATTGGTGGACATCCTGACCTGTCACTGTGTGATCGGGAGCTGCAGTGAGCTTGGGTGCAACCCTGTCTGCAACAGTGAGGTTCACATTGACTGCAGCTGCAGGAGCGAGCAGAAGATACCAGTGCAGGAGCTTGCCTTCATTAAAGGTCAGAAAGAAAAGGTGGGCAGTGTGGGGGCACACCAGATGGGTCTAGCTAATCACCCTGAGACCAAGAGACAGGAAGCAGTACTGCAGAGACAGGAGCAGAGAAGGAAGGCCGAGGAGAAGAGGAGGAGGAAGGCAGAGGAGTCAGCCAAGAAAGAAGAGGAGTTGAGGGAGGAGACACTGCTGGAGATGGAGTTGTAGGAGACTGGAGATATACTGGAGTAGGCAGGGAGGAGAGAGGAGGACGAAGGCTTCATACCAGAGGCTGCGACAACTTCTTCCTTGCCTGTGGCTAAGAAGAAGAAATACAACACTGACGATATCACCAACATAGCTCTGGCTAGCTTGAGACATCACACTGGGTTGAGAGAGACTGCAGAGATTGCCACTGCTGCCTGGATTGATGCTGGTCTTATCACAGAGTTTGACACAGCACTGGTGATTGACCACAACAAGGTGAGGAGGGCTCAGGAGAGACTGACTAAGGAGCTGCTCAAGAAGTTTGATGAAGAGATTATGGAAAATGGCATCACCTGTATCTTCTCTGATGGGAAAAGAGATCACATCAAAGTGATGATGGAAGCTGATGGCAGTGACAGGCAGTTTCCTGGCCTCATTAAGGAAGAACACTACACAGTGTGCAATGAACCAGGTGGGAAATATTTGTGGCATTTTGTACCAGAGGAAGCTGCAGAGGAGAGAAGTCATGCTGAGGTCATTGCTGATCATCTGGTGAACTGGCTAATAGAGAGAGGAGCAGACCAGACCCTTTTGGCCATAGGAGGTGACAGTACTAATGTGAATACTGGCTGGGAGGGAGGAGTAATGCATTATGTGGAGGCCAAGCTTAGCAGGAAGTTGGTGTGGATTGTCTGTGACTTGCACACTGGGGAGCTGAGTCTCAGACACCTGGTGACTGCACTGGATGGCAAGACATTGAGCAACAACAAGTGGTCTGGGTCCCGAGGGAAGATGTTAGACACTGCCACTGAGCTGGAGATCAACCCAAACTTCACGAGGATCACTGTTGGTCCTCCTCTACCCCATCTCAGTCAGGAGGTAGTCAAGGACCTCAGCACAGACCAATCATATGGCTACAGAATCATCACTGCTATTAGATCGGGAGAGGTACCTCAGAATCTAGCTCTCCTGGAGATTGGGCCAGTCTGTCACAGTAGGAGGGTCACCACGACTCTAAGGTTCTGCAGATTGTGGATTTCCAAACATGGGCTGAAGGGTAGGAACCTGAAGAATCTGAGGATAATTGTGGAATTCATAGTGGGAGTCTACATGCCAAACTGGTTCAACATCAAGTTAAATCACAGCTGGGTGGAGGGTCCCAGGCAAGTACTGTACCAGCTGGAGCTGCTCAGAAGTCAGAAGAAGGAGGTGATAGGAATAGTGATGCCTACAGTGAAGAGATCAGCCTGGTATGCACTCTCTGAGACTGTGCTCCAGGCCATGTTGTGCAGTGAGGTGGAGGAGGAGAGGAGGGAGGCAGTGAAGAGGATACTGGAAATCAGAGGTGAAAGAGATGAGGACACACAGGTAGGAGACTGCAGTGTCAGACCCAGGAAGACTCCTGACATCAACCTAGATGCCACCAAACTCTCGGAGCTTAGTGACTGGAACTCTGGCGTGACTGAGCCTCCCCTGACCTGCTCCCTCACCACTGCTGCAATCAAGGAGTTTCTGGATAGACCAATGGAAGTTCCTGCATGGCCCTCACACACACAGTCAGTAGAGAGGTATGTAAGGATGACAACTAAAGCAGCACAACATGTTTACTCACAAGAGAGGAGGGAGGCGTACATCAGTGGCCAGGTGTCCAGTAGGGAGCTCATGTCCAGGAACAAGAGCAAGGCAGACATGGCATCCTTGGCAAAGTTCAAGAAACCTATCTATATTTCTAAGTTTTAATAGTGAAATACAATCAAAATGTTTTTAATTGTATGTAATATATGTAAAATGTAGTTGTATACAATAAAAAAAATACTTGCAAAAATTGCTGATTTTTCGTAAACTTCAACTTCAAATATAAATAGCTAGGATTGATCAAATCTGGATTTTAAAGCCATATTTCGATTTAGCACATAAAAATGCATCATTTGGTCACTACATAGTAGTCTTTGAAAATCTAAAGATTTCACTTTGCTCCCTAAAATTGACACACCCTAGTACAGCGTACCTATGGAAAAACTATACACGCTTACAATATGGTATCGTATGTGATACCTTTATTTCATAATTAAATACAAATTATTAATTTATTGAATTAAATAACTTCAAAATTGCCTCGGGATTGGCGACATAGCCTATTGGGAATTAAAATAATTGCCATACATACATAGAACTCATATGTAGGCATCGGGCCTGCTTGACAACAAGAAAACCAAATTTATTATTTCGTGTTCACCATTTTCCATTGCTGACTCGTGAAAATTACTTCGAGAGAAGAGTCAACGAACTTTGCAAAATCAGCAAATAATAAAAATACGAAGATATACATTATATCATACTGGCGGCACTCTGAGCTGCTTATGTTACAGCAATGCTTTAAGCAAGGAAGATGTACTTTATCTTCCTATAAGTTCTGAGTGAATTCCTCATAATATAAAACCTAATAACTATAAAAAGGATAGGCCTATTCCTTCAGGTATTTAAGTGTAGTGACTGCTTATATTAATTACATCAAAGCAACTCCTTGTGTAACTCCATCGTAACGCGGCCCTACGTCGAAAAACATCGTCGCGCCCTACATCGAAACGGAAGCGAGGTCCAACGAAATAATAAGGTAAGGCAATTTATTTCTTTATCATTAGGCAGCGCAAATACCGAAGGCAAATAAACATAGAGGTCCTTTAAAGACCTACATATACATAACTCTCTAACGAAAAAACGTAGAGTTTTGTCATTAACTCTCTATACAATAACTATGATACATGATAATTTCCAATCGGCGAAGGTTGAAGCCAATTTCATCCATAATCCCCCATAGTTTTTTCAGATGGTGGCCCGTGTGCATGGGGAACCGATCCCTTTACCTTTACACTAACACAAACGTTACCTTTACACTAACCGTAAACAAAGCCTTGTTCATTTAACAGGCTCAACTCATTTTAGGTCCTATAAAAATAGTCCAAATTTCAACCTAAGCCTAATTAGTAGGCCTACTTCACGTTAAGCCTATTTAATAGGTCCTACTCTTTAAATAAAAACAAAGCCTTGTTGATTTAACAGGCTTAACTCATTTTAGGTCCTATAAAAGAGACCAATTTCAACATAAGTATATTTAGTAGGCCCACAACATAAGCCTACTTAGTAGGCCCAAAACATAAACCTGCTTAGTAGGCCCACTTTACTTGACCTTAAATAATAGGCCTAATATACTCATACACTAAAGGCCTACTTCAAACACTACAATTTGCAATTTAAATATACAAGAAGCCTACCTCACAAAGTAGGCCTTACTCTTTACACTTAAGGCCTATCCTAACTAAAACACTAAATTTATAATTCAACCTGTGGTGTAGGTTATAAAATTTATTTCAGCAATTTAATTTACTCATAAGACTCATTAACATCACAAAATTAAACTCGAACCTTTAACAACAAAAAATTAAACTCAGAACTGTAACATCACAAAATTCAACTCAGAACGTTAACGTCAAAAAGACCTAAAGCAATTGCACGAATTCAAACCTACACCCACCTCACACACACATTCTAAGTCCTATTTGACATAGGCGTAACACATTCTAAGTCCTACCTATTTGACATATAGGCGAAACCTACTCCAAGTCGTATTTGACATATAGGCGCAACCTATTCCAAGTCCTATTTGACATATAGGCGCAACCTATTGCAAGTCCTATTTGACATATAGGGCATAGGCGCAACCTATTCTAAGTCCTATTTGACATATAGGCATAAAACAGACAAGGCTTGATATAAGGGTCTCAAACGCAACATTTGAGGATCTTTACTTAGCCAAATTGGTTAACCTAATACAAAACTCAAAATAAAACCCAACAACAAAATATACATTTACACACATACATACAGTATATAAATATATACATACAACTCCAAGCATCCATTTCTTCTTTTAAGGAAGAATCACACAACATATTTCATCAACAGACACATACATTCCTTGCAAAATGATTGGATTCCTTCAAAACTCCAAACCTTCCAGACCTACCTGTAGGACACATAACATTTACTCAATCATAACTACGGGTATTGACTTCATTGGGGTGGTGAATCCAAGTTTTGAAGACCAACTGGATTCAGAGGAATGCAAAAAAAATATATATACACACACACACACACTGTACTCTTTCCATGTGTCACAAACACAGCAACCTGTCTGAACATAACCAAGGATCGGAGAGTAAATGCTCTTATTGCTGCGCTCTGGTTCTGTGCACATAATTTTGTGCCAAAAATTTATATGGTTAGACAGTGGCACATAACCCAAACTACTCTAAAGGGTTTTATAGCCTACTTTGGCCATAACTCAAACTACTCTAAAGGGTTTTATGGCCTACTTTTGCCATAGCCCAAACTACTCTACTCTAAAGGGTTTTATGGCTACTTTGGCCATAGCCCAAACTACTATTTCAAGGGATTATGGCCTACCTTAGCCATAGCCCAAATTATTCAACAAGGGGTTGATGGCCTACTTTGCCCATAGCCCAACGTATTCAACAAGGGGCTGATGGCTTACCTTGGCCATAGCCCAACCTATTCAACAAGGGACTGATGGCCTACCTTGGCCATAGCCCAAATTATTCAACAAGGGGCTGATGGCCTACCTTGGCCATAGCCCAAACTATTCAACAAGGGGCTGATGGACTACTTTGGCCATAGCCAAAACTATTCAACAAGGCCCTTATCGCCTATCTTGGCTATAGGGCAAACTATTACAAGGGTCTTATGGCCTCCCTTGGCCAGAGACCAAACTACAAAAAGGGTTTTATGGCCTCCTTTGGCCATGGGCCAAACAACAACGGTCTTATGGCCTCCCTTGTCCATGGGCCAAACAAAAGGGTCTTATGGCCTCCTTTGGCCATGTGCCAAACAACAACGGTTTTATGGCCTGCCTTGGCCATGGGCCAAACAACAACGGTCTTATGGCCTACCTTGGCTATGAGTCAAACAACAACGGTCTTATGGCCTCCCTTGGCCATGGGCCAAACAACAACGATCTTATGGTCTCCCTTGGCCAGAGACCAAACAACACAAAACCAGTACAGGATTCAAAGCTCCAAGCCCTCCAGATCTACGTGTGGAGGAGTAGCATTTATTCTACTAAAACTACGGGTATTGACTAGTCTGAAGTGGTAGGTGGTTTGAATACAGTACAAACTCTTTTAACAAAACAGCACAACATGGAAGTACAGTACATTTCAATTAACTCACCAACGTAGAAGTCACTTTAAAACCTAAATTGTTAACAAAACAAAACATGACATAACTTTAACTAAACTTGAGAAGTTAGCCTCTTGAACTTTAATATTTAAATAGGTCTTGAGTAACGTTTCTCTTCCTAAATTCTTACTTCATTCTTTTTAATCCATTTCACGAGGTTTAAAACACACAGTTTGTCAAAAAAATTAATCTATAACATACAAATTTTTCTCCGGATCCCCTTCCCAGTATATGGAAAAACTATACACGCTTACAATATGGTATCGTATGTGATACCTTTATTTCATAATTATATACAAATTAATAATTTATTGAATTAAATAACTTCAAATTGCCTGGGGATTGGCGACATAGCCTATTGGGAATGAAAATAATTGCCATGCATACATATAACTCATATGTAGGCATCGGGCCTGCTTGACAACAAAAAAACCAAATTTATTATTTCGTGTTCACCATTTTCCATTGCTGACTCGTGAAAATTACTTCGAGAGAAGAGTCAACGAACTTTGCAAAATCAGCAAATAATAAAAATACGAAGATATATATTATATTATACTGGCGGCACTCTGAGCTGCTGATGTTACAGCAATGCTTTAAGCAAGGAAGATGTACTTTATCTTCCTATAAGTTCTGAGTGAATTCCTCATAATATAAAACCTAATAACTATAAAAAGGATAGGCCTATTCCTTCAGGTATTTAAGTGTAGTGACTGCTTATATTATTACATCAAAGCAACTCGTTGTGTAACTCCATCGTACCGCGGCCCTACTTCGAAAAACATCGTCGCGCCCTACATCGAAACGGAAGCGAGGTCCAACGAAATAATAAGGTAAGGCAATTCCTTTCTTTACCATTAGGCAGCGCAAATACCGAAGGCAAATAAACATAGAGGTCGTTTGAAGACCTACATATACATAATTCTCTAACGAAAACACGTAGGGCTTTTGTCGTTAACTCTCCACTGAAATCTGCTGGAAATTTCCAACGATGAGGGTAAGAGGCAATCAACCCATAGCCCTATATAGTTTTTTAACCTCTTAGAAGCTGTTTTGGAACGAGAGAAAATGTGATCTTTCCAGGAAAAATCACGAGAAAAGGAAACGCCAAAAATGTAAAGAGAAGAGGAAAGATTGAGTTGTGTTGTTGAAGGTGAGGGGATAGTCGTGAGCAGGGGTGTCCAACCTTTTTTCATGAAGGGCTATATTTCAACTAATGACTCACACCGAGGGCCAGCTCAAATTTTAGATAAAATTTTATTTTAAAATTAATTTTTATTGAAATAAAATATGACATTAGGTAATGAATTTTCAGTATCCGCAAAGCAGTATACGCCAGCCGGGCCTGATACAAATCTTTGGTGGGCCGGACTCTGGCCCGCGGGCGGTATGATGGAGAAGCCGAGTCGTGACGAAGAAAGTGACGAGTAGACAGATGGAGGAACTGAGTTTTTCAGGCATTGAAATCCACATGGTTTTTTACTGGCCCAACCAGATATAGCAGAAAGATCAGAGGTCAGTAGTCCCATAGTCGTTCTATGCGAATCATGGAATGACTGTTGTGAGGGACGCTTTGGGAAACGGGTGGAGAAGTGAAGAGTGGAAGAGTGGAATCATCAGCATACGAGTGAATAGGACAGGAAATGCGAATTAAAAGATCATTAAAAAGTAAAAGGAAAAGAGTGAGTGACATGAGAGGACCCTGAAGAACACCACTGTTCATAGCTTTAGGAGAAGAACAGTGGTCATCTACAACTGCAGCTATAGATCTGCAAAAAAAGGAAATTAGAAATGAAGGCACAAACAGAAGGATAGAAACCGAAGCAGGGCAGTCTCGAAATTAAAGATTTGTGCGGTCACTCTTCTTTGTGACAGGCTGAATGAAAGCGAACTTCCAGGAAGAAGGAAAAGTACCAGATGAGAGACAAAGCCGAAAGAGTTTGCCAAGGCAGGGTGTCAACAAAGAAGCACATTTTTTAGAACAACAGAAGGAACACCATCAGGACTGTATGCCTTCCTCGAGTTGAGCGCAGATAGGACAGAAAGAACATCTTTGGAAGAAATTCTAATTTCAGACATAATAAAGTCAGAGTGAGGAGGAGATGGAGGAACAACACCGGGATCTTCCAGGGTTGAGTTAGAAGCGAAACTTTGAGCGAAAAGTTCAGTTTTGTCAGGAGAAAAGACGGCAACTGAGCCAACAGAATAGAAAAGAGAAGTGGAAAAAGAGGTAGTAAAGTTGTTGAAGAGGTTCTTAGCTAGATGCCAGAAAGAGCGAGAGGAATTAGAATTGGATAGGTTTTCACATTTTTGTCGGATGAAGGAATTTTTGGCGAGTCGAAAAACAGATTTTGCACGATTCCGGGCTGAAATATAACCTGAGTGAGAGTCAGGAGTTGGATGGCGACAGCACTTTCTGAAAGGCTCCTCTCTTTTACGGATGGCATTAGAACAAGTTAAACCAAGGATTTTTTGCATTAGTAGTAGGAATAGAATATGGAACGTACGCCACCATGCGCTCAACACACTCGGAAGGGCCCCGGCCACGGAACGGAAGCAGTAATCATTCCATGGGGAATCATAGAAGTACTACCTAAGGGCCCCCAAATCAGCGGCGCTAAATAGGCGCCAACTGAAGACCTCTAGAAAAGCACAAAAATTTTGAAAATATTAACTATTTACTAAAATTTCCGGTACTTTCATGAGAGCACTTTCTTCCCTAAAGTTGTTTCATTCCATTAAAAGGGCTTTGAAATTAAATGGGTACCCAACTTTCTTAATTATGGTTATCCTTTGATAGAGTAGTGTGGGTGAAAAAATGCTGAGGGGGTAATTGGGGGATGGAGGAGTGGGATAATTGTGGAGTGGGCGAGCGGGATAATGGGGAGTGCCTCTAAGGGGGAGAGTACTGTTAAGGGCGAGGGAATACCAAGTGGATGGGGGTGCCATTGCCCTAATACTACTTTGAATATTGAGTATAGTTATTCAACCTAGCCTAATCTGAACTAACCTAACCTAACCTAACTTAACTTAGACTAACATGGAGACCACAACATCGAGTGCACGCGGACACATGCATATACACACAAGACACATAAGAACTTCAACAGCTGAGGCGTGTTCACAACAAATATTAAAGAATATATATATATATATATATATATATATATATATATATATATATATATATATATATATATATATATATATATATATATTTGAACTTAATTTATTATTATTATTATTATTATTATTTACAATTTTCTCAAGTGAGAAAGTGAATCCGTTTACAGATATTTCACTTTGAAAAAAACAAATAATATTTTGTTTCAATTCCTTTCATTACACAAGTTAGTTTTCTTTTTAAAGTTTAATTATATCCGACTGCTACCTTTCCCGTCCGTAGCCCCTTTTCCAATTTCCAGTCAGGACCACCATCTGAGCTTGGAGCGTCGTAACGTGCTATCCAGAAGCCTCCTGGCTATATCACCAATAAACACCTACACCTACATTAACAAAGAAAGATGGAACTACCGCTAAGCAGTATCTTTAACACTCAATACACCGTCACTTGCAGTGGTGCGATTAATTATATGCTCGAGACAAATTATAATCGTGAAGACCCACCCAAACGTAATGTCATTTATTTGACTATTGAAGAGATGTCGAAACTCTTTGTGTTGGTTGAGTTGTGGTCGGATGAGAATTATAATGTTTCAGCTTCAGCGAGTGCAACAAGAATAAAGCTTAGTGACACCCCTTCCTATTGTATTATTTGTATGTTAAATGTGAGTCGCAATACGAGTCAACCATCCGCTGAAACACGATTGACATGGAAAACTAATTTCAAACCCATCAATAAAAACAATGTTAATAAAGGCCTAGCGCCTATTCGTTGCCGATTCATCCTCGATACAGTCTCAAATAGCCGCCTTCCTCAACCTGAAACCTTTACTAAATGCTTGAATGTATGATATGCGTTATTTTGACATCGTTCTCGGGCATATCTATATATTTTTAATTGAAGATTTTATGAAGTGTAGAGATGAACAAGGTGAGAACGGATTCGACCATAAAGAACATTTAGAAGCTACATCACCCAAGAAGTGCCACTCACGTTGGGATGCTGGTCTAGAGAGTTACAAACCATATCTCGCCTTCACCGTTCATCCACAGGAACTCTTTTTTTATATAAGCTGTAACTGTCGCTATATAAAGCTATGAGCTATAAACTCCTGAACAATTTTCAATTGAAAAACCTGGTAAAAAGAATAAATGCCCACTCACAACGTGTTCTGTATGCATTACCATTTCATGTAATGACCGACCGTGTACTCGAACAGACTTTTGAATCTATATTTTCAAAGATTAAGAATTATGAAAATATTACGCCCAATTGTAATGTAGGAACAAAAATAAATTTATATGACCTAAAGATTCTATATATCGAGTATAGAATACCTCATGCATTAAACACGGTATTATTTCTAAAAAGAATTGGATGCGTCATGCAAAGAAAGGAGAATGTAACTATTTCCACCATTATTTGCGAGTTTTAATGATTCTATAATTTTGTAGCTTTCAACTCTACAATCTCACCATGGATGCATATACGAGGGTAAGTCAAAAAGTATCCGCAATTTCTCTGACTTTTTTTCCAAATTTGTCTACACTGATGACTGTTGGCGGCGCTTCAATCACTGAGCGTACAGATCGCTGCTTCGTGGGATTGAGACCTTGACACTCAGTTGCAGTCGTAATCGCGCTGTAAACATGGTGGCACCACTTTCGACTTGCACCAAAGAATAGCAGCGTGTGCTGCCGTTCGTTTTTTGTGCGCTGAATGAGAACGTCAAAGGGACTGGAATCCATAGAAGATTATCTGTACAGTATGGTGATCAAGTTTTGACACAGCGGAGCGTGTACGAATGGATCAAAATGTTCAAAAATGTCCGAACAAGTGTCGCCGACGCAGAACGTTCAGGGCGGCAGTTCACATCGACAACATGAGTCCTCACCATGCCATAAAAATGCTACTGGCACTCTAAAAATGATCCATTTCTGGTCACTCATCAATTTAAAGTTCCAAATGCACGAATAAACCAGAATAAAGTTTAAAAAGTTACGCATTTTTCCAAAAATGATAATTAAATAATCAAATTTTAAACGTAAATACCTAAAAATGAAAATACTCGCATTAATTCCAACCTGCAACGGTAAATTCAGTAGGAGGAAGTCTCATAATTAACAAAACATCTGAGAAACAAGTCTTCTTCGACACGAAACCCAGCATGGTTTGTACATCACAGTAATTCTATGTAATTCACCGTTTCAAAGTGATCAGATTGTAAACTCCCAGTTCACTCACAAGGTGTTGTGAGAGCATGAATATGATGCACAGATGGAGGGCGATGACCAGTATCGTGAGAATATAAGGGACATCAAACGCTCAATGGTTGTGGACCCTCTAGAATGTGGAGATAGTCTGCTTGGAGGTCGTACAAACCCCTTCAAGCTATACTTCCCACCTACAGATGGTGTGAAACTTCATTACTACGATTTCTGTTCTTTATATCCCTACCTTATGTAGAACAACCCGTACCCCGTAGGAGTATCTGAAAAGCTGGTGGGCCCTGCGCTACCTACCATCGAGGACTTCTCAGCTGGTTTGAATGAGAACTATTTTGGGCCCTACTTTGTCGATGTACTCTTTCCTACCGATTTACGGATGCTGATCTTACCCATCGTTATAGGGCACAAGCTCATGTTCTCCCTGTGTGTGAAGTGTGCAGAGGAGAATAATGGGCATTATAGCCACACACCCAACCAGAGGGAGATCAGAAGCGCTTATACAAGTCCTGAGCTAGCGTTAGCTATTCATCATGGTTACAGAATACTGAAGATTTATGAGGTGTGGAGGTTTCAGAAACTCCTCAACCTTTTCACCCCGTATATGAATATTTTTTTGAAGGATAAAGTTGAGGCATTACGAAAAACCAGCCTATATTCAGCGCTACTGTGATCGTGAAGGTATTCAGCTTGATCGGGGTCTAATTGCCCGAAACCCTGGCAAGCGCTTTAGTGCAAAACTGTGCCAAAATAGTCTTTGGGGGAAATTTACGAAGAATACAGACATGGGTAACATCCATCTAGCTCAAAGTTATAGTGAGGTTTGGGACTACGCAAACGCTATCGATAAAGAAGTCATGGAGATCGTGAATGTGGGTAACACCTACATAATAACATACAACAGAACAGAGATGTCTACGGATACGTCATGTGTCACAAACATCCCTGTAGCAAGCTTCATAACAGCTTACGCACGCATCAAACTTTGGTGTCTGTTGCATTCTCTTAGACGGAGGGTTCTCTACACAGATACAGAAAGCGTGATATTCACGGAGAGAGAAGGTGAATATATGCCTCCTGTTGGTGAATTCCTCGGCGAGCTGACTATCGAAATCAAGGATGAGTATGGTGATACCCCCTACGCCGATTCTTTCGTTTCCACGGGGCCAAAAACTTAAGAGGTACGTGTGAGGGCAGGTGACGAGTACAAATACATCGTCAAGGCTAAAGATATCACCCTGAACCACGCAAACCGTCAGATCACTCACTTTAACTCGCTCAAAGAACTAGTGAGCTTGGAAGATACTGAAAATGAGGGTGACCAGCCACCGCACTTGGTTGTGGGGACTCATAACTTCCGGACACAGAAGTTGGGAGGCGTGAAGGAGCTTAGGGGTATGAAGATGTGTCGTGACACATACAGGAAACGATACCAGGTGCCGGGCATCTACGACACTGTTCTCTTTGGATACCGTGAGGCATGAATATTTGCTCTATAAATATATTGTTTGTTTTAGAGTCTATTTATTGTTGACAATATTTTACAGTTTATTTATTTTTCTATTTATTACGTGTGTTAAATAAATTATGTTTCAGTTGGCGTTTCATTTTCTCCTTTGTGTGTATGTGTGTGTGTGTGTGTGTGTGTGTGTGTGTGTACAAAAAAAATCTAAGCACCGCCAACTGTATAAAAAGAGTCACGTGACTTCGACTACTAAACCAGCTGGAAGGATATATCTTCTCCAGGCATGTTCAGTTGACCATAGCAAGCCTTGGCTCTCAGATGTATCTTTTACCTGTTGAAGAATTCTCGCGTAGACGAAAAAATAACGATGGGGGCCGCTGATATTGCATGCTCTACATTTCTGAAGTGGTACTCGCCAAAGTCTACAGATGTGGTCAACACTCAAAGATCTAATCAAATGTTTTTTGAGATTTAAGGCCAGCCTAAATCGTGTGTAGCTGTGCGAGCAGGATGCTCAAATACTTTATGGATTTTCTGATGAGAGTATTACAAGCTTCCGTAATGCAAAAGACGTAATGGAGTATGTTGTGAGTTTGCGCTGTGTTAAGGTGTCTGTACAATGTGACGTGAAAGACTCAACGTTTGCTGAAGAAAAACAGAGATTGTGGATCGTGAAAATCAACCCATTGACGAGTGGCACGACGAAGCCTATTACGTTATGTTGCACTTCGCCGAGTACACACGTGATGCTAAACACAAATTTGTGATCATGGACGGCTTAAAGTATTTCTATCACTATATCCACGTATAACACGAGAGGTGGTTGGTGAAATTATAGCTAAAGGGATGTGCGAGTTTTTAATAAAATTTAATGGCGAATATTGTTTATCACCCAATGTTGAGCAGTATGGGCACGTATTTTTCTCAAATAATGCCCCTCAATGCCAATAAGTATTTATCTTCATTTACACTTTATGTGTACATACTCGTGAAAGAAATATGGTGACTCCTGTTATCAGTGAACATGATAAAAAGTCGTTTGTATCCCAAGCAACGGGTATGATAAAACTTTGAAACCTGTGTTGCTTCATGTGTCCCAGATAGAAAATTTCTCTTATAATTTACTCGGTATAATGGGGCGCGGGTTTAAGCATTCATTTGTACGATTTAGACGTGTCGATGTTTTTATGTTGGAACAACTCCGTACGGGAGTTCGACGTCGCGTAGTAACAGACACAATACATGTTCCGCCCCCACAGCACGCTAACTGAGTCAAACCGTGCACCGTCCGGCTCACAACCGTCTCATTGCTTGACCAGACTGGACGTTCTCTCCTTGCAGAGTCAATAGAAAGGTGATAAAAGATGGAGCTTCCATTAAGCATCATCCTCAACGCAGAATACAATATCTATTGTATTTCATGAATGATATATATTAAATAGATAGAGCGATGTAGTTGCATGTTTTATTTCTCCTTTACACCATATAGACAAATACCTTGTTAACCTTGTTTGGGGCCCCGTGCGTCGGTCTTTCTTCACACGAAGATCAAGCTGGTGGCTCCGCCTCAACGACTGGCTTGGTGGAGGAGCGAGTTGCTCTCTTGCGCTCTCCACCGTAAATAACCAAGTACACCCGGCTCATCTGGTACCGCCCTGAGCCAGGCATCTAGTCTTCTCTTTAAGACTTCAACTTTGACCCATGTAACGTTTCTGAGGTCCTTTGGAAGCTGGTTGAAAATTCTTGGCCCCCTGACAACCAAGCTATTTTCCTTCAGAGTTGAGGAGGTCCCTTGTCTGGCCTTTAATTTGGGAACACTACACATTCTACCTTTCTTATTTTCCACTGTTGTTTGAATGGTAATTGGGTTTAGTTTGAGGTTTGGTACTAGTTTTTCGATAATTCACCAGGGAAAAACATTTTTGTTTCTTGAAAACTATTTGATGGTTCTTATAGAACTTTTGATGCTGATTCCAAATATGGTTTCAGAATTTTTCTATCACCCATAGTTTTCGGGAAAATAATATTTCCATTTACTCAGAGTTTTCCCAAAATATTAGTTAAAATTAAGTGTACTAATTTAATTTTACTTTCTTTTTTTTCCAGATTAACTATATTTAATAGTATTTTTTGCATTAAAAAAATATAGCTATTTAAACAAACAGATTTTTAATAAAAAGAAAGAAATTTTTTTCAAGTTTTGCTGAAATTTTAAAATTTTTCATAGTAGAAAAAATTGTTTTCATTCCAAAAAGTTTTCCGTGATTTCAATAATTTTCCGCCAGCATGAATCGAAACTGTATTAATCCCAGAGATACATTTTGCTACAGAGGAAGACGATGACCCCCACTCGTGAAGAAGGCTTACGAACTTTATTTTGGATGTAAGGTAGGCGACCAAGACAAATCCTGGGCATCTCATATCTCATGCATTTCCTGTGCCGTCACTCTTAGGGGTTGGATTAAAGGTACCCGCAAATCTATGCCATTTGCCATACCAATGATTTGGAGAGAGCCCAAGGATCACCTAACGGATTGCTATTTTTGTATGACTAACGTTTCAGGATTCTCTGCCAAAAATAAACATAAAATTCAATACCCAAATCTTGCATCTGCCATGAGACCAGTACTACATGACGATGATAACCCAATTCCAACTCCCCCAAAGTCATGGACACTGGATGAAGAGTCTGAAGTTGAACCAATGGAAATTGATGACACTAAAGTTACAGACTTTCAGCAACCTGAATTAAATAAACAACGTATGATAACGCAGGTTATGCTGAATGATCTCGTGAGAGATTTGGACCTTCCGAAAAAGAAAGCGGAATTATTGGGCTCCAGGTTATGTGAATGGAATTTGCTGGTAAAAGATACAAGCATATCGGCGTTCCGCACTCGCCAAAAAGATCTGATGCAGTATTTCTCCTCGTCAGGTGGTTTATGCTACTGTAATAATGTAAATGGACTGCTGTTAGCTCTCGGTCATGAGCATAAATCTGAAGATTGGCGTTTATTTATTGACTCTTCGAAGCTAAGCCTCAAGGTTGTACTACTTCACAATGGAAATAAATACTCTTCCATTCCTGTAGGGCACGCTGTCCACATGAAGGAATCTTACGAAAATATGAAACTCATCCTTCAGCAGATTAATTATGACCAGTTTCGTTGGTATATATGTGGGGATTTAAAAGTCGTCGCGCTTCTTCTGGGAATGCAGCTCGGTTATACGAAGTTTTGCTGCTTCCTTTGTGAATGGGACAGCAGAGCCAGAGATTCGCATTATTTTGTAAAGGATTGGCCACTTCGTCAAAAATGTATCCCAGGACTGAAGAATGTGTCTCATGAACCCTTAGTTGACCCCAAGAAAATATACTTACCGCCACTTCACATCAAACTTGGCATCATGAAAAATTTTGTCAAAGCAATGAACAAGGAAGATGAGGCATTCAAATATTTGAAGAAAAAGTTTTCACGACTTAGCGATGCAAAGATAAAAGAAGGGATCTTTGTTGGTCCCCAAATCAGAGAGCTCATGAAAGATCAAAAGTTTGATGATGCCTTGAGAGGAAAAGAAAAAGTGGCATGGGAGGCCATGAAGAATGTTGTCACAAATTTTCTAGGGAACATCAAAGCCTCTAACTATGAAAAAATAGTGCAGGACATGATTGAAGCATATAGGTTATTGGGATGTAATATGTCACTAAAAATCCATTTCTTGCACTCCCATTTAGATTTCTTCCCTGAAAACCTCGGCGACGTAAGCGATGAGCATGGAGAAAGGTTCCACCAAGATATAGCTACTATGGAGAAACGCTACCAAGGGAGGTGGGATCCGGCAATGTTAGCTGATTACTGCTGGACATTGATGCGAGAAGCTCCTAATGAAAACTACAAGAGAAAATCAGTGACAAAGAAGATTTAAGAAGAATATTTTAAATGCCAATCTGCCACTAATATAATTTTTATGAAGTATTTTTACTAACTTCTATACACTTTTTGAATAAATATTAAAATACAAATTTCTCAGTAACCTCGGGTGATAGAGAAATTCTACGGCGATATTCGGAATCAGCGGAAAAAATCCTTAAGACCAACCTGTTCACGTCCAAGAAACAAAGAAAAAGTTAAAATTTGTTCCCCAGTGTAATTTTCCATATGTAGATTTTGGTGTACCTCTCTCTTCTTCTTTCCAGGGAGTACAGATTTAGTTTATGTAGTCTTTCCCAGTAGTTGAGTTCTTTGCAGCCATCACTCTTGGTTGTGAAATGTCTCTGCGTTTCTTCTAGTTTATTAATTTCTTCCTTTTTATATGGGGACGTCAAAACTGAGCAGTGTTCAAGTTTCGGTATGATCAGTGTTCTCAGCAGGGGATCATTACTGTCCTGTCCCTCCTTTTGAATGTTCTTAGTACTTGTCGCGCGACTCTTTTTTTGCTTTGTTTATTGCTGTCTGATTTTGTGTCTCGAATTTGGCATCATCGGTCATTATTACCCCCAAGTCAACCGCTTTCGTGCTTCTCTGAATTTCCTGTCTATCTGGAGCATAATATGCAGTCTTTTTAAGTTCCTCATTTCTACCATATCTCAAGAGCTGAAATTTCTCGGTGTTAAATGTCATATTGTTGTCTTCTAACCATTTGTATATTTTGTTTGTGTCACTCTGCAAGGCTTCCACTTCGTTTGCATCGCTGATTTTTCTGCTGATCTTTGTATCGTCCGCAAATGATGTTACTATACTGTTGCTGTTAACTCCACTGTCTCTGTCTGTTAGCATGCTAACGAACAGGAGAGGGGCCAGCACCGTACCTTGTGGTACTGAGCTGCATACTTCTGATTCTGATGATGATACACCTTCAATATGTTTCACTTTATGTGCAATTATTCCATGATCGCATTTATCGATAGCTCTAGCAAAATCCGTGTATATGATATCATAGTTTTCATTGCCTTCAAGTGCATCTAGGACATTGTTATAATGCTCTATAAGTTGTGATAGGCATGGTCTTCCCGATCGGAATCCGTGTTGATTTTCGTTGAATCTTTCCAATGCCTCCAAGAAGTCAGATTTTTTATATATTGGGACGATGTTTGCTCTTTTCAAGATGCTCGGTATTTCCCCAATGTCTAGGGATCTTTTCCATATCCAATATAAGAGTGTAGCTATTTCAGTTTTACAGTTTTTAATTAATAGTGCGTTCCATTTGTCCAGACCTGCATCTGAATGTGATTTCATTTGTCCTATAGCTCTCGCTACATTTTCTGGGGTAAAAGCAAAGTCTGTTATACATTCCCCTTGCAATTTCTCTTTGAAGAATGCATCTATGTCAGGTATGGCTTTGTCGCTTTTTTGGATACTGAAGACCGATTCGTACTGAGCTCTCAATGTTTCAGATATTTCTTTTAGATCGTCTGTTAGTTCATTATTCCCTTTCCTTAAAGGCCCGATAGTAGCGCACGTTTTTGTTTTCCTTTTCGCATAGCTGTATATGTATTTTGGATTTTCCTTTATTGCATCTCCAGTCTATTCCTCTTCCCTCTCTGCATGGCCCTTTATCAGAGTTTGTATTTCCCTATCGATTCTCTCCAGTTTTTCTTCTATTACTTTCCTGGCATTGTTGTCTCCGCAATTAGCTAACTTCGTCGCTACTCTCATTCTTTTACGGAATTTTCTTCTCTTTTGCCTCTAACCAGTTCCTCTTTCCTTTTGGCTGTGCTTTCGGAGCATATTTTTCCAAAATTCTCAGTGTCGTTTCTTCCAAGGTTGTTAGCATTTCCTCATTTGGTTTATCCTCGAAAACTGTTCTCCCCTCTACATGGGCCATGTGTGATCTGATTTCTTCCCAATTTATGATTTTGGAGTTTAAGTTAAAAGCCCCAAATTTGCTTCTTCCTTCCGTATGTGTATTGTCTTTTAAAGTTATCGCCATATTTGTTGATAACTCGATTATATTGTGGTCTGAGATAATTGTTGGGGTTATTTTTATATCGGCAATCAAGTTCGTGTTATTTGTGAATACCAGATCTAGGCAGTTATTTTTCCTGGTATTTTCTGTTATCTCCTGTGTCAGCAAAAACTCGTTTGTGAGAGCCATCAGCATTCTTGCTTGCTCCTGGTCCTCTCTTGTGCCCCCCTTATCTTGCTATATAAATATATTTCTACTCACCTTTTTGTATTTTATAAATGGGAAATTAAAATTGCCACAAAGTATTATATTAGGGGATGGAGAGATTACGGACTTCATTAGGGTCTGATATCGTCAATGGCATCCGAAAATTTTTGATTTGGAGAGTTTAGAGGTCTATAGATGTCTATCAGTACCACGTTTAGTTTCTCTATTTTCACTGCAAGGGTTTCCAGGAAACTGTTGGATTTACTTATCACCGTCTCTGTCATATGCCTCTCATGTATATAAATAGCACAGCCACCTTTACGTCTCGCTGTTCTATCTGCTCTTAGTAAGTTCAATCCATCGATATGCAATTCTTTCTTATCGATACAGTGTTCGCAGTTATCGCAGTTTCCTTGCCAGTCTTTAAGATGTGTTTCTGTGAGGCATGCATGCGATGTCCGCCCTTGTTTCGTCCATAACACCTTTCAGGTACGAAACTTTGTTAGTGAATTGTTCGGTTTTAGTCCTTGAATATTTACCGGGATACTATTTATGTTCTTTGTTTTGCATTGCCCCTTGTGCATTTTAAGTTCGTTGTCCTTTGATATCGCGTGTTTTGTAGCCTTGTGGTCCTCCGAGATGGATCCGTTCCCACCAACCTGTTCTGGTAGCTCCTTGCCATGTAGCGGTCCGGCTCGAGGGTTCCCAGCTGTGTCCGCTGCATATGCCGTATTGTGCCGTATTGTGTCCGAGATGTTGAAAAAATTTTGTGTGCTATTTGTGTTTTGTTTGCTATTTGGGTACATATTCTTTTTTCTCACGTTCCTTCTGTTATCATTTGAGACTTGTCCTTTGTCCTTTGAATTTGTCGGGAGATGATGGTAGTAGCATTTTCTCTCGTACTGGCAGTTACCATATGTCGCGTACGTCTTGCAAATGTCCGGATGGTAGAATTTGCATTTTCCACCAAATTTGCAGTGACCATTATTGTAGAAGTAGTTGCACACAGGAGGGTGTTCCTAAATACATTCTCCTCCCTTATATCTGCATATTCTTTTCACGTAGTATTTACATATATTTTCTTCCCCATTTTTACTTGTTTTTTCCTATTGCTGCTAATTTCCTTTGTTTGAAAACTTTGGATTTGGTTTTGTGCCTCTGTTTCCTCTGCTGGTGCTTCTTTTATTTCTATTATTTCTGCTTTTGCTGTTTTCTTTTCCTGTTCGTTTTTCGCAGTTTCCTCTCGTGCTATGTTCGTTTCTTCTATTTCTTTTCTCTTTTCACTCTTCATAAGCTCCTCTTTTGCCTTTTCCTCATAGTCTCGTTCTGCTTTAAAAACCGTAAACGAGTTTACTTCGATTATGCAGCTTTTGCAGAAGAACTTTATTCCGTTCACTTGTTTAGCGCCGTTAGAAGACAAATTTCTTCGTCGCTCCAATTCAGGCATTCAAATTCGACTAAGTTCTGGCAAAGATCACAGTAAATTGTTTTTGATTCATCTGTTTCTTTTCTACAGTATCCACAGGGTTGTATGAATTGATGTTGTATGAATTGGTTTACCAGTGCCATGTTTCTAATGGTATATATATATATATATATATATATATATATATATATATATATATATATATATATATATATATAATATATATATATATATAAAAGCAAGCGCCAAATATTTGCTCCAAAATCTTAGACCAACCAAATACAAATGCAGACGTCATCCTTCATTTACAACTAAAATAATTTATTTTTACTTATATAATTTATTACAAAATTTGTTTATTTATTTATTTAAATGCTGAAACAGCTAAACAAATTTTTTAATTCAAATGTTTAAATAACAAAGGTAGGCTTTATAACAGAAAGAAATAATGAAAAAGAGAAAATTGATCCTCGGACTGGATTTTTTTCAAATTTAAAGTCACCGCTGCCACCAGCGTAAGTAAATTTAAAATCACAAAACTACATTTTAGCACCAAACCAATCTTCTTTAAACACACCACGCCCCAAGACTGGCTTCTGAGTACCATAAGCCTCCGGATCTCAAAGTATTCCGAATGTTGCCAACTAGTATTTTAAATTTTAAACAATTTCATTTTACATATCTTAATTTCATACAATTTGATCAGTTTCTTAATTTTCTTATTAAAAACTAATACACAACACACATCCCATACCCCTTGGCATTCTCCTCCAACTCAATGGCACTTCCCCCTCCCCTCCTTCCACTTCCCCATCCATACATTACCCTTTCGCCATTTTTGCATCCATACTACTGAACACTTTCTGTTTTCTGTGATGTTGCTTTGTGTGTTTTTAAAGTCATTTTGTTTTTAGAATTTTTGCTTTTAATTTCTTGCCTTATTATTCTTTTACCCCAATTTAGCATAATGAATGAATGAATTTTGTGTCAACGAAACTTTTGCTTTGAAGCTTAATAAAGAGTTTTATTTCCAAACATGCATGTCTCTTTCATCTTTCATACCCGCACTTCGTTCGTCACGTATTCTTTGCTGTTTGCACTTCTGTTTTCTATTTGAATCTTTCTTCTTTTCTTTATATAAGACACTTTCTAAATTCTATTTCGGATCTCGAATTCAAATGATGTTTGTCAATTCCTCATTCACGATTTTCAGCTCTGGAAATGGTGTTTGCATTCCTGTGCAATAATCAATTTTAGATCAAATGAAGAATTTTTTGCAATGTATGTAAACTTATTTGAATAGCTTGTCAACATATCTGCTTATCTAAATTATATATATATATATATATATATATATATATATATATATATATATATATATATAATTTAGATAAGCAGATATGTTGACAAGCTATTCAGATAAGTTTACATACATTGCAAAAAATTCTTCATTTGATCTAAAATTGATTATTGCAATTGATATATATATATATATATATATATATATACAGTGTTGGGCACTAAAGCGTTAATCCGATAACAGTTAATTAACGAAGTTAACTTTTTTTAACGGACTATTAACGGAAGTTAATTTCCATTTATCGTTATCGGACCAGTTAACTTCCGATAACTCGATATTTAGTCTGTTAAAGTCCGTTAACACGTTAACTGCGAGGAGTCATTCACGGAAGATCACCGCTCCGCGAATGAATTCAAACCGCCATAACTTCAGTCTGCTTCCAGATCTCGCAAGGGGAGGTTGGGGAGGCCCAAGAGGTCAAGACTGGCAGTTGGGCCTAACTTTGAGAAGTTGGTCTTTCTGAAGGGCAACCAGCACATTGTGTCATAATCTTTAATAAATGTGCCTAAAATTTAATTTTACCTTTCAGTTCCCGCCATAATAATTCTCTGGTAAATTAAAATTTAGTTAATGGTTAGTGGTTACAAGGGTTTCAAAACATGTAATCAGTACATTTTTTATTAAAAATTAAAAAAAAAGTTATTAAGCAAAAAAGTTGCAAAACTTGATAAAAATACAGTTAAATACCTATTTATTGTTGGATTTTGCATAAATAAACATTTTCTATGGGTTTTAAAGCTTTTTCCTTGATTTTTTTTAAATGTTAGTAAAGAAATAGTTATCGTTAACGAATTATCGTTAACTTCCGTTAACTTTGTAGTAAAATTATCGGATTATCGTTATCGGAGTTAAAAATTGGGGTTAACGGATTATCGTTATCGAAGTTAACTTTTTGGTTAACGGTGCCCACCACTGTATATATATATATATATATTATATATATATATATATATATATATATATATATATATATATATATATATATATATATATATATATATTTTTTTTTTTTTTAATATATATTACCCAGGTATAGATGACCTGCCGAATGACCATTTAAAGTATGCTAATGATATGATGAACCTTCATATCTCATTTTTGTTCTCAGCCATGTTTGCTCACAGTTGTATTTCTGCAGAGTTTGTGAGAGTATATATTATACCCCTTGTCAAAAATAAATATGGGAACATTCTCACCAGCGATAACTTCAGGTTGTTGCCTTCCGATTCTCGAAACTACTTGAGAAACTTTGGCTGCGCCGACTAAATGATTATTTATGGGCGTTCTCCTAATCAGTTTGGTATTAAAAGGCCCCATTCATATGACCTGTGTATTTATGTTTTGAAGGAGATTGTATTTAGATATAATGACATTAATTTAATTATTTATAGTTGTTTCTTGGATAAAAGCAAAACATATGATAGAGTGAATCACAATATTCTATTTTTAAAAAATTGGACAGGATTGTTCCCCTATATGTTTTAAATATATTGAAATTTTGGTCACTCACCAAACTTTTATTGTTAGATGAGGCAATGTATTGTCTACATGGTTTGATTCTTCATGCGAAGTTAAATAGGTCTCCTTGCTCTCTCCTCTTCTGTTTAATGTGTATATTGATAGATTAATTACGTCTCTTACTTCTCTTAATGAGGCAAGAGTGGGATGATGCATAGATAACATGAGAATAAATAATTTGGTATATGCCGATGATATGGTATTAATAAGCATTTCAGTTAAAGGTCTGAATCGTCTTATAAAAATTTATAACATTAATTGTAATGTTACTAAAACAAACAGTTAATATTATTTTCTAAATAAAACGTGAACCAATAGATCAAGCATAAGAATTTAAGTGTATGGGTCAAATTATCACTAACTCTTTGAGTGACCATTCAGACATAAGAAAACAATATTGAAATTACTCTGCTAAACCAAACATGATTATAAGGAACTTTAAATTCTGCACAAGCGAAGCTAAATACACTATTTTTTTTTACTTTCTGCATTAATATCTTTTGGCATCATCTGTGGACTAATTACAAAACATGTTCTTGCAGAACTCTAAGTTTGCTTTATAGAAGAGCTTTCAGGCTACTGCATAAGTTACCTCCAAAAGGCTCAGCTTCACAAATGCTCGCTAACCACAAGAAGTACTCAGTACAGTTTAATGCAAAGACTTCAAAACTCAGGCAATCCAACTGTTCAAGCTTTAGTCCTGCTTTACGTCTTCTAGACTATGGAATTTTTGGTATGAAACTGTTTTTCTATAGCTTCACTTAACATTTCCATTGCATCTACTTTCTTTATTTTTTAGTATTAGCTTTGAGTAGTATTTTTTATTAATTTTATTATTACTTGTTTCATTACATGTATTATTTTTATTTCTATTTTTAATCTTACGTTTTAGTTTATAAATTTATTGTTCAATTACATAGTCGTATCGTTTATTAATTTCAGGAATACTGTAGTTTTTCATGGGATTTATCTCCTGCCAAAAAAGCTTAGCATTATTATTACCATTATCATCAGCTTTGTTAAATTTTCATGCATGTTTTGTTTAATAAAGTAATTTGATGAGTTAGAAACATTTTGTTGTTAGCCGAACAAAAATGAATGCTGTTGAGGATATTGTTGCTCATTTAATTTCATCTAAAGCATATTGTTACTCTTGCAATGAGGCAATTGTTGAAATGAATATAATGATTGTGGAGAAAATTATAATTTGCGGACATGCGGAAGCAACATCTGTAATGAGTTTACATATTTCGAAAAAGGGCTGATAAAGTAGCATAAGAATCTTGAAAACCTTTGATAAGATGATTTAACGGGCAAATTTAAAAGTGTATAAGCTCTTCTAGAATATTGAAGCAACATTTAAGAACGATTATTCAAATAGCAACCAGACAATAAAAATAAAAATTAGCTGTTTAATATATAAACAGGAATTATTTGCGATCGTTTAAACTATTTCCCTCTCAACATACTCTTTTCAATAATCACCACCCCAATGTTGATCTTTTCAACTTATACCCCCGGAAGTTTAAACTCTTCAAATTAACCAAAATAAGATAAGAAAACAATAAGAAAAAATTTATTATTTATTGCAAACATATAATAAATAGAGAACCATTATTTACATGGGATAAAATTTGAATGCCCGGTTACGTCAACTGTACGCCCTTGACGATTGGTTAGGTTTAGTCGTGGTATTTGCTTTAGTTTTAACGAAAATATCACGAAGTCAAGGGCGTACAATTGACCTAACCGGGCATTCAACTAACCGAAGCGGGCATATATATGACGGTAATTCAATAAGTATCCGCACTTTTCATTTTCACAATTTTATTTTCACATCTGATAGATTATAAACACATCACTTCTCAACATAATTTCCCTGTTTCTCAATACACTTAGTCCAGCGATCTACAAGCTTCCTAATGCCATCACAAAAGAATGTTTTTGGCTGTGTGCGTAGCCAGTCATGCACCGACTCCTTCAGGTCATGATCGCCTTGGAATCGCTGACCTCTCAAGGCGTCGTTTAGTGGTCCAAACAGGTAAAAATCCGAAGGTGCCAGGTCGGAACTGTAGGCTGGATGGTCCAGAACTTCAAATTTAAGTTCTTGAAGGCATTTTCTAGTCTGTGCAGCGGTATGAGGGCGCGCATTGTCATGTAATAGAATAACACCTTCCGACAATCTCTCTCTCCGTTTTGTGCGAATTGCTTGCTTTAACTCATTCCGAAGCATGTCAGAATACGATGCACTTGTTACTGTAGTTCAATGCTCTAGATAATGTTCAAGGATAGGGCCTCGTCTATCCCAAAACACTGTTAGCATAACTTTACCTGCTGACGGCTGCGCTTTGAACTTCCTTGCAACGGGAGATGTTGGATGCTTCCATTGCATGCTCTGTCCTTTGCTTTCTGGTTCATAGTGATGGATCCTGGTTTCATCTCCAGTAATAATGCGCTCCAAAAAGTTTTCACCTTCATTATGATACCGCGCCAAAAGACGAGAGCAGAGGTCCATACCTGGATCCATCACTATGAACCAGAAAGCAAACGACAGAGCATGGAATGGAAGCATCCAACATCTCTCGTTGCAAGGAAGTTCAAAGCGCAGCCGTCAGCAGGTAAAGTTATGCTAACACTGTTTTGGGATACACGAGGCCCTATCCATGAACATCATGTAGAGCTATGAAAATAAAAACCCACTCTAATAGACAGAGTTTATTTCCACAACAGTTTCGATGCCCACTGGCATCCTCCTCGAAACTGTTGTGGAAATAAACTCTGTCTATTAGAGTGGGGTTTTATTTTCATATTTTGACCTTCACGTAAAAAAGTGAAGTTTTTTGCATTTATCATGTAGAGCGTGGAACTACAGTAACAAGTGCGTCGTATTCTGACATGTTCCGGAATGAGTTAAAGCAAGCAATTCGCACAAAACGGGGAGGGAGATTATCAGAAGGTGTTATTCTGTTACACGACAATGCGCGCCCTCAAACCGCTGCACAGACTAGAAAATGCCTTCAAGAACTTAAATTTGAAGTTCTGGACCATCCAGCCTACAATCCCGACCTGGCACCTTTGGATTTTTACCTGTTTGGACCACTAAAAGACGCTTTGAGAGGTCAGCAATTCCAAGGCGATGATGACCTGAAGGAGGCGGTGCATGACTGGCTACGCACTCAGCCAAAAGCATTCTTTTGTGATGGCATTAGGAAGCTTGTAGATCGCTGGACTAAGTGTATTGAGAAACAGGGAGACTATGTTGAGAAGTGATGTGTTTATAATCTATCAGATGTGAAAATAAAATTGTGAAAATAAAAAGTGCGGATACTTATTGAATTACCCTCGTGTGTGTGTGTGTGTGTGTGTGTGTGTGTGTGTGTGTATATATATATATATATATATATCGAAACCTACGGCAAAATTATTCAATATCCGGTTAGGTTAATTGAATGCCGGTTAGGTCAACTGTACGCCCATGACGATTGGTTAGGTTAAGTCGTGATATTTTCGTTAAAACGCGGGATATTTTTGCTACCCGCAAGAAGGGTAGATAACTGAATACCCGGTTAGGTTAATTGAATGCTCAGTTAGGTCAACTGTACGCCTTTGACGATTGATTAAGTTTTGTCGTGATATTTTCGTTAAAACTGACGAAAATATCACGACTAAACCTAACCAATCGTCAAGTGCGTACAGTTAACCTAACCGGGCACAAATTTTATCCTATGTAAATAATGGTTCTCTATAAACCGGAAATATGATAGAATATAATAGAATTTTCAAGATATGTATCTTATATAAGGGGTTCCAAAAAAGTCAAGTGCGTACAGTTAACCTAACCGGGCACAAATTTTATCCTATGTAAATAATGGTTCTCTATAAACCGGAAATATGATAGAATATAATAGAATTTTCAAGATATGTATCTTATATAAGGGGTTCCAAAAAACCTTAGCCCCCCCCCCCCATTTGCAGCTTACATGTTTACTTATATCGAAATAGTTTTTAGTGATTATAAAAATATATAAAATTCTTTATTTATTGCAGGTATTAAAATTACTCTAGCTGATAAAGTGATAATATAATGGCTTCTCAATTAATTGGTGATTCGGAGAGGCAACGTGTGATAGATCGCATACGAGCAATAACATTTCGGGAAGCTCGTGATGCTGGAGCCACCTTTATAACACGTTCATGGGTTGCCAAAAAGTTACGAAGGAGTGAGGACTTCGTCAAAAGAAATTAGAATAAAACTTTGGATGAATGTGAAATGGATACAACCAAATCTGGGCACCCAAATTTGCCACTCTCTCAAGAAACAAAGGACATCATTGAATGCGGTACGCGTAAGCGGAAAAACAGCTGTGCTAAACTTTCTAGAGAGATCGAAGTGTTGAGAGGAAAGATCGTTAGTGGTGAGATCATTCGACTGTACCGTCATAGGCAAGGTTTAAAGCCTTGGCATGAACTTCCAAAGCCAAGAAAAACTCAACTTAACATCTATGACAGAATGTGGTTTGCCCATTATCTTGAAGATTGGGATGTGGATGATTTCATGCATTTAGCTGTCTCCGATGAATTTCTGTTTATGTAACACGTCGGCCTAACTACCAAAATGATCGAGTGTGGGCCACAACACCAGATGAAATCGATGACAATGAACATTATCGCGAATTATTAAAAAGTCCAGACTGTGTTGGTGTGTTTGTTTTGTTCACTGCAAAGAAGCTCATGTGGGTGCTGAAGCCAAATGGTCAGAGTTGGGATGGACAGTATTTTCGTGATAATATTCTATCCCAGCATGTCATTCCTTCTCTACGAAACCCAAACAATGTTATGGATGTCGATCAGGTCACACTTCTGCACGATAAGGCCCCCTGCTTTAAGGCATTAGCCACTCAACAGTTGTTGCGGAACCATGAGATCGATTTCTTTGGAAATGAAGAATGGCCAGGAAATTCTCCTGACCTGAACGTCTGTGAACACATTGGATCAGTTATAAAGGACAAGGTTAAATGTCTCTTGTTTCAAGAACCTGCAGCAAATCGATTTTCGAAGGATACAATGACGCAACACATTGAAACTGTTTTAGCAAATTTGCGTAACGATCAAGATCTATTCACGTCACTTTTTGCAAGCTACCCAAAGCGAATTCAGGCTGTGTTGGAAGCCAATGGCGGGAACATCAAGTTTTAATTGTTTCTCATTAAATGCAGGATTAAATTCTCTTTTGTAAGGTATGTTTAGTTTTACTGTACCTCTAATGGTTTAGGCCATGGGCGGGGGGGGGGCTAATGTTTATTGGAGCCCCGAACAAATCTTAAAAATTCTATTATGTAAAGAAGATAAGTATAACCTGTTAAATTATCTCCCCCCTAAAATTTACCTTTTAAACTATGTCCCCCCTCTCTGAAGCTGGGGAAAATAGTTTAAAAGATCCATTATTTGTATATAAAATATCTATGACATGTAAAAATAAAAGTAAATTAGTTACCCTTCCGTTATAAAAAATATATAGTACAAATGTGATCAAATTAATATTTACTGCAGTCTTTCTGCAATTTCAATATACTTTTTGCGTAAAAATTCGCGGTTTTCCTTTAAAATTTCTCAAATGATTTAACTTCGTAACACCGCTTCCTGTTGATCAGCGAAGTTGGGCGACATTGAGTCTGGGTAGTAGTTGGATGGGAGATCGTCCTCTATGTCCAGATTATGTAGCGACCCGTGGTTCGGATCCTACGTAAGGCTGTAGGTTCCCTCCGTCATATGACCTTAGATGTTGTGAAGGAGGTTAAACAACCCTAATAAAAAAAAAGCACTCAATTTACATCTGAAGTTTTCGCAATACAGAATTGAAATTTAAAAAGAAACTAGCTTTGCAACCACCAAAAAAATTGACACCAAATTCAAGTATTGTGTTTAAAGATTTAAATTTATTCCAAAAAAAATAAATGGTCAGTGCAGTCTTCGCATGGTTGAATTAACCCTTTGAACTGGTTATCAAAGAATTAACTATGAGCCTGTTTTCATTAAGGAAAAATAGGAAAAATATTTTGATTAAAATGGAGAATATTTTCCTTGGAGACTCTCATTGTATTTATGTTTTAAATGTAAAAAATATCGACTAGAGAGTCTCATCAATAAATTTAATTCTCCCTTCATTTCTATCTGAGGCCTATTTATCTATTGTTTAATTCGTATACCAGAATCACTCACGTATAATTCTCTGAGTACTATGTGCCCATTCGCTTATTCCTGTCTCTTTACCCGCTTTCCTAGTGCTAATTCTAGCAATACTTTTACCACCTTTAATATATAGTTTAATCCCTTCTGTGCACTTTATCCACTCATAAGCCAATTTATGGATGTCTTCGGATGCCTTTCTTTGGCCTTGTTATGAGTCTTTACTCTTTGGGATACATTGCCATTCCTTTTAGCTGAATTTCTTAAAACATTAAGAGAATTACACCTGTCATGTTTACAGCGTCACGTTTCTTTCAGAGCGTATATACAAGATGCCGTAAGAGTGGCGCAGATGTCACTTTCTTAATTAATTTTAAGCATAAGAATAAAGAAACTGTATATACAATATATATTTTGGCACAATATAGATTTTTATATAGATTTACCTTTAAAAGCGGAAGGAATTATATATATACTAGTAAAGTTCCCGCCGCTTCGCTGACGGTTAGACAGGCTAAACTACAAAAAAAGAACCCAGCCGTGAAAATTTTGAGCTTCACATTGTGTCAACATTTCTGAATCTGGTATCTCCCAAAACCTCCTCACCCCCATTCATACAACTTGGGGGCTAACCCCCTCCCCCATTACCCCACCCATCCCCCATTACCCCCGCCCCCACCCTTCCCCCATTGCTAAACTACAGAAAAGAACACAGTCATGAAAATCTTGAGCTTCACATTGCCGCCCGTAATACAATTTCTGAATTTTTTTCTCACAATTTTTTCTCACAATTTCTGAAAGTGTGACGGACAGCTCTCTTATTATAATATTCCTTCAGAGCGTGACACAATTCTGCAACAAACAGACAGACAAACAAACAAACAAACAAAACTGGGCTATTATTATAATGGGGATATTAGTGGTGGACCGTATATCCGCATCCGCATCAATTTTAACATCCGCATCCGCACTTCTGACTGCGGATGTTACGCGGATATTACCTCTAATAAATTATGCAATTTACAATTAAATTAGCTTATAAGGCCCAGTCATGCACATTTCGTGTAAAGTATTAATTATTAATGAACAAACAAATATATAAACCTCAAAATATAAATACCTGGTAACAGAAAATTGAATGAAACTTGTTTCATTGAATTTTCTGTGGCTGAAACTCTTGAGAAAGTTATTATTTTTATCATAATGTAAACATTAATATTACTTTTAATTCTTATGCATTCCCTGCCATAATAGTAATATCACGAAATTTGAAAAATTATGTCATATGTTCATAATTCTATATTATATTGATAGATTAACTAAATATCCATATCCGCATCCGCAGATATTGAAATTAAAGATCCCCATCCGCATCCGCAGATGTTGAAAAACTGACATCCGTTCCACTACTAATATATATACATATATATATACTATAGAAAATGTTAAAAGAAGTTTTCATAACTTTATAACTTTCTGAGATCCTATACTTCATCATAGATTATTTTCAGTTTGAATTAGAAATGTTACTTCACAAACTAAACATACAAAGCAGTTCAAGTAAAGATCTTCACAATTCAAAATTCAAATGTCGACATTCCAAACCCAAAAATCTATAAGTATTTTCAAATTTATTGGTCATATGACATGTTTTCCATACTTCAACTTCAACCAAAATTAGTCCTTCGAGAGTTGTTGGTAAAAAATATGTGTCTTACTATTTTTATGTAAGACATAATATATATATATATATATATATATATATATATATCATGTCGTACATAAAAAGACACGAAATTCGCACAATTTCGTCTCTTCAAAGTGACTTTTTGTTTTACCTTTTGTAATTGAAACACATAAAATATTATTAAATACTTTATAATTCTGCAATTTTTTTTTTAGATTTTTAATTTTCTATTTTTTTCTTGGTTACCAAAAATAATTCATAGAGAAAGAATTAATGTATTTTCGCTTTCTGCTATGTGCAAATCATAAATTTATTGCAGGCTAGCCAAAGAATGAAGTTAAAAAAGAGAGAAAAAGAAGACTTGCACATGAAAATAACGAAAACTAAAATCTCTCTTACCATGATACTACTAGAAGAGTTGTTGCTACTATCCACGCGATAGTAGCACAACTCCGGGACCCTCTTGGAAAATTTCTAAGAAAATCCCCTCAATACTACATCTGGAAAATCTTCTGGTAAGTTTCTAGAACTCATCACACATTCTTGACTTCTTCTATATACCCACTCGATATCCTATTTTTAAGTCATGAACATTTTCAATCATATTCTATCGAACAGTATAAAAAATTCTCTTCGGTATATTCATTCCTGCGTTTTAGATACTGATATACAGGCAAATGTAGCAAATCATAGGAATTTTGAGTGTTGATTATAATATATATTTTTTCTTTTAGGTAGGTGATGGCTGCGAAATTAACAATAGACTAGAGGGTGAGCTTGGTTTTAAAGTACGAAATACCAATGGAATACACAACATATATCCCCTGAATACTACATCTGGAAAATCTTCTGGTAAGTTTCTAAAACTCATCACACATTCTTGACTTCTTCTATATACCCACTCGATATCCTATTTTTAAGTCATGAACCAATGGAATACACAACATATATCCCCTGAATACTACATCTGGAAAATCTTCTGGCAAGTTTCTAGAACTCATCACACATTCTTGACTTCTTGACTTCTTGAGTGTTGATTATAATATATTTTTTTTCTTTTAGGTAGGTGATGGCTGCGAAATTAACAATAGACTAGAGGGTGAGCTTGGTTTTAAAGTACGGAATACCAATGGAATACACAACATATATCCCCTGAATACTACATCTGGAAAATCTTCTGGTAAGTTTCTAGAACTCATCACACATTCTTGACTTCTTCTATATACCCACTCGATATCCTATTTTTAAGTCATGAACATTTTCAATCATATTCTATCGAACAGTATAAAAAATTCTCTTCGGTATATTCATTCCTGCGTTTTAGATACTGATATACAGGCAAATGTAGCAAATCATAGGAATTTTGAGTGTTGATTATAATATATTTTTTTTCTTTTAGGTAGGTGATGGCTGCGAAATTAACAATAGACTAGAGGGTGAGCTTGGTTTTAAAGTACGAAATACCAATGGAATACACAACATATATCCCCTGAATACTACATCTGGAAAATCTTCTGGTAAGTTTCTAGAACTCATCACACATTCTTGACTTCTTCTATATACCCACTCGATATCCTATTTTTAAGTCATGAACCAATGGAATACACAACATATATCCCCTGAATACTACATCTGGAAAATCTTCTGGTAAGTTTCTAGAACTCATCACACATTCTTGACTTCTTGACTTCTTGAGTGTTGATTATAATATATTTTTTTTCTTTTAGGTAGGTGATGGCTGCGAAATTAACAATAGACTAGAGGGTGAGCTTGGTTTTAAAGTACGGAATACCAATGGAATACACAACATATATCCCCTGAATACTACATCTGGAAAATCTTCTGGTAAGTTTCTAGAACTCATCACACATTCTTGACTTCTTCTATATACAACATATATCCCCTGAATACTACATCTGGAAAATCTTCTGGTAAGTTTCTAGAACTCATCACACATTCTTGACTTCTTCTATATACCCACTCGATATCCTATTTTTAAGTCATGAACATTTTCAATCATATTCTATCGAACAGTATAAAAAATTCTCTTCGGTATATTCATTCCAGCGTTTTAGATACTGATATACAGGCAAATGTAGCAAATTATAGGAATTTTGAGTGTTGATTATAATATTTTTTTTTCTTTTGGGTAGGTGATGGCTGCGAAATTAACAATAGACTAGAGGGTGAGCTTGGTTTTAAAGTACGGAATACCAATGGAATACACAACATATATCCCCTGAATACTACATCTGGAAAATCTTCTGGTAAGTTTCTAGAACTCATCACACATTCTTGACTTCTTCTATATACAACATATATCCCCTGAATACTTCTGGTAAGTTTCTAGAACTCATCACACATTCTTGACTTCTTGACTTCTTGAGTGTTGATTATAATATATATTTTTTCTTTTAGGTAGGTGATGGCTGCGAAATTAACAATAGACTAGAGGGTGAGCTTGGTTTTAAAGTACGGAATACCAATGGAATACACAACATATATCCCCTGAATACTACATCTGGAAAATCTTCTGGTAAGTTTCTAGAACTCATCACACATTCTTGACTTCTTCTATATACAACATATATCCCCTGAATACTACATCTGGAAAATCTTCTGGTAAGTTTCTAGAACTCATCACACATTCTTGACTTCTTCTATATACCCACTCGATATCCTATTTTTAAGTCATGAACATTTTCAATCATATTCTATCGAACAGTATAAAAAATTCTCTTCGGTATATTCATTCCAGCGTTTTAGATACTGATATACAGGCAAATGTAGCAAATTATAGGAATTTTGAGTGTTGATTATAATATTTTTTTTTTCTTTTGGGTAGGTGATGGCTGCGAAATTAACAATAGACTAGAGGGTGAGCTTGGTTTTAAAGTACGGAATACCAATGGAATACACAACATATATCCCCTGAATACTACATCTGGAAAATCTTCTGGTAAGTTTCTAGAACTCATCACACATTCTTGACTTCTTCTATATACAACATATATCCCCTGAATACTTCTGGTAAGTTTCTAGAACTCATCACACATTCTTGACTTCTTGACTTCTTGAGTGTTGATTATAATATATTTTTTTTCTTTTAGGTAGGTGATGGCTGCGAAATTAACAATAGACTAGAGGGTGAGCTTGGTTTTAAAGTACGGAATACCAATGGAATACACAACATATATCCCCTGAATACTACATCTGGAAAATCTTCTGGTAAGTTTCTAGAACTCATCACACATTCTTGACTTCTTCTATATACAACATATATCCCCTGAATACTTCTGGTAAGTTTCTAGAACTCATCACACATTCTTGACTTCTTGACTTCTTGAGTGTTGATTATAATATATTTTTTTTCTTTTAGGTAGGTGATGGCTGCGAAATTAACAATAGACTAGAGGGTGAGCTTGGTTTTAAAGTACGGAATACCAATGGAATACACAACATATATCCCCTGAATACTACATCTGGAAAATCTTCTGGTAAGTTTCTAGAACTCATCACACATTCTTGACTTCTTCTATATACAACATATATCCCCTGAATACTACATCTGGAAAATCTTCTGGTAAGTTTCTAGAACTCATCACACATTCTTGACTTCTTCTATATACCCACTCGATATCCTATTTTTAAGTCATGAACCAATGGAATACACAACATACAGTATATCCCCTGAATACTACATCTGGAAAATCTTCTGGTAAGTTTCTAGAACTCATCACACATTCTTGACTTCTTCTATATACCCACTCGATATCCTATTTTTAAGTCATGAACATTTTCAATCATATTCTATCGAACAGTATAAAAAATTCTCTTCGGTATATTCATTCCTGCGTTTTAGATACTGATATACAGGCAAATGTAGCAAATCATAGGAATTTTGAGTGTTGATTATAATATTTTTTTTTTCTTTTAGGTAGGTGATGGCTGCGAAATTAACAATAGACTAGAGGGTGGGCTTGGTTTTAAAGTACGGAATACCAATGGAATACACAACAAATCGCTGAATCGGTACAGAATTTAAATTCTGTACCGATTCATCGATTTGTTTTACAGTTACCACATATGTAATGTTCCTCGCCTCACAGGCAACTCCGTACATGTGGCAAAGCCGCAGCGACAGTCAAGGTACCCCAACTGGGGGAAGGTGGGGTAGAAGGAGGACAACCGAGTCCAACAACACATACCACTGACATACAGGTAAGGCGCAGTTCAAAAATTACGTAACGCTATTTTTTCTAAAACCTGACCCCCCCCATGTAACGTTCCGTAACGTGTGGGATGTGGGAAGTTATATAACATCTTAGGGGGTGCCTGGTCTAACGTTACAAAACGTTCCTGGGGGATCTGGGGTGTCAAGTTTTAACAAAAATACCGCTACGTAATTTTTGAACGGCCCCTAATTATATTGTAATTTCGGAGTTCAACGCTGTTCATGATCATATTAATCGTTTATCTTTATGAACATACTGTTTACTAGTCTTGTATAGTAATAAGGTTCCATTATGATTAGTGCAAGTCTATATGAACAAATACCACAATACAACTTTTTATATACTAGTGAATGTGAACCAAAAATAGACATGACAGAACCATCTTCACACTTCCTCATTCACTTTCTCCACTCACCAGTCTCGCGTATATTAAATCATTATGTAACAATACTAACAAATCTGATTATAGAGTCCGTGTGCAGCTTTAAACCTTTATTAACTGACGAATTTACACGATTATATATATATATATATATATATATATATATATATGTGTGTGTGTGTGTGTGTGTGTGTGTGTGTGTGTGTATTAACATTGAGCGAAAAAAAGATTGAGACTGTGAGAAAGAGCGAGGTAGAGGGGCAGAAAGAGTTAGTAGGAAATGTCTTAGCGATTGTTACACAAAGAACTTGTTAACAGTTTCGATCTAAATGAGAGTAACTGACTCTCAAAATCACATAAGAATCAAGGTTATACTAGCATAAACATATTTATATATACTTATAAATAAATTCATAAAATATTATATTAATGTTTGTGAAATGACGGTGATCGGTCAAACAGTGGTGTTGATATGATTACTTACAGTCGCCATTCAGAAGAAATTACATATGGGCATATCAGTGGAAACAGTAAGGTGAAGGTTGCATGAAGCAGGATATCACCACCGGTTTGTGGCTGATGCCTATTATATTAATAGTCTTTTCCAGATTGTATTTGTATTATCAATGTGGAGAGATAATGAGTTAATTACGATGGACAGATAAACCCATAAATGTTTTCCAGATTTCCCGTTACATTGTGAATGTGGAGATATTAGATCTCTAGATAGTATATATATATATATATATGTTATATATATATATATATATATATATATATTATATATATACACATATACATACATATATATTATATATATATATAAGGGAATGAACTCAGAATGGTTCCCTGAGTTTTTTATGATACACACAGACAGTGCATGGAACAAGGAACTCTTCTGGGATAATTAAACCCACTATAGTCCGAATAAGTAATGGTAAATGACAAATACCATAGTTTTTTTTTCATGATGCTAGCCCGACGTCGGCAACGGGTCACTTGCAAAGAGGTCCCATAAATATATCTTCAATCACCAGCTATCTGCAAAGCAGACAGGATCCAGCTTTGGGACATGGATCTATGGTTTAAAGCAGCCTAGCCCTGCTACATTTAGAACCTCAATATAAGCAAAAGACTCGCTGCCTTCACGTCAGATTGAATATATCAAAGAAAAAGGGGTAACTATTATATTTTTAGCCAAAAACCAAAACTTAAACCTCAACTGGCAGAATTGAGCATCCACTTTTCAAGGCACATAACATGTCCGTTTCAAGATGGGAATGAACTCAGAATAGTTCCCTGAGTTTTTTATGATACACACACACCGTGCATGGAACAAGGAACTCTTCTGGGATAATTAAATCCAATATAGTCCGAATAAATAATGCTAAATGACAAATACCATAGTTTTTTATTTCATGATGCTAGCCCGACGTGGGCACGTCCGGCTGGCATCATGAAAAAGAAAAACTATGGTATTTTTCATTTACCATTACTTATTCGGACTATAGTGGATTTAATTATCCCAGAAGAGTTCTTTGTTCCATGCACTGTCTGTGTGTATCATACATATATATGTATATATATATATATATATATATATATATATATATATATATATATATACATATATATACATACACATATATACATATATGTTATATATACACATATATACACACATATATATTATACACACACATATATATATATATTTAGGAGAAATCCAATGACAAGGAGAAATGTAAATGCCATGAAAAGTCTTCTTTATTGCGCAACGTTTCGAGCAATACGCTCATCTTCAGGCTGTTTAATAACAATGTGAAATTAAAATCAATATTGAATGAAAAACAAAACAGAAAATTTCTATAACCTATTCGTAAAGACAAATTTTAAAAGACTGAGAAAAGAGGGTTAAATTCTAAGTTATACAGATTTACATATAAAAATTAAGAAGTTATTTTTAAATACATGTAGTAAATGTGAAATTAATACACTGGAAAAATTACCAATAGTACACTGGAACAATGGAGCTATCTACCTTACACAGCAGTATCCGAGACTAATTTGAGCAGAGGCAAAGAACGGGAAACACGAAGGATGGCGAGGGAGATGGGGAAGGAGGGATTATAAGGAATTGGGGAAGGAGGAGGGATCATAGCAAATTGAGAGGGACGGACGATGAGTCAACATTCAGACTAGGGGACAATGCTTTAATGAAAAGGGATTCTAAAATTCTTAGTGAGTTGGGACAAGTATTACAACCAAGAATTTTAAAATTGTCTAAAGTGACATCAATTTTGCATTTAATGCTATGTTCACGAATACTCGAGGCTTCCTTAGTTTTTAAAATTTTACCTGTTCGGCCACTTATTCCCATATGCGAATAAAATCTAGCCCTGAGAGAGCGAACAGTGCTGCCGATGTAATTCCCAAGGAGACACCTGGGGCAGGTAAATAAATATACAACACCGCTACGCAACGAGTCAGGGGTTCGATCCTTCGCTGAGAAAAAGCTACCTAAAGACGTTTTATTAATAAATATGATGCGGAAATCAGTATGATAAAAAAATTTCCTTAACAATTTTGTAAATTTAAGCTTAAATTCCTTATTCAAGGACCCATTTCAGGTACCAAGAAATATTTTATATCCTTCGGCACTGTAATACATGGAAGTTGAGGGCTATAAACATTATTTAAGAAGGATCTAATTAGTTTGTCTACATATTGAACAGGAAAACTATTATTAGTAAAGTATGATCTTAGATTATTAAATTCATCATTAAGTAAGGTAAAATTAGAGGTCAAATTATATCCTCTGAACAGGAGAGTTTTAATACAAGACATCTTATAGTTGAAATCAGTAAAACTAAAAAAATTCATGCCCAAACCAGTGAAAGTGGGTTTCCTATAAACTGATGTAGTAATAGAATCACCGTTTTTCGAAATTAAAAGATCTAAGAAGGGGAGGGAGCCATTTTGCTCAGTTTCCATTGTATACGTTATATTGGGGTGCAAAGAATTTAGGAAGTTAAAGAATTGTTGCGCTTGTACCGCATTATCAAAGACTGCTATCGAATCATCAACGAAGCGTCGATAGAAAATTGGCTTGAGATGAGTGGGAGATTGTCTAAAAATTACACTTTCTAAATGAGTCATAAAAAAGTCAGCTGCTAACGGTCCGACTGGTGATCCCATCCCTACCCCATCAATTTGTTGGTAAACCTTATTGTTGAAAGTGAAATAGCATTGTTTGAAGACCAATTCTAAAAGTTCCTTCAAATGAGACAATGAAAAACCATGAAAATTATCAACTGAGCTAAAAACCCTATCTAAAATAATGGCAATAGTTTCAGATACAGGTACATTTGTGAAAAGTGACTTTACATCAAAACTGACAAAAAACTTTTTTGAATCGAAGTTTTTACCCAGGAGTCTTTTTGGAATTCAAACGAGTTATTTATAGTGTAAACATTTTTCGCAAAGGGGGACAGGAGACGAACAACAAATTTTGCCAATTGAAAGGTGGGTAAGTTATACGAAGCTAAAATAGGACGGAGAGGTGTTCCAGCTTTATGGATTTTAGGCAGACAGTATAATTGAGCAAGATTAGCACCAGATGCGAACAACTGAGAGTAAGTATCATTTTTTATTATCTTTAAGGACTTTAGTCGTGACAGAAATCTATTAACCTGGTCTTCTAACCTTACAATGACTTTATTTACAGGTTCTAGAATTTGTTTGAATTTAGTAAGATCACTTAGGATTTCATTAATTTTGTTTATGTAGTCCGATTTATTCAAAATAACCACTCCGTTACCCTTGTCTGGTCTAGTCACAACAATCTCCTGGTTCTTTGCCAAATTCTTAATACACTGCAAATCACTCTTCCTAAATATGAAAGATTGAAATTTAAGATTTCTAAGTTTAAGAAAAAATTCTTGAGTTAAATTTGAGAACTGACATTTGAGATTATTGAAATCCCCCACATGGGGAACATTTTTCAAGCCATTGAAAAATTTTTCAAAGTAAAGAAAAAACGAGGGCTTATATATTTGAAACAACGGAAGCTTAAATTGCAAACCAAGTGACAGTAAAAACTTTTCCCGAGGGGAGAGTGTGTAACTAGAAAGATCCGAAATTAACTTCTCTGAATTGAAAAAATTTGGTGAATTCATTCCCAAAGCCTTTAACTTACGTTCATGTGTTTCCAAGATGGTAGAGTGAAATTTTTCTAGTTCACGTTGTACAAGAGAAATTATTAATAAATAGTCCAACAACGACAAGGTATTTTTAAGAGTAGTTATATAATGTCCAAGAGACTTGTTATGCGAATCTGATATTTTGATTTTATAATTAATTTCATTATTTAATAAATATTCCAGGGACGATTGATAAAATTCAGAGTCATATAGATTATCACGGTAGAGTTTGAAGTAAACAAATTTCGGGAAAATCCTGCAAGTCCGACACATTTCAAGAAAATAACAGTCCAGTTTTGACCTCTCCGTCCTATTTTAGCTTCGTATAACTTACCCACCTTTCAATTGGCAAAATTTGTTGTTCGTCTCCTGTCCCCCTTTGCGAAAAATGTTTACACTATAAATAACTCGTTTGAATTCCAAAAAGAACTCCTGGGTAAAAACTTCGATTCAAAAAAGTTTTTTGTCAGTTTTGATGTAAAGTCACTTTTCACAAATGTACCTGTATCTGAAACTATTGCCATTATTTTAGATAGGGTTTTTAGCTCAGTTGATAATTTTCATGGTTTTTCATTGTCTCATTTGAAGGAACTTTTAGAATTGGTCTTCAAACAATGCTATTTCACTTTCAACAATAAGGTTTACCAACAAATTGATGGGGTAGGGATGGGATCACCAGTCGGACCGTTAGCAGCTGACTTTTTTATGACTCATTTAGAAAGTGTAATTTTTAGACAATCTCCCACTCATCTCAAGCCAATTTTCTATCGACGCTTCGTTGATGATTCGATAGCAGTCTTTGATAATGCGGTACAAGCGCAACAATTCTTTAACTTCCTAAATTCTTTGCACCCCAATATAACGTATACAATGGAAACTGAGCAAAATGGCTCCCTCCCCTTCTTAGATCTTTTAATTTCGAAAAACGGTGATTCTATTACTACATCAGTTTATAGGAAACCCACTTTCACTGGTTTGGGCATGAATTTTTTTTTTAGTTTTACTGATTTCAACTATAAGATGTCTTGTATTAAAACTCTCCTGTTCAGAGGATATAATTTGACCTCTAATTTTACCTTACTTAATGATGAATTTAATAATCTAAGATCATACTTTACTAATAATAGTTTTCCTGTTCAATATGTAGACAAACTAATTAGATCCTTCTTAAATAATGTGTATAGCCCTCAACTTCCATGTATTACAGTGCCGAAGGATATAAAATATTTCCTGGTACCTGAAATGGGTCCCTTGAATAAGGAATTTAAGCTTAAATTTACAAAATTGTTAAGGAAATTTTTTTATCATACTGATTTCCGCATCATATTTATTAATAAAACGTCTTTAGGTAGCTTTTTCTCAGCGAAGGATCGAACCCCTGACTCGTTGCGTAGCGGTGTTGTATATTTATTTACCTGCCCCAGGTGTCTCCTTGGGAATTACATCGGCAGCACTGTTCGCTCTCTCAGGGCTAGATTTTATTCGCATATGGGAATAAGTGGCCGAACAGGTAAAATTTTAAAAACTAAGGAAGCCTCGAGTATTCGTGAACATAGCATTAAATGCAAAATTGATGTCACTTTAGACAATTTTAAAATTCTTGGTTGTAATACTTGTCCCAACTCACTAAGAATTTTAGAATCCCTTTTCATTAAAGCATTGTCCCCTAGTCTGAATGTTGACTCATCGTCCGTCCCTCTCAATTTGCTATGATCCCTCCTCCTTCCCCAATTCCTTATAATCCCTCCTTCCCCTATCTCCCTCGCCATCCTTCGTGTTTCCCGTTCTTTGCCTCTGCTCAAATTAGTCGGCCTCGGATACTGCTGTGTAAGGTAGATAGCTCCATTGTTCCAGTGTACTATTGGTAATTTTTCCAGTGTATTAATTTCACATTTACTACATGTATTTAAAAATAACTTCTTAATTTTTATATGTAAATCTGTATAA